>PVIU01000319.1:20701-187002 GCA_004026605.1 Ondatra zibethicus
CCTAGGCCAGGAGGGATGGGGGTGGGCCTTGGACTTCCAACAGGGCAGGGCACCATGCCCTCTTTCAAGGAAGAAGGGGGAGGGAGGAGGGGTGGGGGGTAGTGGGAGGGGACCGGGAGAAGGGGAAGAAAGGAAAAAAATTTATTTCTTTAATTATGTTCTTGAATGGAAAAAATAAAACAAAACAATGTATGGAAAATAAGTAAATAAATAAATAAATAATCCCTCATCCATACTCCTTGTGTAAGTACCCAAGAACGACTCATTAGTTCACAGAGTTTGATTTTCATTGTATCCTTACTTTGGTCTGTTGTTAGTTCCCTGTCAGAGGTAAGGAGATGTGTGTGCTTGTCTCCCCTGAAATACTGTCTAAAAACAACAATTTGGAGTTAAAGTGGAGAAAGATATTCTAATCAGAACAGCGAACTATATTCAGTAACACGAAACAATTTGTAAAAATGTTTTAAATTAATAACTCTACAATTGAGTATAGTCATGTAAAAATTTGAACAAATAAACATTCAGCAAAAGTATAGGATACAAACAACACAAATGATTGGTTACATTTCTAATGCTAACCTTGACCATGAAGCCACTGTCTTTCCAATAGTCATAGGGGCTCTATCTTTCAATAAAAGTGTGCACTGATTATAGAGTCTACCTTTAAATCCTTAAGAAAGTAGATGCCACGCTCAGGATAATAATTCAAGTGCCTACAAGGGGCCCAATGGCTGACTCAATTAGACCTTAATGAGCAAAGAATTTTGGCTAACTTGTGCAAAAGAAACTAAAGTGTGGAAACATGTGGAGGTTAGGAATGTGCAACATTGAAATGCATAATTATTAGTCTGTACACTTTTATAACCATTGGCCAATATTTATTTTGGACAAACCATTGAAACTCTGAAAGCATTTGAAAAGAGACTAGGCATGTTGTGGTGTTTCCCAGGAATACCAATGCAGGAACATTTTCCGTTGCTATATAACATTTTATAAGTATGATGCTTCAAAGGTTTTTCTTTGACAAATATTCAAATAATTTTAAGCAATCAGCAAAATTCCTAAAGAGCTTATAAATTGAAGTAAAACATGTTGAAAATTGTGGAGATAGAAAACTTTCTAGAAGTGAAGGTAGTTCTTGAAAGAACTGTGAAAAGTCAGTGTACCTAGGCAGTCATTAAGCAGAGTAGGTGTTAAATATGTATTACCTGCATTGAAAGGTCTTCCCATTAAATATTCTCTGCCTAGTGGTTATTTGACAACAGTAGAGATCTCTGATCTGTGAAATCATTTGTATTCACTAAATCTGGACCTAATTCAGTAAAATATAAGAAGAAGAATATTCTATGAATTATCACAAAATTCCTCTGGCTTTTCTCAATAAAAGCACTATATAATAGCATTCATTTCATAATCTTAATTCCAGCCCAATGACATCGCAAAGATCAAAGAAAGACTGTCTCTTTTAGTCAACAGGTATTTTAGATTTTATGTGTTTTATATTACAAGGCAGATTACTATTAGATTTGACAGAATTTTTGGAAAATGTACATCAAGAAGCAAATGGAGAATGTGAATCAGTAAAAATAAATAATTATTTAATTTTTTACAAGGCATTTCCTCTGGTCTAATTGCCTTGCACTTCTTAGGGAAGAACCATAATGTATTCTATAGTAAGAAAATCGAAACTTTAGCTGTCAAAGAAACTTTTCAGGCATTTGAAAGTCTTTGATGATTGTTATCATTTTTTACATATTACTATTATTATGGTGATGATGTCTCATGATTTACTTGTGCTTCAACAAAAACTCCACGCTTGACTTTACAATTTATAAAACTTATAAATTCTGTAACTGGAATTTTGCATATCAAAACATTCTCTTCTTATGAATCAAAATTTTCCATTTATTTTACATCCCTACCACAGTTTGCTCACCCTCCTCTCCTACCATTTCCCCAAAACTTGGCTTCTGCCCTGCCCCACTCCATTATGCCTCTGTTTCTCTTCAAAAAGGGACAACCCTCCCAAGGGTGTCAACAAAGCATGGCTTATCAAGTTGAGGTAAGACTAAGCTCCTCTGTTTTTGTTAAGACTGGAGGGGACAATTCAGTATGAGAAGTAGGTTCCCAAATGGCAGCTTAAGCATTAGGGATAGGCCCTGATTTCACAGCTAGGAGCCCCACAAATAGACCAAGCCATATAACTGTCACACATATGTACAGGGCCAATGTCAGTCTCATGCAGGCTCTCTAGCTGTTGGTCCAGAATTTGTGAGCTCCTGTGAGCCCAGGTTAGTTCTTTCTGAGAGTTCCCATGTGATGACATTAACTCACTGGCTTATACTCTCCTTCTTCCCTATCTTCAACAGAATTCCTGGAACATGGCCCAGGGGTTGGCTGTGGGTCTCTGCATTTGCTTCCATCAATTACTGGATGAAGGCTCTCTCATGATGATTAGGGTAGTCACCAAACTGATTATAAGAGATAGCCAGTTCAGGAACCCTCTGCACTATTGCTAGGAATCTTAGCTGGGGTCATCCATGTGGAATCCTGGGAGTTTCCCTGGTCCCAGATTTCTCCCTAACCCCAAAATATCTCTCCCCTATCAAGAAATTTCTTTATATAGTTTCTCCCTCCAACCTGCCTCCAACTTGCCTAACCACCCAACCAGGTTGCTCGTGTCTACTCCCCCACAAACCACCAGTTTACCGAGGAGATCTCTTTGATTTCCCCTTTCAGGGAAATCCATGTGTCTGTGTCCCTCTTTGGGCCTTCTTTGTTACCTAGCCTCTCTGGGGCTGTGGAAGTAGCATACTTATCCTTTACTTTATATCTAATATATAATATATTTAAGAGTGAGTACATACCATGTTTGTTTTCTGAGTCTGGGTTACCCACTCAGGATGATTTATTCTAGTTCCATCCATTTGTCTGCAAATTTCATGATGTCCTTGTTTTTTAGCTGAGTAATATTCTATTGTTTAAGTACCACATTTTCTTTATCCATTCTTCAGTTGAGGCACATATATATTGTTTCTAGGATCTGGTTACTATGAATAAAACTGCTATGAATAGAGTTGAGCAAGTATCCATATGGGGATGATTGAGCATCCTTTGGATATACGCTCAAGATTGGTATAGCTGGGTCTGAAGGTAGATAGATACCCAATTTTCTAAGAAACTGCCTATCAATATAAAAATTGGCTGTAGAATTTACACTCCCACTAAGCAGTGCAGGAATGTTCCCCTTACTGCACACTGTCAACAACATAAGCTGTCATTAGTGCTTTTGATTTTAGCCATTCTGACAGGTATAAGATAGGATCTCAGAGTTATTTTGATTTGTATTTCCCTGATGACTAAAGATGTTGAGTAATTTCTTAAATAGCTTTCAATCATTTGAGATTCTTCTGTTGAGAATTCTCTGTTTGTATCTGTACCACATGTTTTTTAAATGGAATTATTTGGTATTTTGAAGTCTAGTTTATTGAGATCTTTATATATTTTGGAGATCAGCCCTCTGTTAGATGTGGGGTTGGTGAAGATCTTTTCCCATTGCTTAGCCTGTCATTTTGTCTTATTGACAGGGCCCTTTGCCTTATGAAGCTTTTCAGTCTCATGAGGTCCCATCTATTTGGAGACCTCAGTGTCTGTGCTACTGGTGTTCTATTCAGGAAGTTGTCTCCCATGCTAACGTGATCAAGGCTAGTTCTAACTTCCTCTGCTATAAGATTTATGTTGAGGTCTTTGATCCACTTGGACATAAGTTTTGTGCAGAACAGTATATATGGATCTATTTGCGTTCTTCTACATGCCAACATCCACTTATACAAGCAGCATTTGTTGAAGACACTTTCCTTTTTCATTGTATAATTTTGCCTTCTTTTTTCAAAAATCAGGTGTTCATAGGTCTGTGGATTTATGTCAAGGTCTTAAGTTTGATTCCATTGATCCACATGTCTGTTTTTATGTCAATACCAAGCTTTTTTTTATTACTATAGCTCTATAGTAGAGCTTGAAGTCAGTGATAGTGATACCTCTAGAGGTTCCTTTATTGTACAGGTTTTGGCTATCCTGGGTTTTTTGTTTTGCCTATGAAGTTGATTATTTTCTTTCGAGGTCTGTGAAGAATTGTGTTGGCATTTTGATGGGGATTGCATTGAATCTGTAGATTGCTTTTTGTAAGATTGCCATTTTTACTATGTTAATCCTACCAACCCATGAACTTGTGAGATCTTTCCATGTTCTGATACCTTCTCCAATTTCTTTCTTCAAAGCCTTAAATTTCTTGTCACACAGCTGTTTCACATGCTTGGTTAGAGTTACGCCAAGAAATTTTATATTATTTGCAGCTATTATAAAGGGTGTTGTTTCCCTGATTTCTTTCTCAGGCCATTTATTATTTGTATATAGTGGGGCTACTGATTTTTTTTATAGTTAATCACAGTATTACTGAAGGTATTCATCAGCTGTAAGAGCTCTCCTGTAGCATTTTTGTGGTCACTTATGTTTACTATCGAATCATCTGCAAATAGAACAAGTTTGACTTTTTCTTTCCAATTGCTCTAGCTATGACTTTCATTGCTGTATTGAATAGGTATTATGTTGTCTTGCTCCTGATTTTGGGGAATATCTTCAAGTTTTTCTCCATTTCATTTGATGTTGCCCATCAGCTTGCTGTATATTGCTTTTATTGTGTTTAGATATGTTTCTTGCATCTCTCATCTCTCTGAGTCCTTTATAATGAAGAGGTGTTGGATTTTGTCAAAGGCTTTTTCAACATCTAAAGAGATGATTATGTTTTTTTTTTCCTTTTAACTTGTTTATATGGTGGATTACATTGACAGATTTTTGTATATTGAACCATCCCTGCATCTCTGGGATAAAACCTAATTGATCTTGATGGATGATCTTTTAGATATGTTCTTGGATTTGTTTTGCTAATAATTATTGAGTACTTTTGCATCAATGTTAATGAGGAAAATTGACATGCAACGCTCTATGTTGTATCTTTGTGTTGTTTGGGTATCAAGGTAACTGTAGTCTCATAAAAATTTGGCAATATTTCTTCTGTTTTTATTTTATGGAATAATTTGGAAGGTATTGGAATTAGCTCCTTTGAAAATCTGGTAGAATTCTGCACTGAAACTATCTAGCCTTGAACTTGCAGTATTTTGTTGTTGTTTTGTTTAGGTTTTGGTTGGAAGACATTCAATGACTGCTTCTATTTCCTTATGTATTCATGTCCTTAGGCATTTATATCTATTTAAATTGTTTACCTGATCTTGATTTAATTTTGGTAAGTGGTACCTAACAAGAAAACTATACATTTCTTTTATATTTTCCAATTTTATTTAGTTAAATAATGCCGCAAAACAATCCCACACCAGTTGGGAAATTATTATTAAAAGGGGTTCTTTATTGGAGGGGAAAATACTTACAGATCAATGTCCCAAACCACAGTCCTCTCGTTGCAAACAGGAAACAGAGAGTCTAGCAGTCTGAAAGGGAGCTGGAAGCAAGAGACTGAGCAGAGGGCTACTGCTGCTTTTTAAAGAGAAAGAGCCCACGCCCCAGTGGCTATTGGCTGAAGGAGCAGAAGGAGCTCCCGCAGCACCTCCCCCTTTTGTTTAAGTAAGAGAGTTTCAAACCTACTATGAAATTATATACAATAAGAACAAATATCCTATTCTAACTAGCTTAAGTCTTGTATAATAAATAAGTTGGCCAAGTCATGAGAGGAAAGTAACTACATTTATCTAGTCTTCAACCCAATCGAAGATCTGAGAAGGGAAATAATGTTACCTGAGTAATTAGGAAGTGCAATCAAACAACTTCCAAAATATGCAACAAATCACAGAGACAACTGGCTACCTGGGCAATTACCCAAAGTCACATTTGCAGCATTGAAGCAACCAACTTTGGCTAAGGCCTAGAATAACTGACAGAGTATTTTTAAAGGCAAGAAATTTTTCAAAACTGTCTTACCCTGTCTTGGCAAGATTTGACAGTTCTGCTTATCCATTCCCGGATACTGTGTATTTTGTCAGTAGTTGAGGTATGGGCAGTTCCTTTCCCAGAGGCCAGTTTTGCGAAGAAGAAGACAAGCTCCAAATGGAGTGTCCTTGGTGCTCAACAATCTCTCCGGAATAGATCAGTGTTGTCAGGAGTGATTGTGTCTCACTACCACAGAACTCTAGGTTAGATTAAATGCCATTTTCTACAGCTCTTTGAAGAGGTTGAAGATTATTTATACAGAATATAATCTTTATGTATCTAAAGAACCTGATTAGTCTAACTACAAATATGACAAACATAGATGACTATTGATCTACAATTCTTAATACCTATCTAACTTAAAGACTAAGAGAATAAACAACTGTGCAATAAATGAGGACAATGACCCACCAAATGTAAACAATGTACAAGTATACATTGCAATATGGTGAATATATATCAATACAATATATATATATATCAATATATAAAAATGTTTTAAACAGAGGTAGAAGCATGCATGCATACAATATTCAATATAATTTAACTTTGTATCCATATACAAGAATCTATGCCAATGTAATTATCTATAAACAATAATTCACAAATACCAATCTGTTATCCCATCATTCCTTTTTTTTCTCCAAAAAGATCTCTGAGCCTATAAAATTCCTCCCCCAACCCTCAACCGTATACTAATTATAATCAACCCCTAAATGATGTCCCTAAACGCGAGGAAAAACTGTGCTGGGAGAGGGGACCTTGTCCTCTAGAATTATTTCCAGCTGTCATGGGGGTGACATTCTTTCTAGGGGATCCTGTGAAAGTAAAATGATGGTTAAATTTCAAGAACAGTGTCTGGTAAAATTGCAAATAGTCTCTGAGTATTTTGTGGAGGTCTGGCCAGAATGTTGTAAAAGATGCACACTGTTTCAGCTAACCAAGTTGGAATCATCTTGTGCAGCTGGTACCCAAAATAGGACTTGTAGTAGTGCTATCAGTATCATGACATCATATCAACCAGGTGGAGTTATTGTTATGGGGCCCATCTTCTTCCTGGAAACTTCAAAGATAACAGCAGGAAAAATTCATAGTTCATTGTGGAAAACTTAAACATTATTTACAGTTGTATATATTCAATGAAAGGCATGATAAAGACAAAAATAGATATGAAGAAAAGCAAAGATGTTTTCTAAATTCATTTTTCTTTCTGTCTCATATCATGGCTCTTGACATGAGACAGAAACTCCATAAACTCTCGGTTTTTCTCTTAACAACAGGCTTGGAATTAGAGAGGGACTGAGGCAGAATCCAACTCCAAAACCAGCTCTATAAATTTAGAAATATAAATACATATACACACACATGCATACACACACACGTGTCTTAGATTTTTATACTTACAGAACCTATTTGGTTTTCTTGATAGTCCCTATTGGGTAGTTATTTTTCCAATTGTCAGTATTCAAACATCCATGGTCCCTTGAAGTTTTTGAAGATGAGTGTTTTCTTGTGGTGATAAAAACAGAACCCTGCCTCCATCCTATAAGTTTTTCTTACCACCTGTATGATTATCATCATTGTGGATGAGTTGTCATTTCTCCTTTCCAAGAGATTTCTCCTCTTCAAATTGAACCTTTATTAATTTTGATGGTATCCACAACTTTTCTTCTCCTGTGGAAACAAGAGCAAAACCCCTGCCCCAATGTAGCACATCTCCTGGATTCCACTGAGAGGTCAGCACATCCTTGAAATAAACCGGTTGATTTAGTTCAGCAGACTTTTCCATTATCCAATGTCTTTCTGCTGCTGTTGTTCCTTTCTCATTTGCATTAAGAAAATTCAAGGTTAATAAGGCATTATGTAATCTATTTCTGGGAGCATTTTCCACCCCTTTCTGTTTTTTAACATATCCTTTATAGTTCGATTTGATCTTTCTATGACTGCTTGACCTGTAGGATTGTATAGTATACCTGTAACATGCTTAATATTATAATAAGCAAAAAACTGTTTCATTTTCCTAGAGACATAAGCTGGACCATTATCTGTTTTTATTTATGCAGGTATGTCCATAATGGCCATAACTTCTAATAAATGTGTGATTACTGAATCAGCTTTTTCTGAGCTTAAAGCAGTTGCATCACTTTATAACCTCCTCAGCTTGTTGTCATGTAATGGAAAACTCTTTCTTTAAATCTTTGCTATTGATGTGATTTTTTAAATGAAATTCTGAGGCCTGCAACACACTTCCAATCAATAATTGATCAATTTCTGCATTCCCTTGTGCTAGAGGACCTGGTAGACACGTATGGACCCAGATGTGTGTTATGTTACATCAGACAAAGCCTATTCCTGATTATGTCTTGTACCTGGATAAACAATGAAGTCAACTCTGTATCATCTGGTATAAATTCAGCGGTTTCAATAACTCTTTCTGCATATTGTGAATCCGTAACTATATTAAGAGGAAATCCCTTAGCACCATAAGAATGGCATATAATTCTGCCTTCTGGACAGAAGTATAAGGGCTTTGTTCCACCTTACTCAATTCGTCTGATTTGTAACCTGCCTTCCCTGATTTATTAGCATCAGTATAAAATGTATGGGATCCAGTTATTGGAGCATCATGTACAATTCGAGGAAGAATCCAAGAAGTTCTCTTTATAAGGTTAAGTCTACCACTTTTGGGATTGTTGCTATTAATTTATCCCAGAAAATTAGCACAAGCCCTTTGCCATGGTTCATTGTCTTCGCATAACCTTTTTATTTCATCAGTAGTAAAAGGCACTATAATTTCTGCTGGGTCTATACCTGCTAATTGACAAAGTCTCAGTTTACCCTTTATAATTAATTCAGAGACCTTTTCTACATAAGTTTTAATTTTTTACTTGGTTTGTGTGGTAAAAAGATCCATTCTAAAATAATATCTTCCCTCTGCATTAAAATTCCCATAGGAGAAATTCTGGAAGACAATATTACTAGAATACAACTAAGATTTGGATTCACCCTATGCACATGTGCCTCCTGTAATTTTTCACCAACCATTTTCAGTTCCTTTTCTGATTCAGCTGTTAATTCCCTGGAACTATTCAAATCTTTATCACCATCTAAGGTTTTGTTTAAATGAATTATTAGATCAGGTGTTATCCCAACAGCCAGACGTAGACTGGAAATGTTTCCTAACAATCTTTGAAAGTCATTAAGAGTCCATAACCAGTCTCTCCTAATTTGTGCCTTTTGTGTCCTAATTTTCTGTAAACCTATTCTGTAACCTAGGTAATTAACATAATCTCCTCTTTGAATCTTTTCAGGAGCAATTTGTAATCCCCATTTAGGCTAAATTATCTTTACTTCCTCAAACATTCTTTCTAACGTTTCTATGTTTGAATCTGGTAGCAAAATGTCATCCATGTAATGGTAAATTATAGACTTAAGGAATTGCTTACCTATTATTTCCAATGGCTGACTTACAAAGTATTGACACAGGCTGGGGCTATTGAGCATTTCCTGTAGGAGGATAGTCCACTGGTATCTCCTAGTAGGCTGAGAATTATTATAAGTAGGCACTGTGAAGGCAAATTTTTCTCTATCCTTTTCTTGTAAAGGTATAGTGAAGAAGTAATCCTTCAAATCAATAACTACAAGAGGCCATCCTTTGGGTAACAGAGAAGGCAAAGGAATTCCAGACTATAGAGGGCCCATAGGTTGAATTACCTTGTTGACAGCCCTTAGATTTGTCACCATTCTCCACTTGCCAGATTTCTTTTTTAAAGCAAACACAGGAGAATTCCAAGGGCTAGTTGACTCCTCAATATATTGAGCATCTAATTGCTCCTGTACCAATTGTTCTAAAGCCTGCAATTTATCTTCAGCTAGAGGCCATTGCTTAACCCATATTGGCTTCTCAGTTAGCCATTTTACAGGTAGAGCTGTTGGTAACTCTAAAGGGTTGTTAGTTGCTTAATTTCTTGTACAGCCTGAATGGCTGGTGACCTTCATGCATAGTACCTTATTACATCCTTCCCAGACTTATGAGTTCCTGGGACTGCAGGAATGTTAATCTGGGTATTTCATTGCTATAGCAGGTCATGGCCCCATAAATTTATTGCAATATCAGCTACATATGGCCTTAGCTTTCCTCTTTGTCCTTCTGGCCCAATACAGTCAACCCATCTCATGCTTTGTTTACCTCGAGATATAGTTCCAATTCCTAGTAATTGAACATCTGCCTCTTGAAGAGGCCAATTTGGATGCCAAGATTCTGGAGTGATGATACTCACATCCGCTCCTGTGTCTATCAAGCCAACAATCACAATTCGCTTTATATGTACTCTCAGCTTTGGTCTCTGATCATTTATAGAAGTTTGCCAAAATATACTCTTCTTATTTCCAATTTGAATTTCTGACTTATCCTCCAAACTTGAGTCATCATTTATAACCTTATGATCTTGCACAGAAGCTTCTAGAGTTTTTAATTTTCCTCGTTTGACATGTCCTCCACAGTTACTGGGAATGACTGGGCCACTTTTGGCTTTGGGGCCTGCAAGAGGCCCCTCAGGGAGTTTCCCGATGGTATCAGGTTGCCTTGTCTGTCTTTTGTTGATCTGCATTCATTGGTCCAATGTCTTCCTTTACCATACCTCCTACATATACCTGAAGGCCGAGGTTTCCTATTTCTGCCATTCCCAGATGAAGTGTTATTCCTAGAAATTCCTTGCCTGCAATCCCTTTTTAGGTGTCCTAATTTACCACAATTAAAACATTTGTCAGGTTGATGTCCACTCATCGCTTTGGAAATCGTTTTTCCTACCCAAGATTTATCATCATAATTAAAGGTCTGAAAATTCAAGGTATGCTGGATTCATTCATCCATAGCTGCTAATCTAGACCTTAAAGGCCCAATTATCTTTTTGCAGTCTAAGTTTGCATTTTCAAAATCCAGCGATTCAAGAATTAGTCATCTAGCTTCTGGGTCTGTTACTCCTATGTTCAGAGCCTTAATTAATCTTTGCAAAAAGTCAGTATAGGGTTCTCCCTGTCCCTGCCTAACTCTGATATATGACTCTATCTTTCTCCCTGGTTCTGGTATCGTATCCCAGGCATTCAAGGCTGCTTTGTGGCATAGGGACAATACTTCTTCATCATAAAGAGCTTGGACCTGTGGATCAGCGTATGCTCCTATGCCAACAATTTGATCCTGCAAAACCTCCACACCTTTTGCTCTTCCATGCTGTTCCATATGTTTGGATTCTTCTCTGAAATAAACTCCAAACACCAAGGAAGGTCCATCTTCCAACACTGCTAATGCTAACTGGGAGAAATCAAGTTCTTATCATTTCCTTAACAATGTAGAGTGCAAGCCATAATTAATGACGGCTTGCTTAATTTCCTTTAGGTCATTCATTCCTACTGGCATCCATCTAGCTTCTTTGGCTCCCTTTGAGCCTTTAGAAGTTGATGCTTTGTCAGAATAAATTATAGGGTATGTCACTAAAACCCTGGGTAAACCAGTTCTGGCAGCTGATGGTGGCATTGTATCCTGCCCTTGTGTCTTCTCACCTGGTTCATCAGTTCCGATAATTTCCTCAGTCATTTCAAATCTCTTAACCATTGTCTCATGTAAGACCTGAATCTCCTGACCTGCAAAAGTTTCTAGTGATTTCCCTATGGCATCAATTTTTCTGGTTCCAATTCTGAACCTGTGATTCCAAGGTCTTAATATTTCCTTTCAAAGATAACATCCCCTCCTTGAATTGCCCCCCAGATATCATGTAAGTTGCCATCCTGGAGGTATATTCTGTCTGTTACCTTATCAAAACTCTGGGATAACTTCTGAAAGTCAAATTCAACAGCCTGGACCCTTTCAGGTAAGTTCCTAGTACCCTTGGATAAGGAGTCAATTTTGCCTATAATGGTATTAATCCTATCAATTAATGCCATATACTTCCATAATGATATAATATGAAGAAGGAAACTGAAACCTAATGACCAGAAAATTGAGGTATCTCCATAGGCTATAGGCCTTTTGTGATTTCTTCCAAAGTGGCAGCAAAAGCCGTAGCTAGAGTCCCATTAAAAACAAAACCTGCCATTTTACCTATTAACCAGCAGATGGTGCTGTTTCTGAGTTGCGATTGGAATCAATGGAAAGGTGTCAGGATAGATCCTGTGGTAAAATCCACCCTAATACTTGTTAAGAAACTGGGAGAAAAATGAATCTCAAGAAGTTAAATGTAGCGAAATCAATTCCATACACAGAGCAAGAAATCCAAAGTCTGGGTACAGGGAACAGAAACCCAGAAGCTTCCAGTGGCTAGCAAACAGCGCAGTTAGCCCCGTCTGCCTGCTGCTCCACTGGGGACAGCTCCCACCTGATGGAGAGGAGGTTCCAGTGCTGCTGGTCAACCATTTCTATGCTGGGATAAAGGGTCAAGCTGCAAAAGCCGCTGCTGGGATTTCAAACAGCAATTCTATTTGAGCTGCTGGAACATGCCAAGGAGTTTTTGCCCCAGGGAATTTTCAGCGTTTGGCAACCTGTCTCACACTGCCTAAGCCCTAGGCTTTAAGGGGGGCTTAAAAACCGCTCAACAAATCAGGTGGGCAGTGTGGATCCCGGGAGACATGGAGTTTTTAACTGCTGACTCCATGCACAGGCTGAGCCCACGGCAGGCAGCCTAGCCGGGGAATGGAGGGGAGTGAGGGGTGGTTCTAAAACCAAATGTTGAGGAACCAGATAATGCCGCAAAACAATTCCACACCAGTTTGGAAATTATTATTAAAAGGGGTTATTTATTGGAGGGGAAAAAATTACAGATCAATGTCCCAAACCACAGTCCTCTCGTTGCAAACAGGAAACAGAGAGTCTAGCAGTCTGAAAGGGAGCCAGAAGCAAGAGAGTGAGCAGAGGGCTGCCTGTGCTTTTTAAAGAGAAAGAAGCCATGCCCTAGTGGGCTGGTATCTCAGTGGCTATTGGCTGAAGGAGTAGAAGGAGCTCCCACAGCATATAAGTTTTTGAAATATGATCTAATGATTCCCTGTATTGATCAGTGTCTGTTGTTATGTCCCCTTTTGTTTCTGATTTTATTAATTTGGATATTCTCTCTTTGCCTGTTGGGAGTTTGAATAAAGGTTTGTCTATCTTGCTGATTTTCTCAAAGAACCAAATCTTTGTTTCTGTGATTCTTTGCATTGTTCTCTTTGTTTCAACTTATTGATTTCAAACTTGACTTTGATTATTTCCTGTTGTCTTCTACTTCAAAGTGTGTTTTTTCCTTTTGTTCTAGATCTTTCAGGTCTGCTGTTGAGTCAGTAGTGTGAGATTTCTCCAAATTCTTTGTGTATTACTTAGTTCTAAAATCTTTCCTTCTAGCGCTGCTTTCATTATTTCCTGTAAGTTTTGCTATGTTGTGCATTCATTTTCATTTAATTATGGGAAGCTTTCAATTTGTTTCTTTATTTCTTTCTTGACCCAGTGTTAATTCAGTTGAGTTGTTTGGTTTCCCTGAATTTGTAGGCTTTCTCTAGTCTGTGTTGTTCTTGAACTCTAAGTTTAAGCCCTGATGATTCAATAAGATACAGGTTGTTATTACTTTTTTTTTGTCTGTTAAGATTTGCTTTGTGACCATGTATGTAGTCAGTGTTAAAGAAGATTCCCTGAGAGGCTGAAAAGAAGGCATATTATTTTATGTTTGGATAAAATGTTCTGTAGATATCTGTTAAATTATTTGAGTCATAACATATATTGATTCCCTTCTCTGTCTACTTTCAGTGTGGTAGATTTGTCTTTTGGTAACAGTGGGATGTTGAAGTCTACTAATGTGTGGAGTTTGATATATGACTTAAGATTATGAATGTTTCTTAATAATGTGAGTGCGCTTGTATTTGGGTCATAGATGTTCAGAACTGAGACTTCATCTTACTGGACTTTTCCTTTTATGAGTATTGAATCTCATTCTCCATCTCTTTTGATTAATTTAATTTGGAGTCTATTTCATTAGATATTAGGATAACTACACCAGCTTGCTTCTTGGGTCCATTTGATTGCAAAATCTTTTTCTAACCCTCTATTCTGAGGTAATACCTGTCTTTGAAGTTGAAGTGTATTTTTTCTATGCAGCAGAAGGATGGATCATGTTTTCATATCTGTTCTGTTAGCCTGTAATTTTTATTGGTGAATAGTGTCCATTAATATTAAGAGATATTGAAGACCAGTGATTATTAATTTCTGTTATTTTTGTTTCTGGTGGTAGTTGTGTGTGTGTGTGTGTTTCCCTTCTTTCGTTTTTGCTGGTGTGAGATTATCTATTGCCTGTGTTTTCATTGGTGCAGTTAAATTCCTTGAATTGGAATTTTCCTTATAATACTTTCTATAGGGCTGCATGTGTACATGGGTAAAAAATCTGGTTTTGTCATGAAATATCTCATTTTTTCATCTGTGGTGATTGAAAGTTGTGCTGGGTATAGTAGTCTGGGCTGGCATCTGTGGTCTCTTAATATCTTTCCAGGCCCTTCTGGCTTTTAGAATCTTCATTGAGAATTTGGGTTTAATGCTAATAAGCCTGCCTTTTTATATGTTACTTGTTTTTTTTTCCTTTACAGTTCTTAATATTCTCTCTTTATTCTGCATATTTAGTATTTTGATTATCATGTGGCAAGGGCACTTTCTGGTGTTGTTGTTCCAGTCTACTTGGTGTTATGTGAGTTTCTTGTACCTTTATAGGCATGTGCTTCTTTAGGTTGGAAAATTTTTCTGTTATGGTTTTATTGAATGTTTTCTGTGCCCTTGACCTGGGATTCTCCTACTTCTACTCTTATTATTCTTAGGTTTATGAGGGTTTGGGGGCCTAGAGCCAGTGTATCCTCCTATTCTGACTGGTGTCAGCTCTACCTGCACCTGTGGAGTCTGCTGCAGCCTCCTGGAAGGACTGGACACAGAGAGGATATTGAGGCTGCCAGGGTTGGGTGACTAGAGAGAATGGGTCCTGGAAAAACAGAATCCAGTGGGTGGAGACAATGTTGGTGCAGCCTGCAGGCAGGTCTTTTATCTGCTGGCCAGATAGTGTTTACTGCCTGAAAACATTATCTTGCTAATAATTGTGTTTTGCCCTTCAAGTTCCTATTATACTACTTGACAACAGGCAGCATATTAAAATGGATACAAATAATAGTCTGAAAACAACATAAACTCTCAACAAGTATAATTTTCTGGATCTAATCAGGTTCTGATGCTAGAATTATTCTTAATATTGTCTCAAATTTGACAGTCTTTAAAAAACAGGTCTGTTGAACTGAGAGTAGAAAGGGAAATACTTCTCCTTTGTTTTATCTGTGCCTGTTATCTACTCCAGGCATTTGGAGTCTGTGTCAAGAGATAAGTGTGGGTTAGTCATCAGCCTCCTGTAGTAATTAGAGATTTGTCTCTCTGCTCTCACAAGCATTTCTCTTTCTCCATCAAATTATTTCCTGTAGTTCTTTGAAAACTTCTACATAGGCAGCATGTGGAAGGACAAAGGGAGCAGAGATTTTTCTATGGATGTTACAAATATACCTCAGTTAAGGCTGAGGATGGGAATAAATGTGTAGTATCTTATACAACTTGAAAATTTTTCAGATGTCACACATAATCTTTGCAGATAATATGTGTTCATTTTTTCAACTATGTTTAATCATTCATGTCCCCCAAAATAATACTTTCTAAAATGCTAGTTCCCATTAGCAAAAACCTTTAAAAACTTTTACAAGTTTAAATTTTTTTCATAACTATACATGAATTAAACTTATAAATTCTTTCTAGACAAAACCAACAGTAAAGTATACTCAAGTCCAAGTTGACAAAACACAATGCAAGCAGATGTCACATAAACAGAATGGTACAGTTAATAAAATACCTCTAATGAGCAGATGTATTTATCATGTGAGTGATTTTTAACATGCTCTATGATAATTCAAAGATCTTGGAGAAAATTTTTGATTCTAGAGTGAAAATTCATAGTCAAGTCAATGACATCTCAATCTCAACTGAAGAGATCCCACAACCAGGTAGCACATGGGATTTTAGTATAGAGAAGATAAAGGAGGTCACAGAAATCATCTCTTCAGTTTATGCAATGAAGCAAAAACAGTGAAAACTTTCTGATGACATATCTGAGCTACAAGTTGTCAACTTCTTTGCATTCCAGCATTAAAAACGACCAGAGATTTTTTTTTATAACATTACCTGACCCAAATTCCCTAGTTAATAAGACTATATAATGAATTTGTTTTAGATCAGGAAAGTCTTTTAGATTTTGCCTTTGAATGACCCTGTGTATATAAACAGATAAAAAGGTAAGGAGGTCACATTTCAAACTTTACATCTTAAAATGTATTTAGTACTTTCTCTTGCTTGCTGTGCTAGCTTACATAATATGTACTGAACTACATTATTTTGGCTAGAACTGTTCCTCCTATGCTATTCAAGATAGCTTTTCTAACCTGGTGCTTCCTAGGTTTGTATATAATGTTCTTCATATGCAAGAAACCTACAAATAGAGAGTTAAGGAAACCACAGTGTATGGTCTGTTATTGGAAATACAGACAGACACCCTTTGGATCCATGTAGAATTACTGAATGTATTTTGTCCTTTTTCTTTCTTTCTTTTTTTTCAAAGCCTTAGTCCTAGAAATTCTAAGAATAGCAGTTACAGCATTATCGGAGAGTAAAATGTATCAGGAATCCATAAATAATTCATCTCAAATTAACTATCAGCAACATTCTTGACATGCACAAACTTTCTTGGTTATGAGATCCAGAGACAACAAAATACGTGTTTAAAATGATAGCCTCAGTCTGCACTGACATAACAACATCCTCTCCTAGTGATTGCTGTGCTGTTTACATTAGGAAATGGTTCTGCTATATAGGCTGCAAGGTGCTTTCAGCCCTTATTAATATTACAGAGCTGTCCCCTGGAGATGTACTTCCAGTTCTAAATGTATTACAATTTATTTGGGGACTCTCAAAAACTAAATAATGCAATTAACATAAAAGGAGTGGGTATGTATATTTGTATACCTCAATTTCAAAATAAAATTTAGGGATTTGCAGTGTTCATCTTTTAATTGTTTGTGCTTGATACAAAATGCATAGAAAAGAACCAGAAGACTTAACTGGCTCCCTTAATTGTTTCTTTTCTGACATTCTTTAGAGTTCATGTCTCTATTCAGATTGTAAATCGCTTAATTCTAGTCATTCTGTTGCACATTTCTTCAGCAAAACAATTTAAAGGTTCAAAAGTTAAAATTCTTATATTCTATTAAGACAATTAATGAGAAATGTCCACCTTTATTATGATACACATAGCACACTCCATTTCATAGTTAAGGACTCATGACTGGTTTAAGAACAAATAATGTGAAGATTGATAGTTTAAATCCTACACCAGACAATTCCTGATTCTATGCTTTTGTGTCTGTTGCCAACTTTTCTAATTTTATTTTCTGCATATAAATGAAGGACCTTATTGCATTTTTTGTTTGTTTTTATTTATTTATTTATTTTGAGACAGGGTTTCTCTCTAGCTATGGAGCCTTTCCTAGTACCAGCTCTTGTAGCCCTGGTTGGCCTCGAAATCACAGAGATCCACCTGCCTCTGCCTGACCAGTACTGGGATTAAAGGTGTGTGCTACCACTGCCTGGCCTTATGGAATCAAGTCTTGCAAAATGTCTACCATAGTGCACTCAACAGAATACCCTTTAGGTAGTGTGGTGGTTTGAACGAGAATGGTTCTTATAGGCTCATATGTTTGAATTCTCAGTCCCAAGTGATAGAAATGTCTGTGGAGGATTTGGAGGTGTGGTTTTGATGCACAAGATATGACACTGAGAGCTGACATCGTGGTTTCAAAAGCCTTTACCATTCCCAGTCAGCCTTCTCTTTCTCTTTGCCTTGTGGTTGTGTCTCCAGTGTGAGTCTTAGCTACTCCTTTAGTGCTACACCTTTCTGCCTGTGCCGTGCTTTCTAGCCTGAAAATCATGGACTCTAAACCTCAAACTGTAAGCCCCAAATAAATCCCTTCTCTATGTTGCCTTTGTAAGTGTTACTTAAAATAACAATAAAAAGTAACTAATGTAGTAGTTATTTTTATTAGTAGTATTTTATTTTATGAATTCTAAGGGCTTTGTATTTTGACAGATGAACAGAATACATAGTTGCAAATATTCAAAGGAAAATAAAAATCTTATTAAAACATGATTCAGTGGAGTTTGGAACTAATTCACTTACTCTGTAATTGAAGTACATAAAAAAGATACTGTTTTTTTTTTTTTTTGTCCAGCCTTGATATGAGGGTTTGTGTCTAATCTTATTACATCTCGTCATGTATGCTCAGTTGGTGTTACTGGAAGGCCTCCTGTTTTCTGAGAGGAAATGGAGGAGCAGTGGAATTGGAGGGGAGGAGGTATTGGGGAAAAACTGGGAGGAGTGGAGAGAGGAGAGTTTGTTGTTGGGAAATATTGCATGAGAGAAGAATAAATAAAAAACAAAGTAAGAAAGAATATACTTACACAATAAGAACCCCAATGCCATTTGCTAAAAATGAATAAAAGTTATGATTAACAAAATATATGTTAAAAGAAATGAGTAGAAGCTTCATGATTCAACCCATTGCTCCCTTTAGTTGTTTTGTTTGAAGAATAAACTTGATGGAGGAGTTATGGGAATTATTAACAAAATTTTTGAAGACACACAAATATACTATATAAAAACTTCAGAGAAGTGAAATATTATTGTCTAAAAAACCATAAAATAGACTTCATGCTCTGCTCTGTGAGTACAAGTGCTTGTCCTTGGGGCTGATAACTTGAGTTGAAATCTGAAACTCTCATGACAGTAGAGAACTGACACCTGTCTTCACACATGCTGTGGCAAGTATTTCCCATCCAACAACTCATGACGTAAGTAAATAAATACAAACAGTTTTAAGTATGGTGTTGACTTCTTGAGAAAAATACAGTCAGCAAAGAAGTACACATCTATATATTTATATATAAGTTGATAATATTGATGAAAAATCAAGAAATTAATTACTCCATGTGCTGTAGTTAAGCAACTAGGCAATCTAGCAAGTTTACATGTCTATTTTATCTTTATGTATGTTTATTTCAGACCTGAAGGAAAGAAAAGCTTGAGAGTAGAGTAATTTTGTAAATAAACACATGTGCCACTTGGTTATACAGAATTATCTGAAAGTTAATTTGCATTCTCTCAATTTTCTACCAATGTTGCTGACCATAAAATGCAGAGGAATAATATAGTGTGGTTGTACATGGCAAACCTCTTAAGCCTTGCAGACACAGATGCTTGTGTGGAATGCATTGAATGGAAGGAGACCTCTGCTAGGGACTGCAGTGTTCATTAAGTCAATGTTTAAAAAACACTTTTACAAAGCAGGGATTGAATGGGGCACTTGGGAGAAGAAGATGAGCAGAGCAGAAAAAGTCTGACCTCACAGATCATAGATCATTGTAGTTGAAGGGTACTAAGTAAGCAATTAACAATATTTTTATATATAACTCCATGTGTAATGTGCAATCTGTTCTAATGTAAAGAGGAGAATAAGGTAAACATTTTCTAAGGAAATGATATTTAATTAAGCTGAAGTAAGTTAAGAAGGAGTTTGGGGGAAGGGTAAGAAATAATAGCAGTATTTTCCACTTCACCATTTATGCTAAAACAACAAATCTAGTCTTATTTTTGAAAGAAACTAGATATATCTTACAAAGCAATTGAACTACTTTGGAGTGTTTCATAGTTTCAAGGCCTCACTCAGTAATGTTAATAAATTAATAAAAAGAAAAACCATTCAAAATGGGAGTTGAAAATATTGAAAAGAACACCTAACAGGAAGAAGGATGATTCAACTCTGATGCAGAAAGAACATTTTGATATGCATGACTAGCCTTCCCAAACTCATTTCAAATTAGGAGGATGCTGCATTTGCAATTGTGTAGATGCTTTGAAAATGTAGCTGAGGTATGAATTCTTATGAACCCCTTTCTGTCCTATGTTAGGTAAATAGTTAACTTCCATCCCCATTCTGACAGGGAACTGACAATATAACTCCAGTTAGCTTTGGACTTGTTATCTTCACCCTTGATCCTGGAGGACTGGGAGTACAGAAATGCACATTACACATATTGGTGACCTTTGTCTCTTGGTCTAATCATAGAGAAAACACTGGTTTGGGAAATATCTGAGAAATAATCACAGATTGTTTAATATCGTATATGCAACCTATTTAACTTTTCGATACATTTTGCTTTGTTTTTCCATTAGACCAATTGTCCCCCCTTTTCTTCCAAAACATAACTAGGTTTTCCTATTTATTTGAGTAGCGTGGAAAACAGAATGGGGAAAGATTTTGGAGCCAACCATACATATAATGTAACCAAACAGATAATTTAGGGAAACAGAGATAGTTCTTTTAGTAGCTATGTTGCGCACAATCTCCTCAATGATTGAGGTTTGGTTTGATTATTTTTCATTGTTTGAAAAATGTTTTTCATATGATTATGATTTTTCCTCCCCAACTTTCCCCAGATCATCCCTACGTCCCTACCCATCCAAATCCTTATCCTTTCTTTCTTTCTCTCATTAGAAAGCAAGCAGGCATCTAAAAATATATATATAATAATATTAAGATAAAAATAAAATCAATCTAGAATCTAGATGGTGCTGACAGCCTTGGAGGCCCGAGGGTCTTGCTCAAGGATCTCTGAGGTGGCTGCAGCAGCTGTCGCCTTGGCCAGGCCAGGACCTCGATCCTCTCTAGAGAGTGAGCGCCCCAGTGCCTTTCTTCCAACCAGTGGGGCAGGAATGACACAGGATCTCTGTGAAAAGAAAATAAACGAGGCTGGGAGGAAATGCAAGGGAGCAGATATGGAACCCAGCTGACACCGTGACCTGGATAATCAAGAAACAGATCCTGAATGCCAGGGAAACGTGGCCATGCCTGGAAGTGCAAATACAACACCACAATACCCACTACCCAGCCTCCAACCTTCCTGTCTCCCCACCCCCAGCTGGGCATGGTGAGAAGTGAGTAGATGGTAGAGTGATGTAAGAGAAAGCCACAGACAAATAGGTGGTGGGAAAATGGAAGGCAAGCCATTTGGCGGCTATGAGTGACACAGAACAGGAGACAAGAAGACTTTTGCTCCTTTTGCTGTTCTTGGTCCTTGGGGAAAGGTTAATCGCACTGCCCAGCAATTGAAACACTAACAATCACAAGTGCTAGTGGTCCTATGTCGTCTTATTTGAGAAAATTGACTGTTGTAGGAGTTGCTGTTACTCCCAGGGAGCTTCATCCAAGCCCAGGAAGTAGCAGTACCTACAGAATAGAATAAAGACCCACAACTGAGTAGACATGCCCTGCTGTGTTTGCTTCTCATTGTTGGCCTATCTGCCAATCACTCTAGTGGGTTGCAGTGGCTGTTCAACTAGGAGACTGACAACTCTATGTTGAACTGCAGTTTTACCATGCTGTGTCTAACTTTGGCCAGAGCTTTATTTCCTTTGGAAGCTTTGAATTGGACAAACACTTGAAGATACCCAGAGGCCCTGCCTGCTGACACAAAGAGTGGGCAGGAAGAAGATACCTAGAGACGCAGCCCAATGCATAGCTTGCCTGAAGCACTATGATGTTTAAGTACGGAGCAGAGAGATGGGAGAGAAAGGGAAACAGAACACTTTGACCTCTCTGAAAAGATTCAGATCTGGATACTAGAGGGTGGAGTGGAGCAGCCTGATGTGATTAGCTTGCAAAACTACTTGAGGTCATGCTGCTGAGGGCCATGTCTCTGTCTGTAGCCAAACAGCAGCAGGATTCTGTGTCAATATTCATGGTCCATGTCACCACCAAAGGCTATGTGAATGTCTCTGTTCTGGACTACCACCTAGAACAACATCCATATCCAAGGGCTGCACTGAGTTGCCCCCTCCTCACCAGAGTGGGCTCGGCAACTCCCCCTAGTAGCACGATCTGGTTGGACAGGGACATGGATGATCAGGCCCTGAAGGCATGAGAGCAGGAGAGCTTACCCTGCCCCCTGCTGCCCCCTGCTGCCCCCTGCTGCCTGCGGCATTGGCTGAACTATCTGGGGCAGTGCTAGATAGCTCACCCTAGTGGTGAGGATGATGGTAATCTGTCAGGCTGACCAATTCATCTACCACCCAGGTCCATCTGGATCCAGGAATATGAGTTGGACCATCCCAATATCCACACCATCTACTGAACTTCTGGACCACCCATGAACTTCTGAAACATGTAAAGGGCCCATACCTGCAGAAAACCAAAGCTGCAGGATCTTTTTGGCACAAGGCAGCAACAGGATATTCAAGAAGAGTTCCAGTGAGGGCCTTCATAGTGAAACAGAAGGCAGAGGCCTTGGACTAGACCAAAGACTTATTGTAATGAACATTTACAAGTAAAGGCATAGGGACTGGAAGCTGTACTGTGTGACTCACTGACACACTGCAGCTTTCATGATGAGGTTTTTTTTTCTCTTTTTTAATTTTCTATTTTTTATTTTCATTTTGGAGGAGAGGTTGTGAGGTCAGAGGGCAGACGTGAATTGACAGGGAGGTGAGTGGGATTGAGTACATGATGTTAAATCCACAAGGAATCAGTAAAAGCATTAAAAAGCTAGAAAAAAATGGCAAAAATCAAAACAAATAAAAATTTAAAATGAACAAATCAGAATAGGACAAAACAACAAAGAGCCAAGAAAAAGACACACGAACAAAAAACCACATACAAATGTAGAGAAGCACACGTTGGTATGCACAGAAATTCCCCAAAAGCACAAAATCAGAAACAGTAATATATAAGCCAAAGACCTGTAGGGTAAGAAAAAAGGAAAATGTTCCCAGACAAAGCATTATGAGACAAACACCACTGAGTTCGTTTTCTATAGGCTATCTACTGCTGGGCATGGGGCCTGGCCTTAACAGTAGTTTGTATACCTAGGGAGACTCTATAAGAGAAAACTAACTTTGTTTGTTTGTTTGTTTTAGTTTTTTCAAGACAGAGTTTCTCTGTAGCTTTGCAAAAGTAAGACTAGTTTTTGAATTAGCAAATGATGTTATTTTTGCCAAAATGGTGAATTTAGAATTTAAGTGTGGAAACATGTTTTTGCACATATTACATTTCCCTTCTCAACCTACCTGTTGTTATTGTTAAATAAAAGAGATGATCATTCAGGTTTTACATTATTAACATTTTAATATTTAATATTAATATTAAAATAACATTAATTTTCTGCTTCATTACAAATGAAGACCAATATTCACTTCCAGCTATGCTGTGATGTCATGAAATATAAGTACAGTTAATTGTAAAAATTCAAAAATGCTAGAGAAATTTCAAGACCACATTTCTAAAGGCTTAAGAGAACTATGAAAAGAATTGCATTTTCCCAGCAACTTTGGGGATGAGCTCAAGCCAGACTGCTTCACTGGTGTTCACTGATTCTTGTTGATTTGACTTAGCTCTCTTGGGGGAAGGAAAGCGGTGTAGTTGCCAGGAAGCAATGAGGTAACAAGATCAACACCTGAGTCTAGAGACGTGGACAGACTTCTCTGTGGAGTTTTGATGAATCCTCAGGCTGAATGGCAGGAAACTTTCTGAAGGAAAAATAAAATCTCCACAGCCTTATGTTTCACCTTCTAATGAGAAAACCAAACTCTAAAATCAGAGAGCTAAGGAAGAAAGGAGCAGGGACTCATAATTGATGCACTTAAGAAATGAGTATACCAACTTCTCATAAGATATTTGTAAGATGCTGTTTTTCTTTTATTTTGAGATTATAATATAATTATATCATTTCTATGTTCCATCCAAACTACCCCATATATATCTCCCTAATGTTGTTCAAATTCATAACCATGTTTTTTCATTGATGGTTGTTAAATATATTTCTAAATACAATCTGATATATTTAAAATAATGATATAATAAGAGCTTGCCAAATTCTTTTCTGAAATGTGAATAAAATGTTTATTTTCTGTGTTCCCAAGAAGCATCCCAGAACATTATTAATAGAAGCACTGCTTGAGAACACATATCTCTGTAACATATTAGCTTTCCTATTTTCTTTAAGCTTTCCCTTTTAAAAATCTGCTAATTCTTATATGCGAAACTGGTTTCTTATAACATGGTAAAGAGATCTTACATTTTTATTTATCTTTGAAATTTTACTTATTACTTGTATGTGTATTAGGTGTCTGCACCACATGTGTGCATGGTGCACAAAGATGTCAGGAGAAAGTGCAGATTCCTTAAACTGGAGTCACAGAAGATTGTGAGTGACTGGTAACTTACTCTAGATCCTTTACTAGAGCAGTGTTGTTTTTAATGACTGAGCCATCATTCTTGCTGTGGGAACACATTCTGCTCCTTCAGCCAATAGCCTTTAAGATACCAGCCCACTTGTGCGTGGTCTCTGATACTGTAAAAGCAGTTGTGAAGCATGCATGCTCTCCCTCTCTCCTGCTTCAGTTCCTGTTCAAGCAGAGTACTGTTATCTAGTACAGTGATCTGTAAAATTTCCATTAAATAAATAACCCTTTTATTATTCATAATTCTGAACTGATGTGGGATTATTTTTTGACTTCTGTCATCATGTTCTAGCTCCATTATTCTGAGACTTTAAAATGTTTTTTGAAAACGTAAAGGTAATAGATTACTTTTATTTAATACCACTTTTCATTATTTATAAAGCAATAGTATCAGCTTGTGATCTAACTTAAGCAGTAAGCTTGTATGCCTGAAGGGCTTCGATTGTACACTTTTGTGTTTGAATTTAGTGGCAGGAAAACAAAACAAAACACAAAGCTTGTATTAGTGTGAGAGAGATAAACAGCTATTCTTTCTAGTTAAGGTAGTTGACTAGGTTGTGGTGCTGCATTAAAGTGTTTTGAAGAGATCATGCCTCACACTGAGGATGCTGGTCTTAAACAGTTCAGTAAGGTAGGTATAACAGGAAATTGTCACTGTAAATAACATTAAGTGTGCACATCTAAATTAAAGAGTACATTATCAAATGTTAAATATACTGGAAGTTAATATCATGTTACTTTTAAAATTTTAATAACATTTTAACATTGAAATTTTTGTAATAAGTTTAATATCATAATATCAAAAACTACTTGAAATCATTTTCTGGCTATTTATCATGCACACTTTCTCATCTATCTGTAGACATCCATAGAAAAGAAGGTAAACTGGATATATATTTCTTTCCAATATAGACATTTACACAACTTTTTGTACTTTCATATAGAGAAAGATGGTGTTCTAAATAAAATACATTAGGAAAATGCATGATGATATCTATTCTTCAATTCAACCCAACTTGATTTACTACATAATTATTTAAAAAGTATTGACAATAAATGGTGAATGTTAACAAATATATATTTTGATGAGAAAAATATTTGACATTTAATAAATAGATAAACTATAGCATAATAATTAAAGACTATATAAAGCTTAAAACAAGATGCATAAAAGTAGATTAAATGGTGTGAAGAGCTTATGTCTAGGGAAGTGAGGTGTATCCACACTAGTGTTCACCAAGTCATTTTATGGGACCTGACTTAGGAGTCAAGACTTAAAAGACAAGTTACATTCATTAAATTCTCTGGAAATAACCATGAAGAAAGTTCCATGTTTCAGTCCATAGACTGAGTGCACTTCATCCTATCAAATCCCTGACAGAATGGATGGCACAGAAATCTGAAGACGTTCCTAAGTAAACAGCAGCAGACAGATCAAAAAAGAATGCAAGCTTTGAACTACCATCAAATTGAGTTTGCTGTCATTTTCTTTTGAGCAGTCCAGTCCCACTGTAGTTTGAAATCAAGAATGCAGCATGAATAGAGAAGGACAGACAGACAGCACTATGAAGACAGCACTATGAATAGAGAAGGACAGACAGACAGCACTATGAAGACAGCACTATGAATAGAGAAGGACAGACAGACAGCACTATGAATAGAGAAGGACAGACAGACAGCACTATGAATAGAGAAGGACAGACAGACAGCACTATGAAGACAGCACTATGAATAGAGAAGGACAGACAGACAGCACTATGAATAGAGAAGGACAGACAGACAGCACTATGAATAGAGAAGGACAGACAGACAGCACTATGAATAGAGAAGGACAGACAGACAGCACTATGAATAGAGAAGGACAGACAGACAGCACTATGAATACAGAAGGACAGACAGACAGCACTATGAATACAGAAGGACAGACAGAGCACTATGAATACAGAAGGACAGACAGACAGCACTATGAAGAGCTTCTTGGATTTGGCTGAGCTCCTGGAAGGAGTGTTCATAAGCAAGGAAAGAGTGATGGAGACACACAGAGAGAAGGAATGAGGCAATAACCTAGTTTGTTTCCTCTCTTCCTAAGTGCCTGTCTCCCTTATACTCCCTCCCTCCTTCTCTCCTTTTTCTTTCCCTTGTTCTTTCCTTCCTTCTTTCTTTCTTTTCCATTCTTTAATTTTATTTTTTATTACTTTTTATCCTGTTTACTCCCCTGCTAAATCCAGGAATTCTTATGTTTGGGACAATCAAAAAAAATAATACCCAAAAACTATGAAAAGAGAAACTTTCAGTTAAACTGAAATAAAGTTCCAAGAGGCTATGTTCAATTTCTTCCACACATTTTTTCCACATCGTTTTTTCTGCCACTCAGCACAAGTTTATGTCCTCCAAAAGGCAACAAGAGTCAGCCTCTGGGAAATCTCCTTACTATGGAGATTGTAAAGAAAAGAGCTCAGAAAATCTAGAGGATTAACTTTATTAAATTGGGATAAACCACAAGGCTTATATGTATGAATTTTATTCTAATAAACATATCAAAGTCTTTGGAAAACTAATGTGATATCATCTTTAGGTCACAGCCTGAATGTTAGGTAAAGTACATCTAAGACAAACTTGGAAAACTCTATGAATGCTTTGAAAACTAAGCTGACATTTCAGCCATGGTTTATTTATTGATTGATTGAAAAATTTATTTAGTGGTTGGTTGGTTAATATGACCTAATAAAGACTAGATTGACATAATGAACTAGATAACACCTTTCTTCTATAATCCTTAAACAAAAGCAAGAATGGCATACAATGTCCAAAGAGTGATCAAAGTCCTTGACTAAAGAACTGAAACTTATGCCTCTGTACATATAGGAAAAGGTAATTAATAAACTAAAAATACAATATCTGATGTGCCTAAAAATGATATTATAAACATTTTCAGATGAGCAGCTAGATGCTCTCTTATTATACCTATTAAATATAATAATTTACCAAAAGATTTCAAAACCAAAATAAATGGCTAGGGAAATGACTCAGTCAATAAGGTGTCAGCTATACAAAGATGAATACCTAAGTTTGATTCTCTGAACATAGGGAAAAAGTTGGGCATAGTGGCACACAGTTTTAATACCAGTACTGGGGAGGTAAAAGCAGGTGGATCCCTGAAGCTTTCTGTACAACCATTCTAGCATTATTGGTGAGTCCTGGGCTTCAATTTTTAGAACCTGTCTCAAAAATCAAGGTAAATGGCAAGTGAGGAATAATACACAAGGTTGAATTTAGTCTCTATAAGCACACACACACACACACACACACACACACACACACACAAACATACACACACACACAGAGCAAACACATGTAGAAAAATTTATTGAACAGTAAAATAAAAGGAATGTCATAAACAAACAATATAATAAAATTTCAGTGGATAACCATAATAGTAAAATTGATGTGAAACATCAAAGTCAGTAAATGTGAAGACATATCAGTAGGGATCATCCACAAACAATGGAGAAAAGAACAGGATTAGAATACTGACAGGGAGGAGAGCTTAGCAACCTGTGTGATGACAGCATGGTATAAGATGATGGTATAAGAACCTTCCCCAAACCAGAGAAGAAAAAGTTCAGCTATGAATACTTGCTCTAAGAAACACTTTCAATTGTTGGTATGCTGGCCAGTTTTATGTCAACTTGACATAAGCTAGAATCATTTGTGAAGACGAACACTAGGTTGAGAAAAAGCGTTCACAAGATTGGCCTTTAGACAAGTCTACAGTGCATTTTCTTACTTAGTGGTTGATGTGGAAAGGTCCAGCTCATTGTGGGCAGTGGCATCCCCAATGGCTGGTCCTGGTTAGTATGAGAAATCAGACTGAACAAGGTATAGAGAGCAAGTCAGTAAGCAGCACTCCTTCATGGTCTCTGCATCAGCGCCTGCTTCTAAGTTCCTTTATTTAAATTCCTGACCTTACATATTGCAACGATGGCTATCACTGTGAAACAGTGAGGTGAGATAAACCCCTTCCTCCCCAACTTGCATTTTGTCATGGGTTTTTTTTTATCACAATAGCGGTGATAAACAGCCAAAACCAAGATAGCTGGGGGAAAAAAAAAGCATACTCTGAGATTCAAGAAGTCAAGTGGATACACACAGACTAAGTCTAAAGCAATGTAAATCTGCACACCATAGTCAGTGTAAAGAGAGGTAAAGACAAAGGTAAAACCATGAAAGCAGATTTTAAAAAGTATATAATGCATTAAGTAATTACACAATTCTTACCACAAAATGCTAACTAAGGAGGGTGCTGCATAATCTTGGAAAGGGTGAAAGGAAAAGAAATGAAAGCTCAGAGCTTTCATCAAGTGAATATAATGCTTTTTATGAATAAAAGTGAAATTGGTGTGGGACAATTGTCTATTTCCTGTCAATTATGTTTTAAATAAATGCTGATTGGCCAGTAGCTAGGCAGGAAGTATAGGCAGGACAACCAGCCAGGAAGTAGAGGTGGGTCAAAGAGAACAGGAGAATTCCCATTTCTCCCCAGTCCTGTCCAGACACCGAAGAAGGAAGATGTGACATGCCCTGGTGAAAAA
Source organism: Ondatra zibethicus (assembly GCA_004026605.1). Taxonomy (NCBI): domain Eukaryota; kingdom Metazoa; phylum Chordata; class Mammalia; order Rodentia; family Cricetidae; genus Ondatra; species Ondatra zibethicus. The sequence continues at coordinate 49,668 of PVIU01000319.1, forward strand.
GGTGGCTAATATATACTAGAATAATGGGCTAATGTAAGTTAAAGGAGTTAATAAGAAGCCTGAGCTAACAGGCAATCAGTTTATAACTAATGTAGATTCTGTGTGATTCTTTGGGACCTATCGACTGGGAGAACTGGGCAGGACAGAAACTCAGTCAACAGAATGGTGCCCAACGTGTGGACGACAGCATCCACATAAAGCCTGACAGAGCTTGGGAACTAATTCTAGACATAAAATAATAGAGTTAAGCATGGCTTATTGATAGTAGCACTCTCTCAGGTGGCTCTGCTTGCTAGAGGCAAATGCTCTCATTTAAGAGAGGCTTCCTGACTCAGCTTTAGCTATAAAATCTTGCAATTCTTTTAAGAGGTCCTGCCACAAAACACTTAAATGGTGCTGATGAAAAGCTGACCACATGCTTTTTGGTTTTTAGCTGTAGCAGGAAAAAAGCCACACTGTTTTAAAATGCTGGGTTTCTGGGCCATCCTGCCAGGGCAAACTCTGACACTTTCAGGCAGGTGGTTTGACTACAGGTCATTTGAGTGTGGTTTGCTGCAGCTTGCTTGCTAGCAGGGACCTTGAAATGGAATAGAGTTGTGGCAATAAACATGGCTCTGGTGATACCTCTGCCATGAACCTGGTATCTCAGAAAGCTAAGGAATGGGCTGGATCCAGCCATCAAACCCACGGCTTTAATCCTACTCATATTGCTTAGCAAATTAAAGACACTTGTGGTCAGAAAAAGAGAAATATACAGCAAAGAGAGATTCAAAGATGAAGAAAACCTCTAAATGGTTTACATTGTGTTAGAAATATGTGCAAGCTAAAGGTTAAAGTCCTTAAAATAAAAAGAAAGAGAGCAGTTGGGTGTGGTGGTACACACCTTTAATCCCAACACTTGGTAGACAGAGCAGACAACCTCTGTGAGTTCAAGCCATGGTGGCACACGCCTTTAATCCCAATGCTTGGGAGGCAGAGGCAGACAGACCTCTGTGAGTTCAAGGTGTGTGGCACATGCCTTTAATCCCAGTGCTTGGGAGGCAGAGGCAGACAGACCTCTGTGAGTTCAAGGTGGGGTGGCACATGCCTTTAATCTCAGCACTTGGGAGGCAGAGGCAGGTGGATCTCTGTGAGTTCAAAGACAACCTAGTCTACAGAAGGAGTTGCAGGACAGCCAAAGATATACAGAGAATCTGTCTCAAAAAGTAAAAGTAAAAACAAAAGAAATAGAGGTTAAAGTAAAGCCACATATAGATGGAAAATACACAGAGAATCTAGATACTGTATGTTATCATGCTCTCTTTGAATTGTTTGAATGCTGAGGAAGAAGAAACAGCTGCTAAAAGATATTTGCTTATAAATGCTGCTAAATTAATCCAAGATAGGTATTTTGAAAATACCTTGACTTCAAAATTGAAGTCAAAATGTATGTTACTTTGGAGAAGAGATTTTGCTTTTGTTTCCACAGGAAATGAGAGGCTGTGGATTCATTCTGAGTTAAGAAAAATCAGGTTTGATCAAGGAAGACCACCTGAGAAATCTCCAGTAGGAACAGATGGCCCAGATCTCTGAGTTCTATATCCAGGAGAGATTCAAGACTGCTGCCTGAGATGATCAAGACTCACAGGATATGCCAGTCAGACTTGATCATAATTCTAAATTTTCTTTCGGTCCCCATATGATTATCAGCACCCCTAACCAGCAGGAAGTAGCCAGTAAAACTATGCCCACATTCCCCAAAAATGGACTATGGATGTTCTTATTTATTAAAAAAAAATAGGAAGGGGAAGTGGTGCAGGGCAATTGTCTCTATCCTGTCAATTATGTTTTAAATAAATGCTGATCGGCCAGTAGCCAGACAGGAAGTAATAGGTGGGACAACCAGACAGGAAGTAGAGGCGGGTCAAAGAAAACAGGAGAATTCAGGGAAGGAGGAAGCCCATTCCTCCCCAGTCCTGTCCAGACACTGAAGAAGGAAGATGTGACCTGCCCTGCTAAAAAAGGTACCGAGCCATGTGGCTAACATATACTAGAATAATGGGCTAATGTAAGTTATAAGGGTTAATAAGAAGCCTGAGCTAATGGGCCAATCAGTTTATAACTAATGTAGACTTCTGTGTGATTCTTTGGGACCTAACCACTGTGAGAACCAGGCAGGACAAAAAACCTCAGTCAACATGAAATAATTACTATAATTCATAGAAGATTTTCTTTAAAATAGTAGTATGCATGAATGTGAGAGGTGTATGTGTGTGTGTGTGTGTGTGTGTGTGTGTGTGTGTGTGTGTGTGTAGATTATAGAACAAGAAAGTATATTAAGAGAATGAAGGAAGATCATTAGTGAGAAGGGTCAAGGAAAATGTAATAATAACAAATACTATATGAAAACAGAGAGATTCATATGTGGGGTGGGGGAAGCAAAATACGTTGGAGAAGGAAGATGGAGGAAGGCAGCAAATTAGAGCCAAGTAAAATAGCACTTATTAAATAGAAAATAGAAATAAAAATAGAAAATTCTCTAGCAAAGCCTATTAATTTGTATGATGACCTACAATTTTAATTTTTAAATAAGTTACTAATAAAAGTTCTTTAGACTAAATGTGAATGACATCAGGAAAGAAAATCTGAATATGCTTGAAACATTATACAAAGAAATGTTCAAATTCACAATAGATAAATGAAGCCAAATATTAAATAAAAGCTTTAACTGAAAACATGGAGAATACAGGACTAAGTAGACAAAGGAAACTAATAGATAACTAGATGTGGTATATTCAAAGCCACACATTGCCCTCAATTACACTGAATATGAATAGTCTCTACACACTATTGAACAGTCGGAGATGATCAGGATAAACAACTGAAAGCCTTTTTCTCTACTTTTAAAAAATAATCAGCCTATTTGACTATGGTGATTTAGAGATATTGAAACCACCCAGAAGGGGACAGAAATGTTACATAAGCTCCCCAATAGAAAATAGCTAAGCTTAGAAGATAATAAATCATTAAATGTGTTAGGTTTGACATGGCTGATAAATGAAGATCACAAACAACAACTCCAATCAATGGGATAGGTGACAACTTTCATTTTTCTTGGCTCTACCACAACATTTTTTGTTTTTTATTCAAAATAAGCATTTGCTGAGTTTTTATGAAATGTTTTCTAATAAATCATAATTTACTTTATAATTTTAACTTTTTGCTGAGAAGTGGTGGAACATACCTGTAATCTCATCTCTTGGGAAGCAGAGGCAGGCAGGCAGATCTCTGTGAGTTTGAGGCCAGCCTGGTCTACAGAATGAGTTTCAGGATTCCCAGGGCTACACAGAGAACCTCCCCAAAAAAGAATTGAAACTTTATTATTTATGTGTGTGTGTGTGTGTGTGTGTGTGTGTGTGTGTGTGTGTGTGTGTGTGCATGAATGCATGCACTGTTTGTGTATATACTGGCATGTGAAGGTCAGAGGATAACTGTGAAGTTGAAGATCTCCTTCCATCTTTACTTAGGTTCACACTGTGGGACTTTAATAATTTGTGGTTTTATGGATGAGCCAATTGTGAATTTATGCCTAATAATCTGGAAATAAAAACAGCAAATGACTTTGTTAAGGCAGAAGAAAATGAACTGGAAAAATAAACAAAATTTTGTTGTTGAAGAGTAGATTTTAGGGAACTTTTAAAATTGGAGACGAACATTGGTGCTAAGTAGAATTTGTGCTTTTGGAAACTTCAACACTCTACCAGTATATCATGCGTCTAGAAGAGGAGTGAATTCTACCGAGGGAAGAATGAATTCATTGCAGAAAGTAGGAGTGACCCTTTTGACTGGAAAAGAAACCACTTCTGGTTAGAGATAATTAGTTAGAGAATGGAACTTTTGTGTATCAATCCCAGAAGCCCTAGAGTGTGAAATATGTACTGAGAGATACAGGCAACTAGAATTTAACTTTAGAAGTCATGGTTTTCAATTTCTGCTTATGAGAAGGCAATTTGTTTCCATGACTTAAGGCATGTCAAGAAGCTCTAAATCTCAAAGCAGGGTGTCGTCTGTGGGCACTTGGTGATGACGGCTAGCTTTAGCTGTGAAAGGTTAATGCAGTTGGTTACCTGACAGTGGTGTTATTAATATGAATGAACAATAAATAAATAGCCTTGCTCTCTAAGTTCCCTCTGATTGCTACAGTAATTTAACCTTCATTTCCTAAATTCCTTATAAGCATTGATTAAACAATCATTTATTCATTAAACAATCATACGTTTAGAGTATGTATGTACCTACATACTTGGATATTTTGTAAACCTGAGACACAACTGGACAATTTTGGTGAGTGATAGCTTGCCAAATGAGTCCCCTCTTCAAAACTAGGAAAACATATTTGGAATTTGAATGAAGTAAATACTTCTTAGCAAAGCAGATTGTTTTTTGGTCAGTAAATATTTATTGGCTACTTAAAAGGAAGATAAGCATAGTTCTTTGTAGCTAATGTAGCTTTAATAGAAAATAATAATTGATAGTTCAAAATCAATGGATTATTAAAATTTATTAAATACTAAAACTTCAGAATAATTGCTTGGAACAGAATGTGCTGATATGTTTCAAGTGTGCCTTTTTTCCCCTAGGATGAAGCAATCAAACAGGAAATCTGAGAATCTAAAGAATGCAGAAGCTGGGTGTAGAAGTATGAGCAATGTGGCTATGATACTCATTGACTCAGATTTGTATAATTATAAGGGGAGGGTCTTCTGGCAAAAAGAAAATGTGGAGATAGCCCCCTCCCTTTAAACTTGATGATGCTTGCAGTGCACCTACAACTGTTACAATGACAGCACGTCACAAAGTAAAGCTTGTTCTGTATGGGAAAGGGGCCTTGCGACTTCTCCATGGCAGAGAACTAAGATCACCCACTACTTTATTTGCTGTTCAACATACTGATATTAAAAATTAAAATTATTAATGATTTTTGTTTTGGGTGTGAGTAATTTGGGTTACATACATGCCACAATGCACTTGTAGATGTCTGAGGACCATTTTCAGGATTAGGTTCTCTCTACCTTAAGTTCAGGGAATGAAACAGGGACCATCAGTGTTATGTGTGTCAGGTGTCTTTAACACTGAGCCATCTTTTCTCTCCAGACTTGATAAGTTTTTATTAAAGAACATTTTCTCTCATTTTTTTGCTATTTCTATTCAGGAATGTGTATCCAGGATTATGCTGTAATTCACTATTGCACCCAGGAGTGATTTTGTGGATTCAACATTTTTGTATTTTGTAAGTGGCCAAACAGATCAGAAGTGAATTATGGAAAGGAAATGTATTGATTATTATTAGGATTTTAATTTTAAGAAATATAGGTTTGTAATTATAAGCCTATGTCTATAACATTTATTCTAAGTTGACAATAAAATGTAAGCACAGACAAAGCAGATCTCATTTAGTACACACCAAAATAATTAAGAAATAAAAAAAAAACATACCCCATAGATAAGGAGAAAATCCCCCCTGAAGGTTTTTTTTCAAGGACTACTTAAAAACTTGGGTAGCCTCCATAAACTAAAAGCAGGGGTCATAATTCTCATCTACAATTGTAAACAATTAAATAAAGGAGAAATGTCTGAAGGGAGATATAGCACACTCACAGCTGTCTGTTGGCAAGTTGTCTTTTCTAATGAGAGCAGATGTAGGGTCCTGGCTAAAACCAATTTGTTTATCCTTCGGCTGTTGCCATTCATCAGCGTGAATGAGTAATGGAAAAAGAAACCATATAGCACCTCTCGTGTTCTCTTAAAGTGTCACCCCCATTGCCTGCCAGGAGGTTGCCATGAATAACTGTCTAGGAATTGAATCTCAGCTCTGTGAATCTGAACAAATTACTTGGATGTCAGGATTTATGCTGTCGGCACCTGTATCCCATTGTTTGTTTAAATCTTATTTGCATGTCCAAAGGAAGTCCTGAAATTCTCTAAAAGATGATTGGAATTACGTATATGGCACTTAATAAGGAGGAAACTCTGTTTCCAGTAACTTATGGAATGAACTCCTTCAGCCTCTGCAATAGTACTGTTAATGGAGGTAATATACTTATTTACTGTACTTCAGGCAATAGAACTGGTAAAGAGATGGTAAATGCCTTGCCAAAGCTGGTAGGGAAGAAAAACTGTCAGATTAATTATTCAAATAGGCATTTTATATCTGGATTCTTAGCCAACAAAGGGTTATTAGTACTTATTTGGCGTTTTGGAAAAATCTGAAGTCAAAAAAGAATTTTTAAAGCAAATACTTAGAAAATTTTTAGCAAAATTGCTGCACATGTATATTTTTGTCTATGAAGGATGTGCTGATAGTTGAGTCAGGACATACCTCCTTCATATTTAGAGCAAACTGAATAAAAACAGGTAAGCTGAATTTTGTGAATAACTAAACATAGTGTCCCTCAGTTTGGGCACTTCTTAGAGTCTCATTATAAACACCTCAAATGTCTTTTCTGTCTGAGAGGATAGAGTGAGATTTCCCTTCATTTCCACTCACCCCTCTGTGGGCGTGAGCCCCAGTCAGCTGCGCTGTGCCTTGTTAGTTCTGTGTCATCCCATTCTTGGGAGTGTGGATAGGGATGTGATGGCTTGAAACACTGCGTCTAAAATTAGATAACATTTTAATATTAGGGGCCAGAAAATAAGAATTTTTGCAGACATAATTAAAGTTTCGGATACATCTAATTTAAATGAATATTAAAGGAGATCATCCTCATGGGTAAAGAGCCAGAGAGACTGGAAGTAACCAAAATTGTGCAGCTGCCTGGTTCACCCTGTGTGTGAGTTCTGACAGAGCTTGGTGGTAGAACGTGTAAGCAGCATGGGAAGCCCATTTAGCAGCCCACAGGGAAAGGCTGTGTTCAGTCCTTCCACAGAAGGAACTGAGACCTGCCACCAATATGAGTAGACTAGAAAGTTGAACTTTCCCTGGTTCTTCACCTGACGCTGTTGACTTATCAGCAGGGTCAAGCCTGTATAAGCATCCAGATGAACCACATGTGAACATTTGACCTTCATAAGGTACATGGCAATGAAATTGTGTTAACTGGCTATCAATGGTTATATCCGTGATACTTTCTAACGAAGTTTGGCTGGTTGACTTGACTGAGTTAAGGAACATGAATGGCAGTCATTGGTGGAGCTGTAGCTATGTTAAAGCAGACCTCTTTTCTGAAATTCTTGGAAATACACTATTTTTATTATTATTTTTTTCTTCTTCTTAAATCTCTTTTTTCTTTTCTTGTTAAAAATACTTGCTGAACCGGGGATTGCTTCCTGGACACTCTGGGCTTCCTAACTCTTTCGAACTCCCATTATTTCACCGCAGCCACGGTTGTCATGGGGCTACTTGTCTGCCATGGGGTTTCTTGCTGACCCCTATTCCTAACATAGTAGACAGTATTTTCTCTTCCTTGTCTCCACCTCTCTTCCTGGCAGCTGCTGAGATTTACAGCTTGCACCCTCAGGATTTTCATTCAAACTACAATAAAATTATCCTTGAGCACCAAAGAAGTAAAGAAACAAATAAAAGAAATACCCGGGGCATTCAGGATATACAACTCTGAGTGTGTGCTGACAATGTTTTCAGAAAGAATTAACTAAGGGTGAGGGTGAGCCTGAATGTGGATGCCAAACTAGATAAAATCAAATCCAGAGAACAAGCTAAGTTCTCTCTGCTATTCTGTTCCAGGCGGACGAGAGCCAACAATACAACGCTCACACCACCAGAGCTTCCCACTATGACAGACTAGACACTCTCAATCAGCAGGCAAAAATAATGCTTTCTATGCTTAAGTTCCTCTCTGTGAGAAATTTTGTCAGAGTAAAAAGAAAAACCAATGTAATTAATATCTCCTATGTTTATCCATCAAAAATGACTTGTTTCATACTTGTGGCTAAATTTCTGCATTTTGTCCAACTCTAAAACCATTCCTGTTAGAGTCATTATCTTATAACTGAATTATCTTACCTATAGAATTTATTGTTTAATTTGAAATATGTTATCTACTTTCCTCTATTTTAAAACTTAGAAGATTTATATATAAACAGTGCTGGTAGATGCTCCCAATTTCCTTTTTGAGTAAAGTGTAAGGTTTTCTAATATTTTAATAGCAGACATCATTGGGTTGGTATGATCTTGGGAATCTAATAAAGTTTCAAAGTGTTATATTTTAATATATAAATAAATGATAAGTTTATTATATAGAACAGACACCAATTGATGAAAAATTATATGCAGGTATCTGTATGCATGCCCATGATGAGGAGCAGATGTCTGAATAGTCACGGAAATCTTAATGCTGGTTATTGCTGTAATAAGAATTCAAGTGATTTTTATTTTCTTCATAATTAGAGATGCATGGTATAAATTATCTATAACCAATCATATATTACTTTGTATTCAAAGCAAAGATGTTTTTCTGTGAGAAAAAAGGGATAATTGTGAGGAAACATTCTAAAATATTGACAGTAACTATCTTGATTGATGGGAAACTGAACAGCATTGCTTGACATTCTTATTGTAGAGATGTGCAGTTGTAATTTAGATATGTGTTCCATGAAAACATTTCTATAGGAGGAGGCCACTAGTTTGTCCCAGCCACCCAGAACCGAAATAATCACACAGAAACTATATTAATTAAATCATTGCTTGGCCCATTAGCTCTAGCTTCTTATTGACTAACTCTCACATATTAATTTAACCTATCTCCATTAATCTGTGTATCACCACATGGCTGTGCCTTACTGGGTAAAGTTCCCAGCATCTGTCTCTGGCGGGCTACATAGTTTCTCTCTGACTCCACCCTTCTGTCTCCTAGCAATCAGCCTAGCTTTCCCTGTCTAGTTCTGTTCTTCCCTGACATAGGTTCAAAGCAGTTCTTTATTCATTAAGCAATAAAAGCAACACATAGATAGAAGGACCTCCCATACCACATTTCTAACACTAGACACCCATAGACACGAATTAGTACTTCTGTCTGTATTCAGCTCTAAGGTCCTCAGAGCAAAATCCATTCCTCTTAGAGGTCATATTATTCATCCACAAACACTGCTTCATATCTTTTCAAACAAGGTTTTAAATATATTTTTTAAAATTTTGTGTGCAAGTTGCTATGCCTGTATGTAGAGGTGACACATATATGTAGGGCAGGGGTATTTGCATCAGTGGACAAAGGACTGCCTCTGGATAAAGGGGAGACAGATGTGGCCCATAGAAAAATAGCAGTTTATAAATGTACAGGAGAAACCCAGTGTTAGAATGAGGTGTTTAAATTTAGTTGGGCATGTTAATGAGGTGTACCAAAGGGGGAGTTTTTGATTGCTGGACCTTGAGAGTCCAGCCTCAGGAGGAGGAAGTGGTCAAATGAAGGAACAGATCTTGGTGGCTAGCCATATTTGCCATGTGATTGTCACATGCTTGACAGGTATTGACCATGCTTGCCATTAGCTCAGAGTTTCTTCAGAACCGATTTGGCATACCCTTGAACTTGGTTAGTATGCAATCTGTTGTGTATGACAAAACCTTTCCTAGGGAGAGGCAACATACCTATTCACCCCAGATATGGAACACACAACAGTCCAAAATACAAGTATTACCAAAATTCACTTTGGTGACCCAAAGAATTTTATTGGGGTAATGCACAGGAATATGGATGAAGGATTACTTATATGAGGACATATAAGTCCTCATATATATCCTCAAGGACACTTGCATCACCAAGGCCCACCCCCGCATGGGTAAGAACTCACAAGTATGGGAAACTGTAGCACACTGCACAGCCTGTAGGCAGCTTCACAGGTTGGAGTGCACTTTCCGGGTGCTTCAGTCAGAGTGCAGATAATCCTTTTTTTTTTTTTAAGCTCAGCTTTATTCTATCTGAGAGGGACTCTCAGCTTTTATTACTTACTGTGTCAAAGAGGGACCTACAGAATATGGCCAGTTTCAGGCACTTCCTGAAACTGTTTTGAGTTGTTTACCTTATGTAACTGCCAAGCAGGATGGAATGTTTCAACCTTGGAGGAAATTGCTATGCAATAAGTCAGAAATGCAAGGAAATGCTATTGCAACTATTTTGGGGATTATGAAACTGGACAATGAAAGAGTAAAATGAAGAAACTTGAGATATAGTTTATTGGTCTTTCAATTTTAGGATTCATTTAGATTATCTGTGGGTAAGCTCTAGTGTTCTTATTTGTATGACATTTATTAGCTCTGTGAAAAGTAATAAATCAGATTCTAATTTACTCTGTATATTTATAATTTAGGGAGAATTATTTCAATTAGATGAAACTGTTGAACAGAAATTACTTTTGGAATTAAACTTGAATTTTATTTCAATTAATGCATCCAAGTAGTTGAAATAGTACTGCATATTATGTATGAGGCTCAACCTCATCATACCCTCTTTTGCATTTGAACTCAGTGTCACTCAATCTCTTAAAAACACATTAAGGGATTCATAAATGTTGGAAATAGTATATTACTAACATGCAAAAATAAATCTAGAAATATGCTATAGTAAAATATGATTGTGTATGAACATAATAAGTTAAATGCTGAATTATGGAACTTGAGTAATAGCTAAGTTCATCAAATGGAAGTTGAGTGGACTTTAAGAAGAGCATTATTAAAGCAAGTGGAAAAAACAAAACAATGCCTAGATCTTGTGAGGAGTAAGCTCAGAAATAGGATGATTACTTGGTAAAGTGAATAAGATTTAACTGGCTTGTGAGTAAAACCAAATCCCAAAAGAATACCAAAAGGGATACATTATATGTACTGTAGTCAGTTTTTTAAATTTAGAATTTCTTCTACTTAAATGCAAATTAAGTTGATTTATTTTTCTGGGTATATTTAAGATTTTTTTTTAAAGAAAGGGACAGAGGTAATGGTTGACTGCAAGGAATTAGGGTCTTCCACACACAACAGGAGCAATGAACGTGTGAACTCAGAGAGAGTGTGGCAGCATGGGCAAGACCTGCACCCCCTCAAGGCTGACAGGGTACTGGCACAGAATGAACACAGGTCCCACCACAAACTCAGAAACTCTGTAATTGATGCCCAGTATCATTACAGTATTAAGTTTCCATACTACCACTCAAATGGCCCTTAATTTTAAAAATCTCTCTCTATATTCCCTCCCTAATCTCCGCCTCTCTTCCCCTCTACACTTGATCCCTCTTTTCTATCCTCTCTCATATCCTTCCACTACTATTCTTTCCCTCTCCTAATGAGATCTATCTATCCCTCCTAGTCTCTAACCTTTGCAGTTCTATGGATTATAACTTGGACATCATGGATTTAACAGCTAACGTTCACATATAAACAAATACAATGTCGTATTTGTCTTTCTGAGTCTGACATACTTCACCCAGAATATTTTTGCTAAGGGATACACCATTGTGCAAATATATTACATTTTTTTATTCATTCTTTGTTAAGGGACATCTAAGTTGTTTCCAATTTCTGTCCCTTATGAATAAAGCAGCACTGAAAAGGGTTGAGCAAATATCTCTACAGTAGGATGAAGAATCCTTTGGGTATATATCAGAGAGTAGTATAGCTGGATCTTTAGGTAGATCAATTTCCATCTTCCTGAGGAACCACCATAGTGACTGTGTGAGTTTGCACTTCCACTACCTATGAATGAGTGTTCCTCTTACTCCACAACCTCAGGAGCATGAGCTGTCACTTGTTTTATTGATCTTAGCCATTTTGAGTGGTGTAAAATGAAACCTCAAATTACTTTTTACTTGCATTTCTCTGGTGGCTAGGATATTGGTAATTTCTTTAAGTGATTTTCAGCTATTTGAGTTTCTCATTTGAAAATTCTGTTTAGATTTGTACTCCATTTTTTAGGTTAGTTACTTGGGTTGTTTATGTATTTTGGATATTAGTCCTCTATCTAAGGATGTGGAGTGGGTAAAAGCATTTTTCCATTTCGAAGGCTGCTGCTTTGTCCAGTTTACTGTGTTCTTTGACTTATAGAAGCTTTTCAGTTTCAAGAGGTTGTGGGAGCCCACGTGTGACTCAGTTTCCATCTGAAGTCATTTCTGACTTAAAGAAGTTATTTCAGTTCAAGCTTGCCTGATCTGCTTTTTCTTATAACCTTGAGGGCTATGAGAGACTTCTGATTTAGTTAGTGAGAAAAAAACCTCTCTGTCTAGTAGGCAGTATACTGCTGACGACAAACCTCAGGAACATCACGATAGAAAGTAAGGTTGCTTCTGAGCAGCAAGCCCGTGTTGGAGAGGAGGCTGCTCACTCAAGGACAGTAATGGCATTGTAGTTAGATACTGACTGACCATCTATACTGTGCTTTCTTCTGTTTTTGTATATAAGCAAGTTCTATAATAAACTCTGGGCTGTTTGGCTGCTTCGGCAAAACCAGACCATCCTACCAATTCTATTCTGTCTTCTGTTTCTTCTGACTTTTCTTTGGCCTTGAGGATTCCCTATTCAGAAACCCTAGCTGACCTTGTAGGAATGGGGACCTACAAGAGGTTCCATTTATTGTTGATCTTAGTACTTATGCTAAGGGTGTTCTTTTCAGATAGTTTTCTTTCCTGTGCTAAAGAGTTCAAGGCTATTTCCCATTTTCTTGTCTACCAGGTACAATGTATACAGGTTTATGTTTAGGTTTTTGATCTATTTGGAGATGAGCTTTGTGTGAGGGGATAAGTATGAATTTATTTGGATCTTGCTACATGTAGCCATCATTTGCTAAAGGTGCTGTCTTTTTTATAGTGTGTATTTTTATCATCTTAATAAAAAATTAGGTGCCTAAAAGTATGTCAATTTTTGTCTTGATCTTCAATTCAATTTAGTTTATCTGTATGTTTGCTTTTATTCCAATACTATGCTGTTTTTATTACTATGGCTCTGTAGTACAGCTTAAATTTTGGGACTGTGATACTTTCAACAGTTCTTATCTGACCACAAGGGATTAAGGGGCAAAGCAAAACAAACAAACAAAAAACAGGAAAAACAGGAAGCTTACAAAATCGTGGAAACTGAATGAAAGTGGGCCAGATCAGAAATTTTAAAAGAAACTGAAGCCTTTCTAGAAGTGAGCAAAAATGAATACAACATGCCCAATTCTGAGACACAATGAAGATGCTTTGGAGAGGCAAGTACATACACTAAAAGCCTACAGGAAGATGTAGAGATTTCATACTAGTTACTTAACAGCACACTGAAAGCTCTAGAACAATAGTTCTCAACTGTCCTAAAGCTGTGACTCTTTAAAACTGTTCTTCATGTTGTGGTTACCCCCAACCATGAAATTTTGCTGCTTTATCACTGTAATTTTTCTGCTATTGTGAAATGTTCCTAGGACTCCAAATGATCCCAACAAAATGTTATATATATATATATATACATATACATATACATATACATACACATACATACATACATATATACATACATACATACATACATATATATATATATATATATATATATATATATATATATATATATATATATATTGCAACTCAAAGGAATGCAATCCACAGGCTGAGAACCACCACTCCATAAAAAAAAGAAGAAAAGAAGCCTAAAAGGAGTAGACATAGATGACAAGAAATAACCAGCATTGCATATAAATACAAGAATCTCATGATGGCTAAAAAATAGGAATGACAACAAATCACAACTAGAAAAAGACTTTTGGAAGTATAACAATTTTTCCTCTTTTAACATAAAAATAAAGTTATTGAGAGTAATTATGCTTTGCTGTGTAGCGAGAAATTCCTAAAGACTTACATCTTGCCCTGTTTGTAGATCATCTCATGGTTTGGAGATCTGTCTAATTAACTGGACTCAAGGTCAATGCTTGCCTTTAGTATCTGTGAGCTATTGTTACTTCAATTTCCTACCTTTAAGTTTCTTATGTGGTAAATGGAGTGAAAGAAGGTATATACTGTCTTACACTTAGGCAGTCTTAGACTGCCTTCTTTGCTATATTAAAGTGAGTCATTCTGGGTCCTGAATTAGAAAAGGGGTTTATTAGGTCCATGGTTCTAATGGCCAATTGGTCCAAACAATACGATACCTGATGTTTCCCTCCACTTAGTACAGACTAAGCTTTAGGGAGACACAGTTGTGTATATTTGAACTACAGCATGTGCTTTTAGTAAATTTTTAAACAAGTGTTAAAGCCTATGACACACAAAGACATGAAATTGTTTATGCAGGACTTAGTCATTATCTTACTGAAGGCATTTCAGGTAGCCCATTTGGCCTGGTACTTCCTGTGTAGATCAGATTGGCTTCAAGAAAATAGAACCACTTCCCTTTGCCTTCTGACTGCTAGGATTGAAGGTGTGTGCCAGGTAAATCAATAATTTAAAAATAAAGAGAGTGAATCACTTTTGATCTTCGCTTTATATCTTATGTACTTGATGTCAGAAAACAATATTAGTCACCAATTATTTTCTCATCATCTATGACTCGTCTAGTCCTTTCTAAGTTGAATAAGCCAAAACTACTTATTCTTTAATTTTTCATACCCGGAAAGCAGAACTCGTGAATGAAGTAAAATAGGAGCTAAATGAAAAGCTAAACTAATTTTGCTTCAGCAGTTACAGCTTTCACAGACCATGATTTGGAGTGCTTCAGTGTTACTAAGAGAATGTAATCACAGATATTTGTCTTGTATAGAATTACACTGTGACATATGTGTGCCAAGCAGGACTACTATTATATAAATCACCCAAGATTTGTTGTTTGAAGCTGTAGCATACAAAAAGAAACCATGCATGAACTTTGCTTGACAGAAATATTTCTATTATTTAATGAAATCCTATCAATGTAAGTTATTTAATAACCAGTAAGACTAAATGCAATCTTACTAGTACTTATGATTTATTTGAGTTCAGTAATAAACAGGCCTAAAATACCATACATGTGGTAGAAGAGACAGGTAAATGGAATATTATCTTTGTTATGTACAATGAGTTATTTCTTCAAAGCACTGCTTTCAGCTAATTTGTTTCTTCAATCCCTTTATCACTATAACAAAATATGTGCATGTATGCATTGCATATATATGGTACATACATTTTTGGAAATGTACAATGAGTGGAGGATAGATAGCAATTGTATTAAAAATTAAAAACTCAGGTAAGAGTGCCATAGGAGTGTTTAAAAGGGTGCTTGCTGCAGGTCAGATGCTTTGGAGAAAGCATACATACTTAAGGATGCGTTTGAACTGAAATTACTCATAAGCATATCTTGACTTCATGAGTTAGAAAGGAAAAAGCATTCAAAATAGACATCTTATTGTATAGCACCTCTGAGAAAGGACTTGTGTGACCACAGAACAAAGTGAATGATCCATAGTATGAAACAAACCTTTCAATCTTTGACCCAGTTTACGTCAACATAATTCAAAGCACTTTGGGAAGAAAATACACATCAAGTTTTATTCTCTAAATAGTGAACTTTCCTAGCGTCTAAAATAGTGTAAGAATGAAATGTTATTTTTCACATTTATAAATATTCAACACATACAATGAGGCATATAGATTAGAAAAACTCCTGAAAGAGAAAACCAAGACTCAAATCCTAGCAATCTCATACACCCTAAAATACACGTTTTAGAAAAGTTACAAAACTAAACTGATGAAGTTACCACAGTCACATTTGACCTGTATAGTGGATGACACTAAATCATTTTATAAATTGTACAGAGTCCAAACAGAAACCACATCTCTGAAGCTTATAGCAAATATGTTTATTTCTTGAGCTCACTGATAAACTAATCGTCAGTTTGCTGGCCTAGGCAAAGAAACATTTTCTACCACTTGCTTCTTGAGTGTTGCATGGATTCATCCACTTAAAATGTCCCTGTATTCTTTTTTTAAAAAAAAAAAAAACACACCCTGAAGAAATATGTGCATAAACTGAATCAGATACCCTTTTAGGCTTTGGTTTGGAGCTTACACATTTAGTTAACCCAAGGCAAATTTTATGGCCAAGTTACAGCATGAAGTATACTGCTCACACTCTAATATGTGGGATGTATTGTAAATGCACAAGATTATGGAGATAGGTAGATACTAGGAAGTATGGAAATAATATTCAGTTTACAGATATGAAACTGGAAGAGTAGAAACTTCAACATCTAGAGCTGCTAAAATCCTTTACTAAATTGTCTATGATACCAGTATCCATTGCCTTTGCTTCCTTAGAATTACTGATCCACTTCCATCCCAGTACCACAAGTAACTCCATAAGATCGTAAAATGTTATGTGCTTGGTTAAAATTGACACATGTTACAATCTTGTGATCTAGGACATATTTTCTTCTCCATTTCTGTCAACATCTCAGGTTCTCTATGTTTTTCAGCATGCATTTTCAAGGTTCCTCCTGTTTTCTTTTTGTTATATTTTGTTATATTTTTCATGCTGGGGAATACATTTCATGTCTGTGTTCCTTTGATTTCCTGATGTTTGGAATGGGGGCATTGGATACTAGCAGAATAAGGGACTTAATTAACAGACAAAAGTGATCTGGTTATCTTGGATTCATTATACACCCATAAAGGCTTATTGCCTTTTCCACTTAGTGACTGCCACCAAGCACATGAAACGAATGGAACTACCTTGGCTCAGATTAGAATCTCTAAATTCATGAGTCAATGTAGCCTTTTTATACCTATACTTTAATGACCTGAAGAATTAAACATCTTTATTGGTTGCTTAATGAACATTGGTTAGTCTTGAAACAATATACACACCGACAACAAAATGAACTCATCAATTTGTAGTTATATTTATATATAAAATGCATATATATACATATATTTATGTATCTAGCAGTAATAATCAATGAAAAAAAGATCACCAACTTGAAGTGGGTATATGTGTGAGAATCAATCACTAGTTAGTAAAAACTAAGAAATAACGTATGCAGTAAATTTTTTTTTCTACACATACTAGCAGAGGAATGAATAGGAAAAATGCTGGGAAGCACTGATCTTCATTTTTTTTATATTGAAATAGAAACAGCAATTGACTCTCCGAAGTTTAGAAAATAGACAAAAGGTCATCAAAAATACTTGAAATTGAACATGAATGAGGAATACCAGAAACCATGGTGTTTATTATCAGAACTCAGCTTGAATTTCACTGTACTGTGTCGTTTTCATCTGTCCTGATATTGAAGGCTTACTTACCACTGTGAACCCATTGCAGCCATGACCAAATTTCCCACTGAGCTAAATTCTCTGGCAAAATACAGTTTGTTTATTTATTTTTATGAGTTGTTAGATATGGAGGAAGGATATTAGTCATCCTCTGCAATTAATGAAGAAAGAACTTTTAAACTAAAGAGCCACATAGATGCAGATGATGAGAAAAACTCTAGATCTAGAAATGGCACGTGGTGATTTACGACCTCTGAGTTCAAACTCAACCAATGCACCTGGATAAAAGTGATATGGTCCCTCAAGACCTCTACTGCCTGCTAATATTTGATTCAGTTTATATCTGAGGCTTATCATCCTGGTTATTTTTATGATGATCTGGGGAAAAAAGAAAGCTATCAATGAATCACGGAGGAGGGCAAATGCTGAAGAGCAAAGTTGCCGCCAATCTTCTTGGCAATTAATCAGGATGATGCATCACCAGGACTGCTGCCCGGGAGTGACAAGAGCAAACTGCTGCTCCCTGCCTGGCATGTCAGAAGTTTATTTGCTACTTTGAATACTTGAGATATGAATGTTGATTTAATACATGCAAAGAAGATGTGAATGGATGCTAAAGGGTTTCAGCAGGAGTCAGACTGGATTTAAGTTAGGGTCCCCTCACTATTTATAGCTCCCCTTTGGAGATATTCAAGGGCATTTAGGTGACATATAATAGGCAGAAGGAAGTGAAACAAGATTAATAAAAACACAGAGTCAGAAATTGGGGTTCAACCTGAAGATCCAAAAAGCAAAACTGGCAGCCATTGGTTCTTACTGAACCACAGTCTGAAATGGCGATCCTGCCTCCAGGAATCTCAGAATGAGACTGTGTGTTGAGAGCTGTTTCCTCCTGTTTTATAATCCTCGTTAGGATTGGCTTTAAAGGTGTACACCACCATGATTAAAGGCATGCACCAGCGAGTTTCTATGGCAAATAGTGTGGATACTGGGATTAAAGGTGCATGTCATTGTGGCTACTGGGATTAAAGATGTGTGTTACCATTACCTGTCCTGTAAGGCTGACCAGTGGGAGTGTTTTATTCTCAGATCTTCAGGCAATCTTTTTTATTAAAATACAATGTAAATGCCACTACAAAGAAGTATTAACACGTTCTCAATGGACACACAAAGTTTGGAGATCACATATTGTTACAATTCAATGATAAACACACACACAATTACATGTTGTCTGATTATATAAGAAATAAATTGTTACGGTCTTTTTTCAGTATAATAAGTGTTTAGAGCTCATCAATGACCAGTAGATTAATGGAAGACACTGGAAGCCTAACTTTCCTAGTTAGCAGCTAGTGCCTGCTTCCTTGCCTGCTGGCTTTTAAACTTACTTTAGGATTAAGAAACAGATAGTCCACTGTGTGACTGAGCACACACGTCCAGAGAGAGCAGTGGGAAGTTATGAGCCTTAGGATGGGGTGAATTGCCACAAATCTGTATGCTAGCCATTGTTGCCTTTTCTCTAGGCTGATGGCTGACTTTTGAAGGCAGAAAATGATCTGCTTTGCTTTCAATACTCTGAATCCCCAGTACTCTTGTTATAAAGTAATATATATATACATACATATATATATATATTACAGTCAGTACTCATCATGCAGTATAAGACACTCTGTAAAGATTTAGGAAGTAGTCTTAGGTATTTATAGTGCTAAGGCTGAATTCAACCTGCCAAATTTAATGAAGATATGAATATGTTGACTAACTGGAAAGTGATTTTTTATGATTTTCATGGAGACCACACATGACCTAAAAAGACTTTCGCTCTTACACAGAAAAATATTAATACTCTGATATTCACAGGACCTAACATATGTAAAGATCAGTAGCTAACACTGGTAAAAACTTAGAAGCAGAAGTTGGTATATGTGGTAAGGCTGAATTAAGGAAAAATATCATTGTTCCTCAATAACTTCAATTCACAGAATAAGATGGAATTTCCTTCTCTATGATGTATACATTGGAGAAAAATAAGTGTTTTCACTTTTCAGTATTATATTATATATATATATATATATATATATTTATATATATAAATTTATTTGACTCAGTGTTGTAAGGAGGCTGCTTGTTAGTTCCCAGCTGTCTGGCAGCTCAGACCCGAAATAATTACACAGAAACTATATTAATTAAATCACTGCTTGGCCTATTTAGCACTAGCTTCTTATTGGCTAGCTCTTCAATATTAATTTAACCCATCTCCATTAACCTGTACATCACCATGAGGCTTGTGGGCCACTGGCAAGGTTTCAGTGTGTCTGTCTCTGGCGGTGGCTCCATGGCTTCTTTCTGACTCTGCCTCCTTGTTATTTGCAGCAAAGTCCATTGACAAAATCTAACACCCTTTCAAGATAAAAATGCTGGATATATTAGTTATGTAAGGGACATACATCAACATAATAGTCAGTTTACATCAAGCCCATGGCCAACATCCACCAATAAGTGGAGAGAATCTCAAAGCAATTCAAGTAAAGTTAGAAACAGGACAGGTTGCTCACTCTCGCCATATCTGTTCAACACAGCACTTGATGCCTTATAGAGAAATAAGACAACTGAAGACCAAGAGGATGCAAATTGGGAAGGAAGACATCAAAGTAGCTTTATTTGAAGATGTTATGATTTCATACTTAGGTGACCCTAAAGTTTTCACTCAGGAACTATGACAGAGGATAAAGACTTTCAGCAAAGTATCCGGATACAAAATTATCACACATAAATACTTTCAACAAAATGTAAGCAATCATTTTGATTCAGAGTGTGGAACCTTGGCAGAAAAACAAAACAAAAGGTGTCCCTTTCAAACTAAATTTAGGAAGAGCTACAAATTTATAACTTAGCTGAACATAACTGACCATGTTATCAAAATGCAGAAGAGGAAAGATGAAAAAAAAGACTTGTCTTTGTAAGCACACCAGGAGAAGGCATGCTGGGCACCAACAATAGGCAGTATACAAAGAAAAAAAAGTGAGTTCTTCTTTTATTCACGAAAAAGAAAAACAAAGAAACTATCATTTTTCATTTTACATACCAGTCCCAGTTCCCATTCCCTCCCCTC
Source organism: Ondatra zibethicus (assembly GCA_004026605.1). NCBI lineage: Eukaryota > Metazoa > Chordata > Mammalia > Rodentia > Cricetidae > Ondatra > Ondatra zibethicus. The sequence continues at coordinate 69,967 of PVIU01000319.1, forward strand.
CTCTTGTTCCCTCCACCTTCCCTTCACCGAACTCACCCCCATCTACTCCTCAGAAAGGGTAAGGCACATTGCTTTGAGAAACGACCAAGGCCCTCCCCACTATATCAAGGCTGAGCAAGGTATCTATACAAAGAGATTGAGTTCTAAAAAGCCAGTACAAGCAGTAGGGATAAATCCTGGTCCCACTGAGAGTCACTCCTCAGTCTGCCCCAGCCATGCAACTGGCACCCACACTCAGAGGGCCTAGTTTGATCCTATGCTGGTTCCCATGTTATCAGACTGGAGTAGGTGACCTCCCATTAGCTCAGGTAAGCTGTTTCAGTGGGTGTCCCCATCATGGTCTTTACCTCTTTGCTCATATTCTCACTCCTCCCTCTGTTCAACTGGACTTTAGGAGCTCAGCCCAGTGCTCTGCTGCACATCTCTGCCTTTGTTTTCATCAGTTGCTGGATGAAGGTTCTATGGTGACATTTAATATAGTATTAATCTGACTACAGGGCAAGACCAATTCAGGTACCTTCTCAACTTTTGCTTAGGGTCTTAGCTGGGGTCACCCTTCTTGATTCCTGTGAATTTCTCTAGTTCCAGGTTTATTGCTAGCCCCATAATGGCTGCTTCAATCAAAATATCTCTTTCCTTATTCTCTGTCTCTGTCCGTTCCCCATCTCAACTATCCCATTCCATCAAGTTCTCCTTCCCTCCTCCCTTTCTTCCCTCATGTTTCCCTTCTGCCCTCCCTTCTCCCCCCACCTCCATGCTCCCAATGATCTGAGTCAGTCTAGCTTAAAGAGGTAGAACTCCAGAGAGTCAAAGAAGCCTGTGCCATAGCTTGGATACATAGGTAGACTCCTTAATACAGAACTCAACGTGGTATACAAGAGAAAAGATGGAATAGAGGAGATAGAAGTGGATATGGAAGCCATTAATCACTAAAGTCTTAAAGAAAAGAACAATGTAAAGAAAGCTTCACAGAGCCATTCACAGGTGCTCCCTTGTGTAGAACAAAAGTCGTAAGTCCCTGAGGAAGAAAGAAACAACATGCCTCAGCACACAGGGGAGATTCACTGTACCTGGGGGAATCATTCTGATATTGTTGTTTCTTTTTAATTTTTATTTAAAAAATATTTGTACGTATTCATTGTTCAAGGTGTTATGATACATAAAGACATTTCTGTACAAGTATATAATGTATGTTGAACACATTCCCCTCTACACCCTCCTTTACTTCTTTCTCCCTTCTCATCCCTCCTATGTCTGTTGCTTGTCTAGACCATATCATATTTTCTACAAGTCATAAATATGATTTTATGTGCCTGCATTAAATCAAATATCCATACATGAGAAAAAATTAGCTACATACATTTCTCTTCCTAGGACTAATTTAATGTTCTGTGTAGGATTATCTTAATTTCTTCCAAATTTTCAACAGAAAACAAAACTTTTTTCTTTCTTTATGGCTGAAAAATTCCAACTATGCATGTATAGCATATTTTCTTTAAACACTTCTCTGTTGTTGAAGACCTAACTTGGTTTCATAATTTAGAAACACTATTCATTGAAGAAAGAAAATCATGTTGTGTTCAGTTCATCTCCTACTGCCAGAGAAATGTTGCGATTTCTGAGAAAGCAAAATTCCTAAGACTCAAAGACATAGCATTTCCTTCCCCTATCTTATTGAATACAATGCAACAAACAATTGCTCCTCTGGACTTGAGCAAGTTTGCCAGACAGCTTGGGGAAGTCAGTTGAGACCACAAAGGAACATGAAGTGAAACTGAAGTTTTACCCTTTACTGTGGCATGATGGGTTAGGGGTTAGACTGCAAAAATAGCAACGCCTCCCAGACACTTTTCCCATGAGGCAGACTATCATTTGATCAATCAGCATAAGGATCACCTCCATTGGAAAGATTGAACAAAAACTCCTGTTCTTACAGAGTTCAGACAGTGAGAAAAACCATCTAGGAATGGAAGAGTGCCCAGCATTGATTTAAAAATGAAAAACAGTTTATTGAACCCTTCAACTACCTCTTCACATTCTTCCTAATAAAAACATATCATAGCATCACTGTAGAAGTCCCCTGAAGAAAGGCCTCTGCCCAAAAACCCAAATGAAAACTTCCCTGTTTGAAAATTGTTTTTTCTTTTTTATTGAAAATATATGCTTCCTTCGTACAATACATCTTGATCATGGTTTCCTCCCCCTCCACTCTTTCTGCCTCCCATTTCCTTAGATCCACTCCCCCGTGTTTAAGCTTTGTAAAAAGAGCAGGTCTACGAGAGATGACAGTCGAACATAACAAAACAAGTTATAATAAGACAAGGCAAAGCCCTCAAACCAAAGTTGGACAAGGCAACTCAATAGGAGGAAAAGAATGCCAAGAGCAAGCAAAAATCTCAGGGTACACAATCTACCATTGTTAGGAGTGCAACAAAACCCCCAAATAGCAGCCATAACATATATACAGATAATCTGGTGAAGAACCATGCAGACCGTAAGCATGGAACAAAAAATTCCTGTAGCAATTTTAGACATTGTGTATTAAGTCTTGTGGTATGCTACACTCCCTCCTGAGGTATCCCATGTAAATCCTTTGTAAATGTTTACAGTTGAGCTACAAAATCATCCATAGTCTTTAGGATATTACCTAATGTGTTCAAAAACACGTAGCTGATGTGTTTATCACTGGTAGATGGAAAATGTTCTGGAAACAACTATTGGAGCATGGGCAAAGGAAAACCTGGAAGCTCAGTGTGAAACCAAAGTGATAAGTGAAACTCAGTGGGGCCTTGATTGAAACCACAGCAACAAGACCAAGTCTAGATTTTCTTTGGGATTAGTTTTGTTCAGATGAGCACAAGAGATGCATGCCTGCTGCTCTAACTATGTATTTTTTTTCTGTACTTATCCTGGTATGTAGTTACCAATATGATTATTGTAATACAGCAAAATTGTGAAAGAAAAAGTAATTCATTGTCAAAAGAAAGTCATGAATGGGCAAAACAAGGGCTGACAGAGTCATGTTCGCCATGCTCAAGTTAGTCAGAGTCCCTCCAGTAATGAAATATTTACAAGAACATGAATTCTCTACATTCTCAAGTTTTGTCATTTCAATGTTTACTTCATTCTCAGACTGGTACCAAGAAAACTGAAATTTTCGTGATTTATGGCTCAGGCAACACCCATAAGAAGCATATATTCACAGAGACTTGTTCAAAAGGTTTAAAGTGTTTCAGTTCTGTTAAAGCAGACTTCTGCTCTTCTCTCTTTTGTGGTCTTTAGGATCAGTGCTCAGCAAAGAGAATGGAGTTGACATATCAGTAGTCAGATCTATTCCTGGTACAGGACAAAGTTTCACCTTCACTGAAATGCAAGGGATTAAACACAGAAAAGAGAAAAGAGAGAAAATTGGTGTTGGGCAGGCAAAAAGCATTATCTGTTACCTAACATAAAAAAGGTTTATAATGTATAGCTTACTGGCCTAAAGAACCTCAGAGAAAAATTCAAAGCATGATTTGATAAATCTGTGGTATTAAGTTGGTGATAAATATTGAAATCATAAATGTATCCAGTAAGTCATTTAAAAAACCAGATTTATGGAGATATAACCCTTATCTCTCAGAGTGACTCATTTAAAATACATCATCTGATGCCTTTATTGTCTTCAGAATTAGTAAAACTTTATTGTATCAATTTTAAAATATATCAGCACCATAGAGTCACCATGTGCTCAGTTATTATTAGTCTTGGGTATAATATATAAAGGACACTAAGTCAGCAAACCATAGTTGTTACTGCTCTAGAAGTGGTGGATCCTGGGAGAATGGAGCTGGTACATGAGTCAGACTGAAGTCTCATGTAATAGCCAAATTTATTCTGAGCATCAGAAAATTTATACCCTGGGGGTTAAGAGGCATCACAGGAGGAAAGTGTACAATCACAAGTGCAAGCCAAACATAATGGGCAAACAGCATGAAGCCAAAACATGTTTTACATAAAGACATATAAACAAAGAACAATGACCAGTTGTAATGAATAATATAAACTAAAATCTCTCTTACCTAGCATACCTGGGAGGGGCATGAAAGCATAATCTAAGAATAATTCAGTTTTTTGAAGAAATTGAGGTCATAATGCTTTTGTTTTGCTTTCTCAGGGTTTCTCACAAGCACTCAGGAATCTCCTCCTATAACTCCATTCTTAAACTGTGTTCTGACACCCATGTTCATGTGCATCTGTGTTCATAGTTCTCGTTTTCACAGTATCCAGGAAGTGGAATTACTCCAGACATTTATAAGCAGATTAATAGATAAGAAAATGTGGTACATATATCAATGAAATTTCCTACATCCATAAGAGAAAAATTCATGATATTTGAAAAAAATAGATGGAATTGCAAATTATTATGTCAAGCAAAATGAGTCAAATTAACACAAATAACACTTATTTTTCCTTTTATATGGAACGTAGATTTAAAGTTATTTATATATATGTTATATATATATGATTTTATGTGAATTTATATATGTCTGTATTTATATATGTGGATTTACAGTTAAGAAGTGAGAAAAGGGATCATGAGAGGTCATTAACATATCTTAAGGATGGGAAACAACCACAGAATACATTATTGAGAAAGTAAAGAGGGAGACCACCAGGAGGAAGAAAGCACACCAACTGGAGTGGAAGACACACAAGAGATGGCAGTGGATAGGAGGAAGAATGAGAAGAAAGTATGGTGACACAATCATGAAAGTGTCATGATTAAATCCATTCATTTGTAACATAACCTAAAAATTAACAATTATCATCTTAAAATATGAAATGTTACATTGGCAAATGCTATGGAACATCTTTAAAATGTGTGTAAAGAATATTCATGTATCTTTTTGTTGGGGACCCTGTCTTGCTTTGGTCATTGGGAAATATGAGTTTTATTATTGACATAAGAATTATTTATACATTTGATACAATGCCCTCAAAATATAGACATAAGATTTGCAAACTTTTTTCATTATATTATGCATTTTAACTTCATTTCCACCTACTGCTCTTTGTGGTACACTTTTAACTGTAATGAAGTCCAATTTATGTATTTTTTCTTTGTCTGTTTTGTGTTTTGTGCCAGGTCTACGAATCTATTATAAAATCAAAGGTCATAGAATGTCTTATGTTCTATTGATTGATCTCTATTGTGCCAATGCCACTCATTCTTTTGATTATTGGAACTTTGTAGTGAGTACTACAATCAGAAACGTGTCAGACTTCTAACTTTGTTATTTTATTAGACACTTTAAATTGTTCAGAGTGTTTCCAATTTTCATATGGATTTTTTTGACTGTTGTAATATTTTGCAAGGATGCCAGCAGGCATTTCAGAATGAGTATGAGCAAAAAGTACATAAAAACTGCCACTTGAACACTAATTTTTTGATCTTTGAAGATGTAATTTATTTCCGATTATTCATATTTTTAATTTATGCTGATAATGTTTTACTTACTTTTTAGAATTACTTTCATATGACTCTGCATTGCACTTAAATGTCTTACACTTTGATGTGTTTTAAGGGGAATTATTTTCTAAATATTCTTTCTACAATTCTTGATGTGGCTGTTGTAAGTGCTTAGAAATAAAATTGATTTTTGATTTTTGCTCTCTCTTACTCAACCTTGCATAAAGAGTTTATTAACTAGTTGGGTTTCAGGGTGTTTTTCAAGACAGTGAACAATATAATACCATCTGTGTGGTGAACAGAGACAGTTTTATTACTTCCTTTACCATCTGCATGCCTTTCTTTTCTGCCTAACTATTCTGGCTAAAAATGCTAGTAAAACATTGAATGCAAGTGGATGGTGTAAATATCACTGTCTTGTTTCTGAGTTTAGGAAAAGTATTCAACCTTTCACATTAAGTGTCATGTTACCTGTGGGACCGAGTGTGCATTATGCATATGGGCCAGCATATTCAATTTATGAGTTGAGATTGCTCCTTCTGCTTCTAACACTTTCGGCACTTTTATTGTGAATATATTTTGGACTTTTCTCAAATGTCTTTCTGTATCTGTTGATGATTATGACTGCTTTATCCTTTGTTACTGTAGTTGCTATGGGGAAATGCATTCACTAGTTTCCAAATTAAATTAATATTCATGAGATACATAATTACCTGCTAATCTTTGTGACATGTTGCTTGATTTAGTTGGCTAGTATTATTAAAGATTTTTGGTCTTAAATTCATAAGATACATTAATGTACAATTTTATTTTCTTGTGAAACTTATTTATTCAAAATACTACTGCTATTATGGAATGAATTTCAAAATGTTTCTCTTTTATTTGTTACACAAATTTGAGATTAGATATGAATTTTTCTTTAAATATATAGTTGACTTCAACATTGCACACCCTGGCCCAGATGCTTATTTTTAGTAGGGATATTTCTGTTATCTAATTCAGTCTGTACTTCTTACAGGTTTCCAGAGTTTCTGATTCTCCTTGACTCAGTGTCAAGAGTTCATATTTTTCTAAGACTTTGGTCCGTTTCATCTAAGATAGCTAATGTGAAGCAGAGTTTCCATCCCACTGAGCTGGAAATAGAGGTGGATGGAGGAAAGGAATAGGTCATGATTCAAATGTCACAGACTTTCACTCTTTTTTATTGAAAATTTTCAGACTTTGTTACATAACATTCTTCCTCTTTTCTACATGCCTGTAGGGTATTTGTCAGAGATTTTGAATACTTACAGGTTTTTGACAAATTCATATAGTTACAGAGGTTTCATTGAGAGGTAAGCCAGTGGAGGCCCCCATTCTGCCATTGTGGAAGTATGACTTTCATTGTACTTTTATCAGAGCATAATTATGTCAGTCTCCACATTCCAGTGGATCTTCTTACACTGAATCCTCCTTGCAAAGTTAGTTTTTGTCTCTGTTTCCATTGTCAAAGTCAGTGTTTGGTTAGACCTATGAATAAAATTACCATGCAAGGTCATGAACATTTCTAATCATACATTAACAGAAATTACTGAAATCATCAGTGTTTCTCATGCCTTACTTTTTCTAAACCAGAAATTACCAAGTATTCTTCAAAGAATTCTTGGTGTTTGTTAATGGCCATATATCAGTGTGAGTTGCTGTAACAAAATACCATAGACAAGATGACTGAACCATCATGTAATTGGCAGTCATTTACACTTTGAGCTTTGGGGTTCCACCACACAGCTCCCAAATAATCACATGGAGACTTATTATTATTACTTATAAATGCCAGGTCTTAGCTTGGCCTATTTTTGGTCAGATTTGCTTAACTTACATTATCCTGTCTACCTATTGCCTCGGGGCATTTATATTTTTCTATTTGTATATCTTTTCTTTCTTTCTTACTCTTTGACTGGCTGTGTGGCAGGATAGCTGACCCGTAACATCTTCCTCTCCTCCTTTGTTCACTCTTCTCTCTCTTCTCTTTCTATTTATTCTCTCTGCTTGGCAACCCCTTCTATCTCTCTCCTGCCTAGCTATTGGGCATTCAGGTGTTTTAGGTAGGCAAAGACACATAGCTTCACAGAGTTAAACAAAAGAGACATAAGAGAATGTTGCGTAACATTGCAGCAATAAACAAATACTACACAGCATAAGCAAATGTAACACATCTTAAAATAATAGTCCACAACACCATAATAAATATACTTTATGGTTAAGTGTTAAACTTATTTTTGGATGTTTTAATTGATTTTTTGGGGGGTTGAGCATGGTAGCACATGCTAATCCCAGCCATAGAAAAGCAGAGGAAGGCACATCTCTGGGATGAAAGTAAGGATGGTCTACAGAGAGAGTTCCAAGACAGCCAGAGTTAGACAGATAAACCCTGTCTTAAAAAAAAACAAATTCATACAGTATATTCTAATCATCATTTTCCCTCCTTCAAATCTGCTCAGATCCATTCCCACCTACTCACCCACCCTAGGCCTAGCCTTCTTTTCCTCTCTCTTTAGAAAACAAATAAACAATCAAAAATATTGTAAAAAAGAGAAAGCACAAGAAACACACACACACACACACACAATACTGTTTCCTTTGCTTTCATTATTAAATGTAGCACACCTGTCTACCCAATTCATTTCATGGTTCTCTCTCCAAAAGAAAAAAAAAGGAAAAGAAAAAGAAAGCAAAAAGTAAAAAGAAAGAGAAAAAATTCAAAATAAACAGCAGAATGAAACAATTACTAAAACCAACCAACCAATCAAACAAAAAAAAAAAACCCAAAAAGAACACAAGAAACATGGAGTTTATTTGGTGTTGACTCCTTGACAGTCAAAGTTGGCTACATGGACTAAAGGTTAGAAAATTATATTATGCAATATTTGAGTTTAGGCAAAGATTTTTGAAAGATCAGGAAATAAACACAAATAATTAGAATTCCAGAGCTGAGATGAGAGATGGGATGCCAGAGAGGAAAGAGAAGGAAGAAACGATATAATTATAATATAATATAAAACACTGAAGGAAATAAGTGAAAGAGGTAGCATAAGGTTTTTTAAATATCTAATAAGGAGAAAAGGGAAAAAAGAAAAAAAGCACGAGTTTCTTTAAGAACAAAAGGTCCAGAGTGAACATATTGAAAAAAGTCACGTTTGATTGAAAGGTTGCAATTGTGGAAAATTGACTGCATAATTAAACAGTTGACATGACATTTTCCCCCATTCTCTTCTGAATCTTAAGTTTTCAGGGTTTTCTTTTCTCTTGGAAGCAAAATGATTCCACAGAGAAAATATATTCAAAACAGAAAAGAAATTGTTTTACCTTTCATGAATTTCCCAAGCGTAAAGTGCTGCAGGAAGTTATGCTGAGAATTTAGAGCATGCATTAGGGTTCTCTGCTGTTGTAGCCACTAAAACCCTCAACTTAGGAAACACTGCCAGCAAAATACTTGATGTATTTAAAATCTTGATCACAGACAATCATGTCTGATTTCCTTTCTTTAGCTACAATTTTTGAGTGTGAAACACTTCTCAAAGAACATTTTCTGTTATTCATGGCACTTTGAAAAGGAATTTATTTTCCCATGATAATTATGCAAGCAGTTCAAGCCATTTCTATGAGTTAAAAACTGTGTAATACATGTAAACTTACCCATGAGAGCAGTATTCTTTCATCTGCAATTTCATTTTCCAAAGTTCAAGCTATCCAGTCAAACATAGTCTAAAATATCAACTAAAAGTTCCTGAAATAACCAGCTCATAAATTTTAAATTGTGCGCTATTCTGAGCAGCAGGGTTAAAGTTTTCACTATCTTGCTCAGTTCTGCCCAGGTTATGACTCATCCCTTTAATGTGCAAATTCCAAATGTTTTCAATATCTGTCTTTTAATACCTTTAGAGTTCTCCTGGTTAATAGATCAATATTGTGGAATCACAATGCTCTTATTCAAGTCGCACTCACTTTACTTAACAATGACTTCTGAGTGCTAAAGTGCTGATAAAAATGGGATACTCTTTAGGATTCTGCTGCTGCACCCATAAAGGAGAGGCAGAACATGCATGTTCAAGGCTAACCTACAACTGCAGGTATCTATTGAAAGTTTTGGAGGTTATCCACAGCAGATAAAGGAGGTCACTATTTCTAACATGATAGAGTTCTTATACAGTAGGGCAGTCAACCAATTTGGTTCTAAAGAAGTCCTTGAAATATAAACGAAACAGTGGTTTTCTTAGAGGAAGATGGTGAATTAGTCTAAAATGTACATTTGTTAAAATTTTTAGCCTTGTATAACTGGGGATGTTAATTTGTGTTCTAGAGAAAAATATTATGTGTAACTGAGTAGTCTGATAAGGGGTACTGTGATCTTTTTGAGAGGAAAACTGATAAGGCACAATGAACGGTTGCAAAATTGGTACCTCTGTGAGCCATGACTCCGACTAAGAGATTCTCTGAGAAACTTTACCAATGGAGAGGGACTGATTAGATTATCCAAAAACTACTATTGAATAAGAGAAAATCAATAAAATGGAGTAAAAAGTGACGCAAATGGACAGATGTCTTGAGTGATAACTAATTTTCAGCTTGCGATGAGCATTAATTATTCAATATTAAATTACATTTATAAACCAGTAGTGTTAATTGTTGTGTTTTGTCTCCTTATAATTTTTCTTTGAATTTATCCAGAAAAATTGTACATTTTTATGGTGGAGTACATGGTATATTAATAGCTGTAAACGCGGTACAATGTATAAAACTCTTCAAGCATTTACTATTTCTTTGTGCTAGAAACATCTGATCGCCTTTCTCTTAGCTTTTACAAAAAATAGAACACAGATCCATAGTCATGTTTCTGCACAATAGAAATGACAGTTTATTTCTTTTATCTAACTGTACCTTAGTGTCTGTTAGCCAACTTTTATAAGCAAATGCAAATGATTTGGTAAAATGGTCACACTTCTACTTTTCTTTTAGAATTAGTTTTACATATACTCAATTAAACCCACTCAATTTTTCCCCGTTATTATTTTTATTGATAAAATTTTCACTTGTTACCATTTAATGAAGTTACACACCTCACAAAAGGAATGAAATCTGTATGTATACACACCTGTTAATTCAAACTTCTGATGTTCCTCCTAAGCTATAAAGGCAAAAGCTAGATATATGGTATAAAAATTGAAAAGAAGGATAAACTCTAACCTTCCCAAGGTAAAATAAGGAAACAAAAAAGATTTATTGCAACCCAGAAGGATATAAATTGTCTATTTGTTATTAGGTTAACTGCCTTTTTCATGTCCCTACCCATTAGACTGCCAGAACTTTCTCTAATTTCGATTTCTGTTTTCTTGGGCTTTCCCTTTGTATAGTTTCCTTTCCATGATTATTGTGAATAACTGGTATAAGCAGGCAATTACAGTCCAGTGGACTCCTGGATTTAAGTTTTCCTGATTAAAAAGTAAAATTAAACCAGGAAGCATAAAAGGTCAAATATGATTACTGATGTTTTTGTTGTTAATGAAGGACATAAAAGTATAAAAGTTCTGAATATAGTCAGAGCTCTCTGTCACACTCTAGCATAATGGCTGCTAGATTGCTTAGTCATCATGCCCTGGATTTGGTCTCCAGTAAAACGGAAACCGGGCGTGGTAGTGAAGGTGATAGCAAGGAAGCAGGAAGTTCAAATCCTGGGATCTGTGAAACTTTATCTTGAAATAACCAACCAAACGATGGGAAGTGGGTTGGTAAATAGCTCCCCGTAACTCAGAAGAATGCTATTTCTTCTTCTTCCTTTTTTGTTTTTTAGCTTTAAGACTAATTTATAGATCACCCATCTCTTATGTGTTAGAAAGCAGACATTCCTTTGGCTGCTATCTCAGATATGTTTTATTTATGATATTTTAACTTTACCATGTTCTAGGAAAGATTCCATGTTCTTCATTATCAGTGTAAATTGCTGTACTCATTCTCTTAAATAAGGGTTTCTGCTGTGCCTTTATACTTCTGTATAGTCACACTTGTATCTTTGCTCCTTTCTTTTTTTTTTTTTCCACTTCTTTTATCAAAGACTACCTCATGCTTTTCATCTCAGAACACATCCTGTCCTGCATGAAGGGTATTCGTTCTCTTCTGAGCATTCAACTACCCTCTCTTAAACGGGTACTTCTCAGTACATTTTATGTGCACTTTCCTCTCTGCCCTTTGAAAAGAAAAGAAAATGGTAGGAAAAAAAGTACCATTAGCATCCTGTTATAGTCCAAAATACCTCTCTGATTGCTAGAAAATTGCTAGAAAATAAAATGTTTTGTGTGTTATTATCATTTATTCTCCACTTATCCCTAAAAGTATTATTGTTCTAAATTGAAATGTTCTCAATCACTGAAATTCTCCATTGCCATTCCATAGTAAACCTTACTGGTACTAAATATAATGGACATGCCTTATTCCTAATTTTCATATAGCCTCAAACAGGAAATTATCCCATTCTTGACTTCTAGAACAAAGCAATATTCTAACAACATGTATGTAAACAAAGGGTCGTTCCAGTGATAACCTCCCTCTCGAAAGACATGAGGCAACCATAATTTCTGGCGATGACATGAAAAGATGTATGGAAAGAGAATGTACACAGTTTGGGAGTTAAAATTCTCTAAGAACTCAACTTGCATATTGAGCTCATGTACAATCTACTTAAAATGCATAAAGTGCACAAAACCTCACTGGGACAGGAGTGGACAATCAGTGCCTTTGAGAATTTCTTTAGCTGTAAAGTAAAGTGTTATAGCCTAAAATAAGTGAGTTCCCTAATTTCAATGGGATTGTTACAGACAGAACAGGCAAAACAGTTGGAGTCAATGTAATTACAGTTACAACAGAAGGGCAGAGTTGGATCCAGAACGATCTTAAAGGGTAAAGACTTACCATTTTCATTCATACTAATTTCAGTTATGTGCCTTTGCTCCGAAATCTACACAATGAATATAGTTTGCTTCTTTCTATAGCAGGCAACAAAATTCCCTCTGCTAGTGCTGTATTTATAGTCTACAGCATCTTTTATACCTAATCTCTGTCTGTCGTTCCTAACATATTTTGCTGCTTCACTTAGCCTGGCCTCCCTGTTGTCTCTTCCGGCACCCACAGAGTTCCTCTGGGATCTTTCTCTTAGTACATGGGTGCCAAGGACACCATAGATCCCTTTGTAACGTTCACTGTGGCATAACCAAAATATTGGAGATGAGCTGAAACTGCATTGGTCCTTATTTGATTAGGAGTCAGTAGAAGCAGTCTTCTCTTATCCACTAGTGGGTTGCTCTGTGATCCAGTTGCCAAGGAATTTGAAAGCCACTACAGCATTACAATTAGGAGGACCTAAATGACAGAAACAGATTGCTGAGTGGTCTGATTTTAAAAGGTAAACCCTATCCCCAGCAACCTAGTTCTCTTTCTCTCCTTCCTGTCTTCTGAGAGGTAAGCAGATTCCTACACCTTAAACCTCTATAGCCATATACCTCAGGCCCATACAGATGAAGTTAGTTGCTCTTGGACTGAAACCTCTGAAAGTATAAGGCAAAATCAAACGTTTCCTCTTTTCAGTGAGTTGCTTTTTCTTGTGTTTTATTCAGTTATGAAAAGTTGACATGTGTGCTTGGATTTTATGCTCCTTTCTTATGCAAGATAGTGGGCTGTGCTTACTTTAGGTGACAATTTGTCTTTATTCAATGAGACAATATTTGGCTGACTGAAGTCTCTCATTAACTATGAATAAATCAGTTTTCTTTCAATAGTTGCTTCTGGAAGCAGTAACACCAGAACTCTGCCACTTAGCTATACCCCAGTCCTTCAGAATGGAGCCAATGTCTTTGTTGAAATTGCTTCTTGGCTTTGTGCACATGGATTTGCTACAGCTCATCTTATATACAAGCAATCAGAGACTTCCACTTTGCAGATCAGCCAAATTCATTTTATTGTTGCCATTGATTGTATCAGTTTAGTGTTATTCATTCTGAAAGAATATATTTTTACATCATCCAAACTATGCCCCAGAGTGGAATGCTAAAACCTAAAGGGATATTTCATTCTGCCTTTTTGCATACCTATTGACACTAAGCTATGAGTTGCAAAATTAAAAAAAATTTATCATTTTACCATATCTAAGCCTTTGAACATTATTTGTTTATAAAATAAAAATTACTAAGAATAAATAACATGTATGGCAATCACATTACAAAAATAGTAGTATCCAAAATAAATGTACATATATATTTTTTTTTCTAAAATGAATTTAACTTTTATACCTTGTCATATTTTTAAATCTTATCATGCATACAAACATTATGTTAATCTTTCAAGGACAGAGTTGGTTCATTTTAGAAAATAAAATGAAATTACTTAATTTGCTATATCATTTAAGAACACTTTTCTTTCAATTAACTCACTCATAAGTGTTTTTTGAAATTAAGTTTTTAAAACTGTTTTAACACACTTGAACTCGGAGTGTATCCTACATACTTTTGCAGGTAAATATTACTGCCTTTCTGTTAGGTAGCTAACCTTGATGGACATTGAGCATGAACTCACTCCTTTCTCATCACCGGCTCTGGATTCCACCTATTATTTCCCTAGTAAGACTGAAACACTAAACATGAACTTTGCCACTCCTTTAGATTTTAAACTATCTTCTGAAAAGACGGAGGTTTGGGCTTTGTTGAGATCCATTAGGAAAGGTGTTACTTCCTGGTAGAAAGGGTAAGATACTTCTGGCCCTGGGGCAAGCCTGATTTTCTGATCTTCCTAACAGGTTAGACTATTGCACACTGCTTTCTTCTTCTTTGAGTAGAGTGAGTTTATTAACCCCTTGGATAGGACTCCACACAGAGGAAGTCCAACTCATGGAAAGAAACGCTAAGAGAGGAGGAACAATCATCCCTCAGAGGAATACTCCTTCATGCAGCCTACTAGCTATACTGAGTTACTCAAAAAGTTATAAGTTTTCACTTCTTTACGTCCTCTATCTTTTTCTTGCAGAGACTGCTCGAAGTCTGAGTACACTTTCATTGATGTTCTATGAGTTCTCATTATTTTATTGGCCACTCCCCAACACACACACACCATAGCTCCACCACAAGGTTGCTTAACTGCCATGCAGTTGCTGGTCTCCAATGCTGAACTGCCTTTTTCTTCTACCCTAACAGAAAAGATGCTATTTCTGCTCTTACTCTCCTCCATCTCCTGCTTCCTGGCCGCTGCCAATATTTAAAGTTGGCCTTACCATGCTGTTGTAGTTTAAAATTTTAAGAAAATTGTTCTCAACTTCCCTCTGGATCTGTTTATAAATTATTTTAGTTATCGGACCGCTAGCCCAACAGAGGGAAACCTGATTTCACTTGTAATACTTATAAACCATAGAGTGGAAAAGATACCATATCATATAAAATATGCCAACCTGAACCAAAATATGGATCATGTGCCAGTTAGTTTTCTCAACTTGATGCAAGTTGTCTGGAAGATGAAACCACAGTTGAGGAAATTCTTCCACCACATTGGCCTGAAGGCTAATCTGTGGGGTGCTCTTTGATTAATTACTGATGTGGGAGTGGCTTTTCCTATTGGGATTGGTACCGCCTTGATGTCTGTGGTTCAGAGTTGTATAAGAAAACAAAGTGAGCAAATCAGGAAGCAGCTTTCTCCCAGTGTTCCCCGTCTGTGCTGGCGTGAGGGCCTGCCCCAACCTTCTTCAGTACTGTTGTAATTCTCGGTAACTCCAATTGTTAGCTAGAATACTAATCCAAACAAAAGAATTCCTCTCTGTTTTGCTTTTGCTTATGGTATTTTACACAGAAAACCAAGACAGAGAAAAAAAAATCACTTTTATTCTGTGACCAGGATCACTAACACTGATAGACCTGTCACACCTTAAACTAGAAAACAAATCGAGAAAGAAAATTTCGGTTGTTGATGGTTTAACCTCTGCAATTTTACAGTTTATAGAAAGCTATGAGAAAATGAGTGTATTAGTTACTTTCCTACTGTTATGATAAAACACAATGAACAAGGTAACTGGTAGAAAGGGTTTATTTGTGGCATTTGGTTCCAGAGGGATGAGCATCCATCTCCATCAGGATGGGGAAGCAGGGAGCAGGTAGGCTTGGTGACAGAAGGAAGCTAAGACCTGAGGACTGAAGTTTCAATATACAAACAGGAAGTAAAGAGCAAATTGGGAATAACGTGTGTCTTGTAAAATCTCAAAACCTCAAAGCTCACCTCAGTGGCACTTCCTCTAGCAAGGCCACACCTCTTAAACCTACACAAGCAATCCCACAATTATTTAAATGCCTGAAGCTTTGGAAGGCATATCATTCAAACCACCAGGAAAGCTAAGCTATATGTAAAATTAATCATGAGTTAAGAGAGGGGCTCTAGAAGGCCTGAGCATGGCAAACACAGAGCTGGCAGATTTTACCCTTTTCCCCTTCCCTTCCCCTTGCTAAACAATTAGATTGCATTCATAAATAGCCACCAAGGTCTATCCCCTTGTGAGGCCGTTTTGTTATGCCCGACTCATTCCTGAGACTGATCACTAAGGTCCATTTATCAAAATATCCAATGTTCAGCAATCAAAATTCATTATTTTGATTAGCCTAATTAAAATACCCAATCAGAACTTTCCAAGTCACTCTATCTCATTCTAACACAGACTTTCCCTTTCCCTCTTAAAACTGACACTTGCAAAGCTCTTTGCTGTGGTTTCTGCCTGATTCAGATCCAGTCACCTTGTCTCTTTGCCTTCTTTAATGAAGGATCTATCTCTCTGTGTTTGTGGAAACGGTTTGTTGGGTGTGGTCTGTGCCTAATCCTGGGATCAGAGTGGGGCACCCTCTACATGTGGGCCATTTCCTTATATTTATTTGTTTTTTTTCCCAAGGACCTGAAACTCAATCAGGTTGTTTCAACATTTTTTTTCCTTTTCCCTTTAATTCCATGAGGAGGAAAATGTGGTCTGAATGACCCCTGTTTTAAAAGGGCAAAGAATTTTGTTTGTAGGATAGAGGATTCCTGATCCTTCTGGGCTTGGCAGAATTTTTTTTTTCATAACGACTTCTGTGATGATGGACAATGTAATTTCTTTGCACCTTCCTCTAAGAGGTCCGTTTTAAGATGCAAGCTCCCAAATTACTGTTAAACACATGGGTTTTACTAGTGAAAAAAACTCTGATAATCTTATAGCTTCAAGGAGACATACACATGAGGACTCAATGTCAAAGCTGCTGCTTGGAGCCTGGGCCAATAATTGTATCCAATAACTCTTTCCGGTTGACAGCTGAAGCTAACTAAGACAGGGTATCGTGGAGCCTATGCTAACTTTAAATGTCCTGTCTAGCTAAGAATGACAGTGAACCTATGAGCCTGCTATGATGTGAGTTCCCCAAAAGAGATTCTTGCCTACTTGTCCTTAGAATAATCATATGTAGGATTTTGGCACATCATGTAGTTACATTTTCAAATTGTTGATAAGGAAATGAATGAGATCCCAGCTTGGCTCCTCAAATCCATCTAATAGGATTATGGCTGATAGAGTAAAACCCCTGGTCATATGAGTTATGTGGTACATTCAGATGTTTTGTTCTATAAAAGGAATTAACTAGTTTTACTTGTAAGATTTCTAGAAAATAGTGGGGAAAGGAACAAGGCCATACATGCTTTGTGGCAAACATCAACATTCTTCTTCATAAATGTCCCTCTATAAAAGGAATATTGCCTCTATTACCATCCTTCAGAAGTAGTGTCCATTTTACTGGAACTCTTTATTCTCAGCTCTCAAGAAATTTTAGCCAGACTCTACAATCCTTCCTTACCACATCCTCTTCATTTTCACTATTCCTCAATTCTTTCATCTTCAGATAGACAAGTAATTTAGAGATCATTACTCATTTCCTCATAAGTAAAATACTGAAGAATCTGAAAATCATTATTTTTAATACACTTGGAAATTGAGGCTCAGCACAATGCTTTATACAAAAAAAAAAATAAAGTAGAAGATAGACTCACAGCTTAAACAGAAGTCGATTCTGGGGCCAGCAGCTAACAGAAGCATCTAAGGCCTAAGTACTCATTTCTGGAGACTGACCTGTGTAGTCTGATATAAAAGCTCCCAGGAAAGTCCCATGCCGTCATGGGTTTTACTTCTAGCAGACTGACCAGTTTTCAGAGTGAAGGTGAAAGAAATATTCCTTCTGGCCTCAGAAAAGAAAAAGTAGCATTTTTAAATACAACCTGGTAAATTTGTAATCCTAATAAAAGATACTACCATCAAGGGAGAGTATTTTACCAGGGTTTACCTCACCTGGAGAAGGGAAACATCCTACTATGGCCTAGTGTAGCTGTGGTGAACACACTACATCAGAAACATTAATGAACACATTTGTGTCATCAAATAATGTTAGAATTCATTGAATGACAATAAATTTACAAGGTCTTGTAGCTTCATACACAGAAATTCTCCAGATGTTCCTGCTTTCAATAGTGTCCCTGGTTGGACTGACCACAGGCTCTTTTATTTCAATCTGAATGACTAATATAAACTTTTGGAACATACACTGTACAGCACACAGTAAATATATCTATACTCATCCATGTGCATAGGTTATAAATTATCTATACACGGCTAAAGAAGCCAAGAGCCAGAAAGGCCAAGGCTGGGAGAAACACAGTCTGTTATGGCATGACAGTCTTTGGAGAGGTCCACTGCCACTTCTACAGGATAACATGTTAGAACATAGAGTTGAATCCAGATGCAGAAATAAAGTAGCAGGACCAAGTCCAGGTAAATAAATGGAGACATATGCTGCTGACAGGTTCAGAAGGGTGAATCATTAGTCAGACAGATGGATGGATAACAAGTCCAGATGAGTGGACAAGAGAAAAAAACAGATGGAAATTCAGCTACACTTTTTAAACCACTGGGAGAGCACTAACAGATCCTTCTTAAACCAAACGTAAATACAGAGGGAGTGAGGCAGAAAGGAAGGAAGGGAGGGAGGGAGGGAGGGAAGGAGGGAGCATAGGTAGACAGCTTAGCAGCATGAAGAAAAATACTACATATAACTATTATCATTCCCCCAAACTAAAAAAAAAACAATGCAAGGAGTTTTCAGTGGATGAGTGGTTAAACACATCGTGAAGATGCAACACCATGCAATATTGCTCAACAATAAATAAATATTGCTTTACAATAATAAAATTGTAATAGGCAAGTCACAATAAAAGAAATGAAAGAAATTTAAGTTTTTATTGAAGTCTGTCTTAATTAGGGTTTCTATTGCTGTGAATAGACCATGACCACAGCAACTCTTTTAAAGGAAATCATTTACTTGGGGCTTGCTTATCATTTCTGAAATCTAGTACATTATTATCATGGCGAGAAACATGGCAGCATGCAGGCAATCATGGTGCTGGGGGAGCTGAAAGTTCTACATCTTGATCTGCAATCGGCAGAAGGAGACTGCCAAACTAGGCTTAGCTTGGATATATAAGATCTCAAAGCTCACCTCCACAGCGCCACTCTTCCTCTAACAAGGCCCACTTACTCCAACAAGACCACGCCTCCTAAGAATGCCATTCCATATGAGCCCACCATTCAAACACATGACTCCATGGCAGCCATTCCTACTCAAGCCACCACAAAATCTAAAGAGCCTATGCATTTAATACAATATAAGTTAAACTCCATGACCATCTAGAAATAGAAGAATCACTGTGCAGTGGTGGCGCACACCTTTAATCCCAGCAGTCAGGAGGCAGAGGCAGGCAGATCTCCGAGAGCTAGTTCCAAGATAGGCTCTAAAGCTACACAGAGAAACCCTGTCTCGAAAAACCAAAAAAAAAAAAGAAAGAAAAAAGAAAGAAAGAAAGAAAGAAAGAAAGAAAGAAAGAAATAGAAGAATCACTAATCAGTTTCCATGAAAAGAATAGATACATGGGCTGTTCATGGCAGCAAAACTCTACTACATGAGATGGTAATGTGCCCGTGATGTACTCAACAAAACCCAAAGAATTAATCACAAAAATAATGAATCCCATGCATTCTATGCAACTTATTTAACAATAAAGTATGAGAATTATTAACTCACGAACTATAATGAACACACCATACCAATGCAATAAATTAATAATAGAGAGATATGGAGTAAGAAGAGGGACAGATATTGTAGGCAGAAGTTTCTGTCCCCCCTCCAGTTCCCAAATAACCTACATAGAGGCTTAATATTAATTATAACTGTTTGGCCAATCGCTCAGGCATTTTACTATCTAATTTTTATGTTTAAGTTAGCCCTATTTCTTATCTATGCTTTGCCACATGGCTAATGATACGTTACCTCATTTCTGTATGTCCTGCTTCCTTGGCAGCTCGTTGCATCTCTTCTGACTTTGCCTTTCTTCCCATCATTTTTTTAGTTTGTTCTCCCACGTATAATTTCTGCCTAAACACCTGCCAATCAGCTTTTTATTAAACCAATCCTTTCACAACAAGATATGGGCACTTTCTATACTTTCTGCTTACTTTTCATTTAAACTTAAAATTGTTCTAAAAGCAATGTTTTTTTTCCTAATATAGACAATTAAAACAAGAGAATACATATTGACATATTGCAAGTGGGAGAAGTACCATTGATCTCTAACTAAATAAAATACTAATTAAGGATTTTATGGTAATATGTAACAAATATGCAATGACAAGCCAAAATAATGACAACATATGATGACAAACCAGAAAGATGGAATTGAATTATAAAGTAATATTTGCTACAAAACTAGAAAACTTTTAATCAATTAAAATTATAATAAACTAAATTTTTGAGAACGTGCTTTTGTAATGAATACATAAAACAACTCCAGTCTGTTTTATGTATGTGGCACAATTGCAAATAATAGGTGTGAGTGGAGGCCAAGAATTCTACACGGCAAAACAAAAACAGCAACAGAAGCCAGTTTCTAATGAAGCTAGTAGAAAACATTAGAGCAATGAAGACAGCCAAACACATTTTTAAAAATTTTTGAGCATAATAATCACTAAATCATTATTGATTAGGACCTACAGAAAACAAGAATATACTAAAACACAAACTCTGTCAGAGTTTCTTGAGAGGAAAAACCTGCCTGAAACACTCACTTTGTATGCTCTTCACATCTGTTACTTAACAGATTTTGCAATATAAATTAGATTTCCAGTGAAAGAAAGTGGAAACCTGTGATAATTCCCAAGATTAGAGCTGAAAGCCACAGGCCAGCTAGGTAGTCAATTGAAGACTCTAGTAGAACAGACAGTTTAGAAACAAATTTGAAATAGAAGGTATGGCTTCTATCCTCAAAACTGCAAAACCAATACAATTCAGCTGGGATTTCATTGGGTTTCACAGGTGAGCTCATCCATAGTCTGGGAACAGTGTATGGTAGGGTGTAAGATAAAATGGAATGAGGCCTTCATGGTGGGTTTGTCCACAAAGGTCAATATTAAAAAGTAACTAGCAACAGGATAAACACAACAAAAGACAGCAGAAGAAGGTAGTGCACAGGTGATCTACATGTTTGATTAGCAAATAAAGATTTCAGATGATAATGCATTCAAGAAAAAGAAGACTATGAAACCCACCTATCACCTGTGACCTCAGAGGAATTCCAAAGCACAGGCTGTGACAACCAGCACAGAGAAGACCAAGAGGTGAGTGATCACTCATCCAACTTGGCACCACACTCCTTAGGCCCTTCGTACCAGGGGCAAAACCCTGAGCCCTTCTCCCACCTGCCTCAGCTTCAGTAGCCAGCCAGTAGGCAAACTTCCTGGCTTAAACAGTCCCCCATTGATGGGACCCTGTAATCTACTAGCCCCACACCATTCCCAAACACCCCATTTCCTGAAACCTCAGAGGAACTTGGAAGTACAGGATGGGACTTCACAGATCGAACCAAGAGAGCTGACCAAGAGAGGAACTCTGAAGCACAGACTGTGACTGCTCAGAGAAGATCAAGAAAGGGAACCAAGAGAGCAGGCCAAGAGAGACCTCAGTGGCTTCCTGAGACACAGAAGGCAACTGTACAGAGCAAACCAAGAACAGCTCCCTAAGACACAGACAGCAACTACAAGGATTGGACCAAGAGGCAAAGACACTGCTGGTACTAATTGGAGAAAGAGATGAGTAGGTTATTATGCAAGAATTCATTCAATAACCTAAAAAGCAACATGTTAACAACAGAGCCCAGTGGTCATATGGCAGGAAGACATGATCACCCTAACCCAGAGGACCCAAAAGAAAAAGATTTTAAATATAATTTATGAGGATGATAGAGAACGTTCCCTTAAAGAAATGGAGAAAAAGACAAACAAATAATTAAATAAATCAATAACTCTCTTAAAGAAACCAAAGAAAACCAAGAAGAAAATCAAACAAGTGAAGAAAATAGTTCCAACAGCACAAGATTTGAAAACTGAAATAGAGGCAATAAAGAAAACACAAACTGAGGGAATTCTGGAAATAGAAAATGTAGGTAAATGAGTGGGAACTACAGTTGCAAGCATAACCAACAGAATACCAAGAGAGGTGTTGAAGATACTATAGGGGAAATAGATTTTTTTGGTCAAAGAAAACATTAAATCCAACAAATTCTCAACACAAAACTTCCAGGAAATCTGGGACATCAAGAAAAGACTGAACCTAAGAATAATAGGGTTTGAAGGAGAAGAACTCCAGCTCAAAGACACAGTAAATATATTCAACAAAATCATAGAAGAAAACTTTTCCAACCCAAAGAAGGATATGCCTATGAAGGTATAAGAAGTTTACAGAACACCAAAAAGACTGGACCAAAAAACAAAAGTCCCCTCAACATACAGTAATCAAAACACAAAACATACAGGATAAAGAAAGAATAGTAAGAACTGCAAAGGAAAAAGGCCAAGAAGCATATAAAGACAGACCTATCAGACTTATATCTGACTTCTCAATGTAAACCCTGAAATCCAGAAGGTCCTGGACAGATGTCCTGCAGACTCTAAGAGACCACAGACTCAAGTCCAGACTACTATACCCAAAGAAGCTTTCAGTCACTATTGATGGAGTAAACAAGATATTACATGACAAAACCAGGTTTCACCAATACCTATCCATAAATCCAGCCCTACAAAAAGTACTAGAAAGAAAACTCCAACACAAGGAAGCTAACTGGAACCACAAAACTACAGGCAACAGATAACCTCATACCAGCAAACCCCCAAAAAGAAAAATACACAAACACTACCACTGAAAAATGACAGGAATTAACAATCACTGGTCATTAATATATTTCATATCAATGGACTGAATTCACCTATAAAAATACACAAACTAATATAATGGACATGAAAGCAGGATCCATTCTTCTGCTGTAAAAGAAACATGCATCAGCCTCAAAGACAGACATTACTTTAAAGGAAAGTGTTCGGAAAAGGACTTTCCAACAAATGGACCTAAGAAACAAGCAGATGTAGCTATCCTAATATCTAACAAAACAGACTTCAAGCTAAAATCAATCAGAAGAGATGGAGAAGCACACTTCATACAAAACATACTTCAAGCTAAATCAATCAGAAGAGATGGAGAAGCACACTTCATACTCATCCAGGAAAAGTCCATCAAGATGAAGTCTCAATCCTGAACGCTTATGACCCAAATACAAGAGCAACCGCATATGAAAAAGAAACATTGCTAAAGCTTAAATCGTCCATCAAACTGCACACATTATAGTAAGAGACTTCAACACCCCATTCTCCCCAAAGGACTGGTAAACCTGACAAAAACTTAAGAGAGAAATAAGATAACTAACAGATGTCAAGATTTGAATGGACTTAACTGACATCTACAGAACATTTAGCCCAAACACAAAAGAATATACCTTCTTCTCAGCATGTCATGGAACTTTTTCTAAAACTGACAACATACTCAGTAACAAAGCAAACCTCAACATATACAAAAATATTGAAATGACCCCCTGTATCTTATCGTATCACCATAGTTTAAAGTTAGAAGTCAACAACACTAATTGCAGAAAGCCTAAAGTCTCATGAAAATTGAACAGTAGATTGTACTACAAAACCTGTACACCACAAAACTGGAAAATGTAAAAGAAATGGACAATTCACTGGATAGGTACCACATACCAAAATTAAATCAAGACGAGGTGAACAATTTAAATAGGCCTATAAATTGCAAGGAAATAGAAGCAGTCACCAAAAGGCTCCCAACCCAAAAAATCCTAAGGTCTGATGGTCTCTGCAGAATTCTACCAGAACTTCAAAGAAGAGTTAATACATATACTCCTCAAATTGTTTCACATAATAGAAACAGAAGGAAAATTGTCAATATCTTTTTATGAGGCTACAGTTA
Source organism: Ondatra zibethicus (assembly GCA_004026605.1). NCBI lineage: Eukaryota > Metazoa > Chordata > Mammalia > Rodentia > Cricetidae > Ondatra > Ondatra zibethicus. The sequence goes on from PVIU01000319.1 coordinate 93,853, forward strand.
CCCTGATACAGAAACTACAGAAAGACTCAATCAAGAAAGAAAATTACAGACCTGTCTCCTCATGAACACTGATGCAAAAATACTCAATAAAATACTGGCAAGCCAAATCCAAGAACACATAAAAAATTATTGACAATGATCAATTGATCTTCCTCCCAGAGGAATAGTTTAACCTATGAAAAATCTATCAATGTAATCCCCTATACAAATAAACTGAAAGAGAATAATAATACATGATCATCTCATTAGATGAGATGCTAAAATGTTGAAAAAGCATTTGACAAAATTTAGCATTCCTTCATGATAAAGATGTTAGAGTGATCAGGAACACAAGGAACATATGTAAACAATATAAAAACATCATACAGCAAGCCAACAGCCAATATCAAATTAAATGGAGAGAAACTCAAAGCGATTGCACTAAAATCAGGAACAAGACAAGGCTGTCCACTCTCTCCATATTTATTCAACACAGTTCTTGAAGTTCTAGCTAGAGTAATAAGACAATAAAAGGAGATCAAGGGGATACAAATAGGAAAGGAAAAAGTCAAACTTTTGCTATTTGTAGATAATATGATAGTATGCATAAGAACTCCCAAAACTCTACCAGGGAACTCCTACAGCTAATAAATACCTTCAGTAATGTGGCAGAATACAAGATCAACTAAAAAAAAAATCAGTAACCCTCCTATATAAATGATAAAGAAGCTGAGAAAGAAATCAGAAAAACATTATCATTCACAATAGCTACAAATAACAAAGTATCTTTGGTTAACATTAACCAAAGAAGCGAAAGACATGTTCAACAATAAATTTAAGTCTTTGAAGAAAGAAACTAAAGATGATATCAGAAAATGGAAAGATCTTCCATGGTCTTGGATAGGTAGGATTAACATAATAAAAATGGCAATCCTACCTATAACAATCAACAGACTCAATACAATCCCCTTCAAAATCCCAACACAATTCTTCACAGACATTGAAAGAACAATACTCAACTTCTTATGGAAAAACAAAAACCTCAGAAAATCCAAAATGATAATGAACAATAAAAATCTTCTGGAGGCATCACAATCCCTGACATCAAGCTTTATTACAGAGAGCTACAGTATTGAATCCAGCTTGGTATTGACATAAAAACAGACAGGTTGACCAATGGAATTGAATCAAAGGCCTGGATATTAATCCATACACCTACGAACACCTGATTTTTGACAAAGAAGCTAAAATTACACAAGGGAAAAAAAGAAAGCATCTTCAACAAATGGTGCTGCCAAAACTGGATGTCAACATATAGAAGAATGCAAACAGATCCATATCTATCCCCATGCACAAGACTCAAATCCAAATGAATTAAAGTTCTCAATACAAATTTGACCACACTGAACCTGACAGAAGAAAAAGTAAGAAATAGCCTTCAGTGAACAGGAGGTCACTTCCTAAATATAACACCAGTAACACAGACAGTGAGAGCAACAATAAAAAAATGGGACCTCCTGAAACTGAGAAGTTTCTGTTAAACAGAGGACACTGTCATTAAGACAAAAAACCAGCCCACTAAATGGGAAAAATATATTCACCAACCCCACATCAGACAGAGGACTTATCTCTAAAGTATATAAAGAACTCAAGAAATTAGACATCAAAATACCAAATAATATAATTAAAAAATAAGGTACAGATCTAAACATAGAATTCTCAACAGAGGAAGCTCAAATGACCAAAAGACACTTAAGGAAATGTTCAACATCCTTAGCCATCCAGGAAATGCAATCCCAAACAACTCTGAGATACCATTTCATACCAGTCAGAATGACTAAGATAAAAAAACACCAATGATAGCTTATGCTGGAGTGGATGTGGAATAAGGGGAACACTCCTACTTTTCTGGTGGGAATGCAAACTTGTATAACTACTTTGGAAATTAGTAAAGTGATTTCACAGAAAATTGGGAATCAACCAACCTCAAGACCCAGCATTACAACTTTTGGGCATATACCATAAGGATGCTCAATCATACTGCAAGAACATTTGTTCAGCTATGTTCATAGCAGCATTATTTGTAATAGCCAGAACCTGAAAACAATCTACATGCCCCTCAACTGAAGAATAGATAAAGAAAATGTGGTATATTTACACAGTGGAGTACTACTCAGTGGTAAAAAACAATGACATCTTGAAATTTGCATGCAAATGGATGGAACTGGAAAATAAAAAACATCTTAAGTGAGGTAACCCAGATCCAGAAAGATGAACATGGTATGTACACACTGAGAAGTAGATACTAGCTGTAAAGCAAAGGATAACGAATCTATATTCCATGACTCCAGAGAAGTTAAGTAACAAGGAGAACCCTAAGAGAAACATATATAGGTCCCCTGTGAAGGGGAAATATACAATATCTCCTAAGAAAATTGGAGTTGTGGGTGTGGGTGGAGAAGGGAGGGAGGAAGGGGAGGAGGGAGAAAGGAGAGAGGGAAGGAGAACTTGAGGGAACGGGATAGTCGAGATGGGGGAAGGACAGAGACAGAGAGCAAGGAAAGAGATATCTTGATTGAGGGAATCATTATGGGGCTGGCAAGAAATCTGGAAGTAGAGAAATTCCCAGGAATCCTTAAGAGTGATACCAGCTAAGAGCCTAAGCAACAGTGGAGAGGGTGCCTGAACTGGCCTTGTCCTGTAGCCAGATTGATGACTATCTTAAATATCACCATATAACCTTCAACCGGCAACTTATGAAAACAGAGGCAGATTTGTGCAGCAGAGCATTGGGCTGAGCTCCCAAAGTTCAGTCAAAGAGTGGGAGGAGTGAGAATATGAGCAAAGAGGTCAAGACCATGATGGGGATACCCACTGAAACAGCTTACCTGAGCTAGGGGATCCCCTGAACTTAGCTTGACACCGAGGAAACCAGCATAGGACCAAACTAGGTCCTTTGAACGTGAATGACAGTTATAGGACTGGAGCTGACTGTGGAGCCATTGGCAGTAAGACTAGGATTTATCCCTATTGCTTCTACTGGGTTTTTGGAACCCATTCTCTTTGGAGGGTACCTTGCTCATCCTAGGTATAGTGGGGAGGGCCTTGGTCCTGCCTCAAAGCAATGTGCTAGACTTTGGTGACATCCTATGGGAAGCCTTACCCTGTCTGAGCAGTGGATGATGGGTTGAGTGGAGTTGGAAAGGTGGAGGGAATAGGAGGAGAGGTGGGAATAGAATGGGATTCATATGTAAAATGAGAAAAGATAGAGTTTTTTTTAAAAATAATAAATAAATAAATTTAAGAGAAAAAAAGACTGACTAGAATAGAAAAAAGGCAGTTTTCACAGTATGATTATTATTTAAAGTACATGCAAGCAGTGCCCATGAATTTTTCTAATCATGTCTACTGCTGCTTCTAAGTTTTTCCATCTGTATACCTAACCAAGACCTAGAGAAGGAAGCAAGGTATCAGAATTAGCATAGAAAAACAGAATTATGAGTTTGATAATATCAGATTCTTAATTAACAATGAATTTATTCCTACTCTCATATTAGCATATAAATTTATTTTTAGATCAGTAAATATTATTTGGTAGTTCTTTATTATCTTTCATCTTTTCTATTTTTTCATTTAGACTTTTGAGAATGCATTTTACTCTGGAAATCCACACTGGTCTTTCTGAAACTTATGATCTATTCATCTTAGTCTTTTGAGTGCAGATATTCCAGGTCTGCACCTCTATTACACCATTATACCCTGGTCTTTTGTCTCATCCCTTTCATATCTAAAATGTGTTTAACTCTGAAGGCACTTCATTTAACTGTTTAGTAAAGAATTGTCCTTGTAGAGTCTGACGATAACTTGTCACTTCAGTAGTTGGATCTTCTATGCTCTCCACAAAGGTACATGTAGGAACAGTTTTCTACTGATCTCAGGCTGTTGGATGGAGATGGAACTTTTAAGATGTAGGGTCTAGTGGGAGAATCTGAAATCTTAAAAGTGTGCCTCTGTAGAGGATTGTAAGTTAGAACCTCCTTTATTTCCCTGTTTCTTTCCTTTACTTCTAGCTGTGAAGTAGCAGTTTTCTCCCAGCACACACTATGTTGCATCGAGACAGATCCAAGCAACAGAGATTGAAATTATGTATTGGAACTATCAAGGTAAGCCAAAAAATAAATCTCTCATCCCTATGCCTCAAATATTCATTACAGTATAAGGAATCGCACCTATAAAATATTGTAAATTACATCATTTCTAAATGACGCTTTAGCACCTTTGCTAATTATTTCCTTTTCTCTAATAATTCTCTTGGATAAGATATGAAATACAAATATAACCATAACCATCACTTAATACCAAAAGTCTTATTATGAAAGGTACAGATTGCATTGCCAGGGCATAGCCACTATGTCTTTGTTTAAACCTCAACAATAAGTTAGTCTCTGAAAATTACCCAGAAGAAATTAATAATTGCTCAGATACAATCACAGTTGAGCACCCTTCCCTGAAGCATATCCACCTGCCTTGTTGTTGTGTGTGCTGTAACCGGAGAGAACCTGCATGCCAAACTGAGTCAAGTACATCACAGAACTGTCCTGGTCATTCTCTCAAGTAATGGTAGGCTGATGCTTGCCTACTAAGAAAACATTTATTTCTTTTCTGCATTGCCCTGCTAATCAAAGAACACAAGAAAGCGTCTTTTGTGCAAAAATGTAGAACTTATATGCTAAGATGGAAATGAATCATTTTTACTTTGCTATTCTAATATTATTATTATTACCACTATTACTATTATTACTAATAAAATGGCTTGTTTTGTTTTGTCATCCATTAGGTCTATTAGTTTATATTAATTTGCATGCATACTCTAACTCGGAGTACAGCAGAAATGAAGTTTTCCTATTCATACAGACTTTTTAAAGTAATATAAAAATTATCCTGCTTATTTTCTAACAAAATGCAATTTTACAATGATATAATCTGTTCATTAAACTAATACTGTTAAACTGTTGAGTATTAGAATAACAGTATTTGGTAGAATTCTGACTGTTACCTTAGTTCACTACCAACATCCATCACTCTCCAGGACTTACATTTTGACTCCTTTGTGGACAATATGGTTTATTCTCCTGAGAAGGTGGCTTCAAATAGGGACCATGCTTCCAGCTGGCACTTCTAGTTCTTCAACCCCGTGCTGCTCCGGCAGAGGCACTCGACAAGGTTTCATCAAGCCCACACATTCCAGCTTGTCTTCCCTGGGGAGCCTTTTTATGTAGACAAAATTCTTCCATCAACAGACTCTTGCACTATTCATTCTCGATCCAAATGATTTGATATCCCAGGGCTACCAGGAAAGGAAGAAGCCTTGTTTTCATTGGATTTGATTAGGGGAGGATGTGGTTGAATCAGCAAAGGAAAGTGAATTCAATACGAGTTGGCAGGCCTGCCCTGACACACACATGACCTTAACAGGAGGCCTTCCGTGCTTATTGCTGAACGCCATTTAGAATTCTAACAAAGCTACTGGCGAGTAAAGCCTTAGGCCATTTTCACATGTTGGTTGAAAAACTGTAAAGAAATGGTTTCTTTTATTGTTTGATTCATTTGCTTTAATGGAAAACTGATGCTAAAAGAAATTACAAAAATTTGATATGTGGTGGAATGGAAATGATGCCTTCCAAGTAGTTCAGGGTGCTCTACTGTTTTAAAAGTGGTAACAACACACACACACACACACACACACACACACACACACACACACACACACACACATATATATATATATCAATTGAGATTTTATTACTCTCTGAACTTTAGCTTTTTAAAACTGAAAGAGTGCTGGCCACCCAGACAGACACCAACCAATTAAAACTTTTAAAATCTCTTCCTCATTAGAAGGATTCATTCTATAGACTCCAACTGCTACCAGATTCCTGGTAAAGTTGGTGAAAAATGAAATTTCTGAACTTTGGGTCTATTCAGTAGCAAATCCTGCCAATACTACCTCTAAGGCTTTGAATGAATTTTTGCATAGAGCATTGGCATAGCAACAGTCTATCACTGCCTTTAAGATCTTTCTATTCAGACAATTTTGTTAATGAAACTCCATTATTAACAAAGCACATAATTAGTAGGGTGTAGGAAGGTTCATAGTTCCTATTCTGTTTTATCATAAGTTCCCATTTTTTTAATAAAATATTTTTGGAAAATTGAGGCTGGGTTCATGTTTCAATGGATAAGGTACTTGTTCAGCAATTATGAAAACCTGAATTTGATTTCTAGCACTAACTAAAAGACAGGTGTGGCCACATATGTCTGAAATTCCAGTGTTTATTGGCACAGATTGGCAAACTTGGGTCTGAGGACTCATTGTCCAGCAAAATGACAAGTTCAAGATTCAGTGAGAGAATCAATTTCAAAGCATAGGGTGGAAAAGCAATTGAGGCAGACATCCTAACCTTAACCTCCAGACACTTCATGGAAACCCATATGAATAAACAAACATGTGCACATTAAAAACACTGAATAACTAACTAACTTATAACTAAATAAATAAGGTCACAAGGTGAAGAGCAGTAGAAACAGACACCAGATATTTACCTTGCAGCGTCTACATATGTGTACCTGTCAAGCACACATCCCTACATATATACATACAAGCACTCGCAGACAAACAATTACAAAATTTAATTAGAAAATGAACAAAAGTTTCTTGTATTAAATGTCATTTCTAAGTTTAGATTTTGTCACATTTTGATGCCAGCTTTTCAGCTCTATAGCAAAATCCTTGTCATCAGATGCTTTGCCCTGTCTTCCGTGAGCTCTAGCATGAATGACTCATAACTGAGCAGGAAGCTGCAGTGCCACTAACAAATATGCTATCAAGTTCTCATCAGACATTTTTGTTCTCTTTGAAACAAAACATCGTTTTTTAAAAAGAAATTCCCCAGATACTTGCTACAGACATCATGTATATTCACGTGAAGTTTAGACCAGACATCGCAGCTCTGTAAGCTGCTACCAGCTCACTGGTAGGCACAGTTAACTACAGACACAAACTCCTACTAGTTAGAATTTTTTTTTTTTTGGTTGGGGGATGAATCTTCAAATACAAGAAGCATTGATGAATACAGGCCAGTGTTTCCTCTCAGTGTATGACCAGTAGTAAGAACTATCCAATATGCAACATTAATATGAGATAAATCATATTGGGTTTTCAGAATCTGGAATAAATAAACTGGTAGAGACATGACAACTAATTTCAGTTTTTCAATAAACCCCTTCATATCCAACAGCAAAACCAGAGGATTTACAGAGCTAATGTGATATGATGGCATAGGATTTTCCGACTCTGCAAAAGCTGGAATCTGTCCCCTGTAGGACCCTACTTTCATCAATTGTCCCAGGTTTTTCTTTGCTTTTTTAGTAGGACACCTTATCTGTAAAACAACCATATTTCTAAATTATAGCAGTCTCTAGCTTACACCTGACAACAGATGAACTAAATATTTTATTCAGTTTGGTCATATTAAAAGCTTTCAAGTGAAGTCATAAAGATACGCCTCTGTGAAACAAGTGCTGTTCAATGCCGCAGTATCAGCTATGCATTTCTCTACTTTTTGAAGGTAACAAGAACTTACCTATATTTTGAAGAATTATAGGTCCTTCTTGAAGGATACATTTTTGTCTTTATGTTGTGTCAACAACTAGAGAAATATAGAAGAGCCCTGAATCCCTCAAGTATCCTATACCATAAATACAAGATTCTTCCATAAGTAGATCAAAGAAGACTTTAGGTTTTTGTTTGTGAGACAAAAAGGACGGAAGGAAGCATTTCTGAGCATTTCCGAAACGACCTAGCTGAGTTTTTGCCCCACTCTAATCTTTCCTTTTCCTTTCCTTTTTCTCTTTCTCTTCATCTTTTTTAATGTAAGGATGCCTATATGCATAACATCCCAACTCCAAGGGTTCTGAGGTCGATTTCCTCTGTGTCTACTGGGTCTACAATTATTCCTATTCTTGGCAAAGAATAAAGAAACTCATTCATTGCTTAATTGCTTCTCAGTGTTGTTATTGGTTCCACAATTCCAAGAGGGGATAAGGACCCACTTTGAGATAAAAAAAAATTCTAGGCAAAGTAAGCACAAAAGAAGAAAGTGAAGGGACTAGAGAAGAAAAAAGGAAAGAGGGAAGAAGGAGAAAAATTTGGTAGAGGATTCTCAGAACAATTGCAGCAATTTCAATAAATTTCCCTTCCATCTGATGACTACCTGTAGATCTCTCAGGTCACAGAGACATGCCCCGGGGAACTCAAGTGCCAGAACACTTAAGGCTTCCCAAGTGTATCCTGAGATGGACTTCATAGTCTTACACCAATGATTAATAAAGATATGAAAATGGTAGTAAGCATAGTAAAATCAGACTTTAGTAGAGGAAATTAAATAAATGTGAAAAACTAAGGAAAACTGACACAAAATGCCCAGGAATAGATGGGTTTGCAGTGTAGGAGAAAAACTACTCTTTTTGCCATCTAGGGTCTTTTTATAGGTTTTATGGAAGGAACTTGACAAAGTATGAGGTAATTTCTATTTAGATTGGTTTATTCACATATTGATTCATTGAACATATCACAAAGTGTGCTGGCTATTCTTGGCTGTCAATTTGACCACATCTGAAGTTAAATAAAACCTAGGTACCTGGGATACCAATGAAGGATTTTTCCTCAATGAAATCATTTGAAGTGGGAAGACATACTTCTAATTTATGTTTTTAGATGGGAAGATACATCTTTGATGTGAAACACAACTTCTGTGGCGGCCAGTATGAAGGACATGGAAGAAGGAAGCTCTTTATTTCTGCCTGAATGCTCTTGCCTCACTAGCAAGTTCATTTCTTCACTGGCAATAGAGTCAACTATCTTGGGATTATGACTGAGGATGAACTGAGACATCCAGGATTTTTGATAGAATAACTACTAGCATCTTGGTGCTTCTGTTTAAAGGGAGCCATTAGTGGGTTACCTGAGCCACAGCCTGTAAGTCATTCTAATAAATCCTATTTTTATATGGGATTAAATAATATTTATGGTGATATATATATGTGTGTATATACATATAGGAAATACATATACATAAAATAGAATCAATTTCTACATATACATGTATTTGCATATATACATATACATAAAATAGAATCAATCTCTACATATACATGTATTTGCATATATACATATACATACATATATGCCTGTATATGTATATTCTACTTGATGTTCTATATCAGCCATGGTGAGGATCACATACTGCTGGCCAAGTTAATTGTGGATGAAACTCCCTAACTTCCATTATGTTTCTGACATTTTCGAGTAGGTCTGGCTGCCATTGGTAAGGCTGACCTTGCAGGTGTCTTGATGGTTGCTAGTAAAACTATGCTTTGTTTATTTTCACATCCATGTGGTTAGCTGGTAGACCCACCAGGGAACCTGCTCTTGTCATAGATGCCAAGATGCATCTGAAGTCTATCTCTATTTCCTCATGTTTATCTCATTGCCTGTGAAGTAGTCTTTTTCCTGAAATATGTGGAGACTTTGTGAAAGCTGACCCTACTTGTAATTTAGTCTGTTAAAATTAGTTTCATCAAACAGGAATATATTAAAGGATGACAATAACTTCTATATATTCCTCTGGACTTCATGGGAGTTGGTCAACTGACCTGCACACCCTCATATTGCTTTCAGATCCCCTGCCTTTCTTTTAGTTGGTCTGTTTGGTTGTCGGATGACCAGACACAAGAAATCTTCTTTATCTTTCTCAGTGCTTCTTATTTCTCAATGTAACCCTAAAGTTCCTTTCAGCCAGAACATGTTTTCTTAGTAACATTGGTGATCAATGTGTAAGTTCTATTGTGCTACTTTTCTTCTCACACCTACCCCAAGAACCTAGCTCCCACCTTTCCTCCTTACTAGAGGTCTGGAACTATCATGAGGTAACTCTATATTTTGGAAATTATTTCTCACATTTCTAATTATAATTGCCTTTTTAAATTTTAATTGAATTATTGACAAAGGCTATATTTTGCACATTCATAATTTATACTTTCTGTAAACTTTTTGCTTAGATTTTATAGATCCATCAAAATAGCTTCACCATTCCCTAGGTTCCTAAGCAATGCACTGGTTGTCACTGATCAGATTGTTTATCTAGCACTGAATGTGGCTTCCCTCTATGCTTAGAAAACATAAGGCCCGTGTCCCCCAAAATAGAAGACGTGTCATTACCAGTTAAGTCACAAACCTCACCCTTCTTTGAATGGAAATGTATGAAGGAGGGAAGAAATCATCAAAAACATTAGCGCCTTCTTCCAGTCAGCTGAGGCACAGAAGGAAAACCACGAGCAATTAAACAGTAGGATGGAGACAGCAAAGAGAGGAGAGCATGGGCTTTATAAAAGAACAGTTGTCAAATTGCCTGTCCCATCTCTCCATCTTAATTTAGGCTCTCTAAATCAGTTTTGTACATAATGATATATGTCATATAATTGTCAGCAATGTATTTCTTGGGATGAGATATGTTTAAGAGTTCCAGTTATATAAATAGTAAATGTGCTCTTTTGTACAAATGAAATAATTAACTTTAGGCTACTGTATGGTATTATACCCATCAAAGGGAGAAAGGCAGAGAGATAGAAACTGGAAGGGAAAGGGAGGAGTAAGGAGGAAGAGAGGAGAAGGGAGAAGAGAGAGAAAGAGAGAGATTTAAACAAGTAGTGTTTTGCAAACAATAGTCTTATCCCTACCTTTTTGTATTCTTAAATTGTATATATGGTTTTGAAACCCATGTTACCAATATTTGTTATTATTCAACACTAAAATCTTCATATTGAAGGCATAGTTCATCTTGTCAGTGTTGAAAAAGATCAGAGAGCTATGAGAGATTTTTATGTTTAATTAACAGTTTAAAGTCTCTGGTTTGTATTTCTGAAGTATGCAGCTTGTCTATAAGTTCAGAAATTTCCAAACTTCCTGTCGCCATTGACAAGGTTGTTTAAGAAATGTAATTAAAAACATCTCCCAGTAGGACAGGAAACTCTACAAAAACGTAGAAGAGAAAGAAAACCTTATTTACTTTTGTTGAATACGTATTAATCCAGAATGTAATGTGTGCCACAGATAATTGTCTAAGAGGTTGCAAAGATAGAAAAAGAATCTTTGTCTTTTGTACATCCAGACAGATACAACCCTTTGCATTCATGTTATCAAGATAAAACAAAAACATCTCCTGACTGTAATAAAAAGAGAGTGGGAAGGAGTATTCACGCCCTTATTTTCAATTTGTACTTTCGCTTTTATGTAATCCTGTGTGTTTTCCCTCATTTTTTTTTTTAATTTGGGTTGGTTGAATTTACTGTCCTTGAAATGTGTTCATGAATTAATTTATGCCATGTCTACATCAACTAGTGTCTTAGCATACCCAAGAATAATGAAAGAAGCCAATTGTTGTCCCACAGAACTCTTTTAGTCTAACATTGCAAACTGTTTAATTTAAATATTCTGCTGTCTATATAATCAAATTTGGTAATATCTATCTGCATGTTCACTTCTTTTTATGATTTCTTAAGATCTTTATATTTTTCATATTACTGAAATGTGTTCATTAAATTTATTTTTGAGACCGTTATTCTCTAGGTAGCCTCGGCTCTCCTGGGACTCATTCTGTAGACCAGGCTGGCCTCAAACTCAGATCTGCCTGCGTCTGTCTGTGAGTCCTGGGATTAAAGGCTTGTGCCATCGCCACCTGGCTCCATTAGATTTTCTTAATGACAAGTCCTTATACTGTTGATTCAACTTTATTAATCACAATGTTTTTGTCCCTTCTAATTTTAAAATAGTTTTGCAAGTTTTTGTCTGTAGATCAATAAGCATTTTACTGCAGAATTTTGAAGATATTATTTTACTGTGTGATGGTTAACACTGACTGTCAGTTTTTCAGGTTCTAGACTCATCTAGGAGACAAACATGTAAGGAGTTATAATGTAAACTTAATAAAGTGAGGAAGACCCACTTTAACTGTGGGCAGCTAAAGTTTCCATGGGCCAGGGTCCTAGACTACATAAGAAAGAAAAAAGTGAGCTCACCACTAGCATTCATTGTTCTCTGATTTCTTTTTTTTTAATTGTTTTTATTGAGCTATATATTTTCTCCTCTCCCCTCCCTTCCTCGTCCTCCCCTTTACCTTCTCCTATGATCCCCACGCTCCCAATTTACTCAGGAGATCTTGTCTTTTTCTACTTCCCGTGTAGATCAGATCCATGTATGTCTCTCTGAGGGTTCTCTTTGCTGTCTAGGTCCTCTGGGATTGTGAATTGTAGGCTGATTTTTCTTTGCTTTAAGTTTAAAAGCCACTTATGAATGAGTATATATTGTATTTGTCTTTCTGGGTCTGGATTACCTCACTGAGTATGATGTTCTCTAGATCCATCCATTTGCCCACAAATTTCAAGATGTCATAATTTTTTTTTACTCTGTGTAGTACTTAATTGCGTAAATGTACCACATTTTCCTTATCCATTCTTCGGTCGAGAGGCATTTAGGTTGTTACCAGGTTCTGGCTATGACAAACAATGCTGCTATAAACTGACATGTGCTCTCTGATTTCTAAGTGCAGAAACAGCTGACTCAAGCTCATTCCTCCATGAGTTCTCCATAATGATGAACCACACCCTTAACCTGTAAACCTAATTAAACCCATTCTCCTTTAAGTCTCTTTTGTTATGTTAATTTATCACTGTATCAGGATATGTAATTAAGACACATGGCTTCTCAGTTCTAGTCCTTATTTATAATTCTTTCTGTAGGACTTATCGTTTGTCTGGATTAGTTTGTTTTCTATTTTCTTTCTTAAATATCTCTTACATTGTAATTGGAAAATAAATGCAGTAGTTTTAATTATAAAACATGTATACAGTAGTCAAAGATATAGTTTTTCTATGACTTTTGACTCCTTGAGTATTATGCAATATATATATAAATATATATATATATATAGAGAGAGAGAGAATTAGCATAGTAAAAATTGCTATTTTACCAAAAGCAATCTATAGTTTCAATGAAGTCCTCATCAAAATCCCAACACAATTATTCACAGACTTTAAAATAATAATACAACTTCATATGGACAAACAAAAAACCCAGGATAGCAAAAACAATCTTATACAAGAAAGGAACTTCCAAAGGTACCACCATCCCTGACATCAAGTTCTATTATATAGCTACGGTAATGAAAACAGCTTGATGTTGGCATAATACCAGACAGGTTGCCCAATGGAATCAAATTGAAGACACGGATCTTAAGACACATACCTATGAAGACCTGATTTTTGACAAAGAAGCTAAAATTATACAATGGAAAAAAAGCATCTTTTTCCATTATATATATATATATTCCAATATATATATATTCCTCTAGTTAGGTTTTTATCTCAGCTAGAGATTGTTTCTGCCTGTTCTTCCAAAGGTTCTGAGTTCAATTCCCAGGAACCACATGGTTAGCTCACAACCATCTGTAATAAAATCTGGTGCCCTCTTCCTGGAAGGAAGAGACCTGGTTAGTTGTCCTCATCCACTTAGATCGTGAAACCCAATATGGACAAGTTCAGCAGAACCACCATATATGGGCGACCCATGCATGCTTCAGCATTGCCAGGACACAAATTTTATTTCATTTTTCAGGTTTTATCTGCCAGTTTAATCACAGCCAGGTCAATTTTGCTCCACATGAATATGGTGGTATTTGTATTTTTACTCCTCTCTGACATCCTATTAACCTTACAGTAAAGTCTGTGACTATTTTTCTTTACTTGGCAAAGAGGACTTTGCAGGTATAAGAAAATATTTAACAAATGCTTTATATGAATATAGATATCAAGAGGGGATGTTGCTGGGTGGAGCCAGAGTTCTATCCCTGAAACTTCATGCCTTCCTCCCTGTCCTCCCTTTCTTTTTTATTTTCACAGAGAACTAACTCAAAAATTTTGTATGTTTCAAATGAAGAGGTGCTTGTATAAACACTCAGGTCCCAAAGACTCCGTTGTAAACAAACAACCCCTCCAGCCTGAAGCTTTCTTCTGATCCCACTCACATAGACATCTGGCCTTGCCTGAGTGAGCCTTTGGGACTAGAGTCAGCCTTTGCGGTTTGCCATGATCCCTAAATCTATGTGTCAGAGGAAGTTGAGAAGTTGCATATTTTATGTGTCAGCTTCTCTTCTCTTGGGAACATTTTTTAGGTGAGTGTTCCATGGGAGCCCTCTTTTGAGGATCTGACCATTTTCTGAACAACTGTTCACATCACATCCTGGTAAAGAAGCACACTCTTATTTTGACACTTCCTTCTTAAAAGAAGCAAAAACAGTTTTTAGAATTCATTTGAACAAAAACATCTCTCTTCTTTTAAGATCTTGAACAAAATTTTTCCATGAAACAGGATAGGTAGCTTGTTGCAATAATTACTGATTGGTTTGAGATAGAGCAGTTAAAAATTAAATTTTAGAAAAAGCATAGAGGATCTTATTAACAGAAGCAACCTCCTTTTTCAATATATGTGTGTATAATATGTTATACACAAACACACACACACACACACACATATATATACTTAAATGTATATATGTTGTGCATGGTACTTTGTTATGTAAGAATATTTTTACACAAGTGTGCATTGCACATTGAACATATACACTTCCTGTATACCACGCTCTCCAGAAAAGCTTAGAAGTCAATTTTCTTAGTGTGCCTTGCACTATCACAAGATGAAATTCCTCATTGAAAAGATTGCTTTAGAAATATTTTGATTTTTGAAATATGGCCACTTTTTCCAACATTTCCTAAGCCAATGAAATTTTAAATAAATTCATACGAATGCTATTTTTTTAAAAAAAAATTAGTGAGTCTTTAATTTCTTACTTTTTTATTTTTTATCTGAAAAAAATTTCTTTCATACAATACACCCCAACCAGTTTCTCCCTGCTCCACTCCTCTCAGCTTTTCCCCACAATCCCTCTCACCCAGATCTTTTTCTCCTCTATTTCCCTTCAGAAATGGGCAAGATTCCAAGAAACAGAAACCAAAAGTGACAAAACAAGATGCAGTAATTTCAGCAACAACACTTATGGGAAGCTCATGCTACCTTTTCTATATTCTAGTTGTCATTAGAATAGAGATTTTTAGCTTTCTTATTTGGGCCTTCTAGGCAACCATAGAATCAATCAGCTGATATGAGTTGCACTGACCTCAGCTCTTTCTTCATTTATGATAAATAGATTTCCTTATTTTTCTGTTGCCAATTATTGGTGAAAAGTCATTATATTTGATTAAGAGTTTGCATGATTTTGTTGTTGTTGGTCTGATTGATTTTGTGGACCCATGATTGTGCTTTCAGGGTGAAGACTGCAGGAAAAAGACACGTACAACATGTGAATAGATCATGGAATCCTAAACGTATGTAACCTAATTTCTAAAGAGGAGGGAAAACATTGAGTAACCCCACAGAGAAGACTTTTCAAGCACTGTGAGGAACAAGGAATGAACCACAGTTTAATAAATGTAAGTCAGAGACTACAGTTGGAAGTGAGTTGAGAAAAGCAGTGTGTCTTTGTGCTCAGTGGAAGCCTTCTTTCTTCCCTAGGGTGGGATTTTAATGGGGAACTGGGATACCTGCTGCTGTCTGTGATCACACAAATCTTTCACCTAGTCAGTGACCTCAAGAATTACATTAACAGACAATGAGACGATGAGCTTAGAAAGGGGTTTTATTGTAGATTCATGGGTGAGAGCCTAATTGAAAGAATGCAGAGCTCTTATATAGAAGGAGTGACTACACAGAAATAGGATGCCATTGAGATCCTAGTCTAGGCGAGTTTTATAGAACTTAGGGTCAAATTGAGGGGTGAAACACAGTTGGTCATCAGTCCATTCTGAAGGTGCCTGGGTGTTTCCTCTCGATTCCAGTCATGGCCTCTCACATTGTCTCTAGGCAGTGGTGTTCAGTTAGAGGAAGACACATAGGGAAAACAAGACCTTCCTTCTTATATCCCTTGGGTCTGGTCATAGAAAGATATTTTGGATTCAACATATTTAGCATCTTAGTTATTACCAAGAAGAGAACCATTAAAGAGGCTGAGGACGTATATAGCTTTAATGAAAGGCTGTTTACTTTCATGGTCCCCTATTCTATAGACATCTAGCCATTTTCTGTTTGATATTTTCATTGTAAGAAAATGGAAAACTATGACTCTAAGGAGATAAATTACTTAGGTTGTCTTGACAAAGGTTGAATATGTTGTGACAATGTTCTCTATTTTTATACTATACATTCTCTCTCAGATAATACATTTTCCCTAGCAGATTTAGAGTGTGCTATGCCTATAAACTATAAGAAGAAAATATTTGTCATTTTGGAGAGCTTTGTGATTTGTGATAGCTTATTTCTAAAGACTCCAAAAACACATCAGGAACCCCACGCAGGTTTTTCCTCAAACAGAAGGAAAATGAGTGATCGATGAAAGCTTCTGGATCAGGCTTTCTGAGCACTGAGCAGATAGTGGTGTGCTGTACATTTTTAATTAATGGGAGCATCACATTTTTAATTTAGAAAGTTTAAAATAGTCACTACCAACTTCTTTTTATTTGACGGTGTCTTTTTATTTATTTGTCTATGTCTTCTGTTTTGTCTTAGGTACTGATTATAAATAACATCTTCATGGCATTTTTTGGGCTGAAGTAAACATTGAGTTGGCACAGAGGACAGATCCATTCTGTCAAATATTTCTGAGATAAATATATGTGGCCTGAGAAGCTGACAGTATTTGGATGTAAAGGAGATTTCCTTTCTCTAAGTGCCCCACTCACTCAGAACTGGATTCCCAGTAGATCCTGTGTACTTAGGGGCACTCGGAGGTAAATCTGAATTGATGTAGGGGGATTGACAGGTGGGGATAAGTCCCTTTGCTTGTTAAAAAGACATCTGGAAATTGTCAGTGTGCAGGGCGTGGTAAACAGAGTGACTTGAGGAGCCCAAACATAGCTTGGAAAATCATGTCCCATCTCACACTACAGCCCTCTTCATTTTTAGTAAGATGATTTATAGTAAACAGTTAGGCATTGAAAGCCCTGCTCTAAAGCACATTGTAAGATGTGTCAGGTCTGCAAATTTTCATTTCAGAAGCACAAATCTGGTTGCTAATTTTAATTATTTGAATAATCCACTTATTATCCTTGAACCTTTATGAAATAGCTCATACATTACCCTGGCTTAATCTCATAAGGACAAAGTGAAGTTGAGTCATGCATGTGTTTTTGTATTGGGTCAGACTGATAAAATATTGATTAATGTTCTCAGAGGCCACTGGAAGAAGAAACAAGAATCTTACTAGAATGTGGTAATTGCCCAGCCTGCAAATTATAATGAGACACTGAATGGCACGTGCTACCCACCCCAAATCAAGACTATCTGAAGTCTAGAGCTATGAGCACAGGCCAAGATCTGAACTGTCTCAACTCTGTCCTGTATTAACCTTCAAATTCTCATTCCCTCACTGTGCCATAGGGTCAGTTGTTGGAACCTGATAAATGTTTGTTGAATTAAGTCAACATACAGTGATTAAAAACCTATTGTCATGGTGCATTATTTCACATTTTATCCATTTCAATTTTCAATGTAATTATACTAAGTCTACATCCCTTGTGCTTTTGCAAATTGATCTTGATTCAGCCCTCTGAAATTTTACACACTATGCCTATGTTTTCATACTTAAACGATATCCAAGATGACAGTCCAAGCTGGAGTGTTCAACACTTCTTTCTTCTACATGTGAGCTACTCCTACATTTCTCAAACATGTTCTAAGTGTCATTTACTCAGATCTTTCATCATTATGACTTCCATACTCTTCTTAACCATAAACCTGAAGTGTGCCTTTTGAAGGGGTGAAATCACAATTCAAATGCAGGACACATCAGTGAGTGTTTATCTTTTCAATCTCAAAGGATATGCTGAGGATTTTAGAGTTAAAGAGAGTTGAGAGAATTGGGCCAGAAAAACATAGCAAAGTGTTTAGATAGGTGAGATCAATGACTGTCTCCCAAATGAGAGACACATTGCAAACACTCTGTAAAATGAATTAAATAGTAATTGAAAAATACCTGTGGAAAATTTGATTAGAATCTGGGGAATCTACAAAGGTAGCTGGATAATAAGAAATTCATTTTCAAAGCCCATTTGATTCTGTCAATGTACTTTATTCAGCAAATTTGAAGTTAGTCCCGTTAAAAGAATTAATTAAAATGCACTAAAGTTTCTACAGCTGTGTCAGTGGGTGTAGAGTACTTTGAGGGCACTTGAAGCTACTTGCCTTCAAAATTCACAGGATGAACCATTTCAACTGCCTCAAACAATTCTTTTTTAAGTCAGTTTTTGACACTTTCATAGATGTATATAAAGCATTCTGGTTACTCCCCAACTCACTTTTTATAACTTTGTTCTTTGTCTCTCTCTCTCTCTCTCTCTCTCTCTCTCTCTCTCTCTCTCTCTCTCTCTCTCTCTGTGTGTGTGTGTGTGTGTGTGCATGCACACGTGTGTGTGTCTGTGACTTATTTGGTTTAATCAAGGTCATTTGTGTGAACATTGACTTGGAATTACCCATTGGGATATAGTAAGGCCACCAATGAATTACATTAGAAGGCAGTGAATCTCTCTTTACTTGAATGTATAGATATGAAATAGTTTATCAGTGTTGGGAGGAGCCCCTTGAGTTTTTCCTCCATTCTTGTGTAAATATTGCTGGGTCCATTCTTGTGGAGGCCCAGAACAGTCACTCACAGTTGTTGAAAGTTTATAATAACAATGGCTTTTATGTTACAAAGATGGCATTTCATAGCTCTTCTTATCTTCTATCTCTTTCTGTCCCCTCTTCTTTAAAGTTCCCTGAGTCTTAGAGAAGAGGATAAAATTTCTTTTTTAGGGGTGAATGTTCAACTATCACTTGTTTTCAATAACTTGTACCGACAAAAGGCCATGATTTTGGCACAATACTCCAGAAATAGATGCCTCTATGATTTAGGCTGAGAATGGTAACTGTCTATGGATATGAACATACATTTAGAAGGTAGTGATTGGGCACTATGCCATTGAGCTAAACCTTAGAATTACATTCTCCCCTGCCCTGTGTCCTATGCTTTCAGGTTGGATATGATTTTTATAGGGTTTAGAATACCAGTTATGGACTTTCTCCTTTGGAGAAGGTCTCAAATCCAATGAGAGAGCATTTGTCTACTTTCATAACAGTTATGACATTATCAAGTAACAGGAGCCATCTTCCTGACAGATTGATACAATTGTACATAGGATGCACAGATAGGAAAGACCATTGGTGTCCTTGTGCCTTTGTTGCTACAAAAGCCTTCACAATACCTCCTGTACCATGAGAACTAGCTAGCAGGAAAGAGGTGTCCCGTCTGCTCTGGCTCACTTTGTCTATATCATGCAAACAAGTCATGTCATGTCATTAGCAACAGGGTTTAATGATCTAGGTCTGGGAAACAATCTAGGCCAATAAGAGTAAGTGTTGTTTCATGGATTATTGGGCATTCTTGAACAATAATTTATAGAAGTTTCTAAATACCTGCACTAGAGTTTTTGTTTAATCCCACAGAGATTTAAAAGTCACATCTCTTGATTCATTGAATGTATGTCTCTTCTAATTTATTTTGTGTTTATTGGCTTGAAACTTTCTGTATACACTATATTTTGACCACATTTGTTCTCACCCAAACTCCTTCTTGAAAATTCCCACACCCCTACCTACCCAATTATGTGTTCTCTCTCTCTCTCTTTCTCTATATCAATAAAAAGTAAAACAAAAAATAAAAAGACCAAAATACCAAATTGAACAAAATATAAAGTACATAAAAAGCCTGGGATCAGTCCTGTGTTGGTCAACTATTCTTGAATTTTGGATTTCCAGTGGAGTGTGGTTGATTCAGCAACTGGAGAAAACTGTTCTTTCCCAACAGGTGCCAACTGCAAATAGTTTCTTATTTATGCTTTGGATTTTGTGCTCACTTCCCTTTCTTCATGCTGGGGACATTGATTGACTTGAACTTGTACAGGTCTTATAAGTGCTGTCTCTGTCAGTTCACACGTGCATCAGGCCTGCTGTGTCTGGAAGGTACTGCTTCCCTATAGCTGACTACAAACTCTGGCCCTTACAATTTTTCTGCCTCCTCTTTCAAACCCTGAAATGGAGGGGTTTGATGTAGACATTCCTTGTCGGTCTGAGTAATTCAAAGTTTCTCAACCTCTGCACATTGTCCAGTTGTGAGCCTCTGTGTTAATAATCATCTACTTCAAGGAGAAGCTTTTATGATGAGGGCTGAGTGATACACTGATCCATGTGTGTAACAATACGATATTAGGATTCATTTCATTGCTATGCTCATTTAACAGACTAATGGTAGCATAGTTTCCCCTAGGGTCCATGACTTATCAGTAGATAATCTTCTTAGCCAGGTTAGCAGTGTCAGACATGCATTGTAACTCATCAGATGAGCCTTAAATCCAATAAACAGTAGTTGCTGCTTTTCTCATAACATTAGCACTACCATTGCGGCAGTCTTACTGTCTTACACCAGTTCCTGCTATAGTTCCTAGGGTTTGTATCTGGGTGATACTGATGACTACTATTCTCCTCCACTAGCACAGTAGTACCTTCCAATACCATGAACACTACTCTGTAGGAGTGAAAATTCTAGTTGCATCCCAGTTCAATTTCTTAAAATTCAGACATAAGCAAGTGGTCTCTTCAGCAGTAGGGTCTTACTATCAGGTTGTGGAGGGTAATCAGTATCCAGGGGCACAGCAGCAGGAGGGGATACTGGTGGATGAGAATGGGGGTCAGGGACATGGGTACTTGGGAACTAATGCTAGGGAGTGGGGGCAATTCAGCTGGAAGGTATATCAATCACCTGTTCTGAATTTCTGACTGTCATGCCCTGCGCTTGGACAGTAGAAGTCTGTTACAGTTGGGGGCAGAGGCAGGACAATGGGACTAGAGGTAAGGTGGGACTGGTGGGGAGGAGGGCAATGGAATGTGTCTTTGTGAATTAAATCTAGAGAGGGAGTCAGTTTCAGCTGGCATGTGGGTCACTCACCTGTTTTGACTGGTCATATGGCTTTCATATCCCTTTTTAATTTGGTTGGCCTTCGCACTACCATTTCATCACTACTCTCCAACACACTCTACTTATTATTCAATTAATAGTGAACGTAGAGTGTTATATTTTACAAAAATGGTAAAACTAGAATATCATTTAACTTTTATGATATTCAAGTTGTAAACTTATAAATATACAACATACATGTTGGTGTATTCTATGAAGAATTTTTAAAATGGCTTTTTGTTTGTTTTAAGAAACAAGGATTCTCTCTGTAACAGCTCTGGTTATTATGGAACTTGCTCTGTAGACCAGGCTGACCTCAGACTCACAGAGATCTGCCTGCCTCTGTCTCCCAAGTGTTGGGATTAAAGAAAGGCATGTGCCACCCCTACCCAGCTTAAAATGATGTTTCAAAGAGTAGTTTAAGATTATATTGTTGAACTCTTCTCAAATGATGACACCAATGTTTTGGAAGTTTAAATATACAAGAATATATATATATATATATATATATATACATTCATACATGATTACAAATATTTTAGGCATGATATAGAAAGTGTATGATGGTAAATGATTAAGGGTTTCAAGTACTCTTTGGTAAAGACATCAATCAAGTAGTAAATGTCCACACAATGACTATTTCACTAACACTATGAAATCAGGCAGATAGCTTTCTTAGTTAACGAAATTACAGTTTTTGCCAGGCAAAACTTGAGAGATAAATGAACTGGCATCAGGATTTCTAGACCAGCCTCAGCTACATAGCAGGTTCAAGGCTAGCTTGGGACACAGGCAATCTTGTTGAAAAATAGTCTTTATTTTTATTATCCACAATCCTTAAACTAGATCTTAAAGTATGTACCAATATGTCAACAGAATAGGTAAGATTAAAATGCATATATCAAAGAGTCAGGAGGAATAATGTAAATTAAGGCATAACAAATGGTATTAAAGAATGAAGAATAACTATTAAGTGCATGTTGCAGGTAGGAACTTTATTCAAGTTTATTTTTAGGGCCTTGTGAACTTGTCTATCTTAAACTAAGAACTTCAATATATAGAGGAAAAGGATCTGTCACATGTACATTGACATTAATAGATGAATTAAGAGTGGGGTGTTAGAGTAAGGAAGTGATATTTGGACAAGGATACACAGAAGTCAGTGGTCTGGGAAGTCCTTCTAACAACCTTCCACCTACAAGTCAGAATCTGAGTTCTAAATAGAGATGAGCAGGTGTACTCATGAGCTGTTGCTTATAGAGACTCTTACTGGGAATAAGAGAAAGACTGGTCTACTGATAACAGCCTCACAGAGGGTTCCTGCCCTCTGTAGAAATGAGAATGGAAAGCAAAATAGACAAAAATAATGTTTTTTATCTTAAATGATATTTATATTGCATCAGGTGCAGAGGGGACACCAAAACAACTTAAAATGTTCCAGTTATTCCAGTCAGAAATATATGAACACTGACCGAGTTGCCCTGAGAATGTCCTATCCAAAGTGTGTTCCACAAATCTTTAGTCAGCCACCTAGACCTCAGTGTTCTTGGGTATTTTTCTTCATTTCTGGAGGTGTGGACCTACAAAATCAGAGTGAGAAAGCCTCATGGCTACTTTGAGGGAATTAACGGAGACATACCTTCCATGTTTCTCTGATGGTGCTTCTCAGTATCCTGGGGAAAATACCGGCAAAAGCTTTCAGAAGAAAACTCCAGCACTATTACTACTAATTTCCCTAAGGAATACCCTATTAGCAGAATGAGACAAATATAAGGAAGACGTGAAAGTGACTGCAAGTGTGATTATGAGAAGGGCTTTTTCCAGATCCAAATTAAACCATGAGACAGAGATCAGCACAGTGCAGTGGGAGCTGTAGCTAATCAGAATGTCCCAGTGCTCTCTGGGGCTGTAGCATAGGCAAATAATGAAAATTTCATTTTTCCTTGAGTGAGGATTGTTGGACTTGGAAACCAGTTTTGGAAATTTCTAGTATGAGTGGAAGGGAAACACACACCTAGCCCTAATATTCAGTAAGTTGCATGCATTCACATTGCAGCACACTAGCTACAATGACCCTCGCAGCAGAGTCAGACAAAATTAGAAATTAAGATTCTATATCACAATGTGAAATTCCTTGAAATTTTGATTTTTCACTATAGCTTTTCCATTATGACATATTTATATTAAAATTCTTTCTTCACAATAAAAAATAATTTCTAGCTGTGTGTCTCTTTTGCTTATGCTATGGGGCAAGTTTTATTAGTCAGTTAACAGTATCCCAAGGAGGGTTATATCTCCTTAAGGTGCATTGTTGAGACTGCTGTCAATTGAACTTGCATAGCTGGAGTTCTAGAGAACCAGAAACAGTGAAAGACTCCCTTCACCATCACAATGAGGAGGTCAAAAGACAATCTGAGGGAGTCCCACAGGGAGTCACTTTTCAGTTCCACAGTGGGACAGTGGAATTGAATTTAGATTACCAAGTCAGGCAACATGTACTTTTACTTGCTGAGCTATCTCACTGCTCCCTCACTGATACCCCTCTTAAAACAGGGTGTCATGTTGCCCAGGATGGTCACAAACTCATATTTAGACTAGACTGACCTTGTACTCCTAATCTTTCTGCATCTCCAGAGGCCTGCATTATAGGTCTATAGCCAACACCCATTATATATAGTGCAAGGGATGTAATTCAGAAATTTCCGAATGATAGGTAAGTACTAATCAGTCTTATCCCCGTTGCTATTTTAACTTTTAATCAATTTCTTTTAGAGGTATTTTAATTTCAAATAAAAATTAAGTAGAACGTGAGTCCCCACAGCCTTCCATAATTTCCTGCAATGTGGACATTGTGCATGGTTTTGCACATATTCTAAGTGGGCTTCTGCATTGTTTATCGGTGTCACCCAGCATCCATAGTTAACATTAGCTTGCCTGAGAGTTGTACATTTTAAGAGTTTTGATAAATGCATAATGGCACTCATCTACCATTGATGCATAAGATACAATTTTAAAAGTTCACACTTAAACTTTGTCTGAAAATCCCACTATAGACTGGTGTGGTGGTGCATGCCTTTAATTCCAGCACTTGGAAGGCAGATTCTGATTTCAGGGTCATCCTGGTGTACAGAACAAGTTCCAAGATAGTCAGAAGTAAAATACCATTATGAAACCCAAAATGTTGTACACAATTGGATATTGCTCAGCTTTAAAGATAAATGATAAGTTGATATGATGAAAACAAAATTATACTGAATAAGGTCACCTTGGCAAAGAAAAACAAATACCTCATTTTCTGCCGTAAATAAAGGGCCCAGTTTCAATTCTGTTGCTTTGTGTACATGAAGTACATGGGAAAGTCAGGAAATTACAGACAGAACATTGACATGGGATGGATTTAAGAGAGCATAATAGAATATAGGTGAGATGAACTCAGAGAGTGGGAAGACTGGGGCAGAAGGACTCAGGCAGGCAGTGAGGTAGTGTGAGCCAGGAACTGAAGAGCCAGAGGCAAAGTTGACCAAAATGAAGAAAGAATGAGGAAAGTACTGATGATCATGCAGCTTTTTTTTTTAAAGTACAAAAGAGGATAATAAAACATATGTAAATAAGAAAGAAAATGGTGAGACTACAAGCAATTAAAGGTTTAAGTGGGTCTGGGAAAAGGCATTTGGGCAAAGGAGGGTGTTGACTGAGCTTACTGTCATGCCTGGTTCCCACAGTCATTAAGTCCCAATGAAATAACAGAGAGATCTACATTAGTTATAAACTGATTGGCCTAGTAGCTCAGACTTCTTATTAACTCTTATAACTTGTATTAGCCCATTATTCATATCTATGTTAGCTATGTGGCTTAGTAGCTTATTCGGTGAGGCAGTCACATCTTGCTTCTTCTGTGGCTGGGTCATGACTGCAGAAATGTGCCTCCCTCTTCCCAGAATTTTCATTGCCCTATCTCTACTTCCTGCCTGGTCACCCCGTGTATACTTCATGCCTGGCAACTGGCCAATCAGCATTTATTTAAAATATAAGTGACAGGGTACAGACATGTTGACTGAGGTTTCTGTCCTGCCCGGTTCCCACAGTCATTAAGTCCCAAAGAAATCACACAGAGGTCTACATTAGTTATAAACTGATTGGCCCATTAGCTCAGACTTCTTATCAACTCTTATAACTTATATTAACCAATTATTCTTATCTGTGTTACCACATGGCTCAGTACCTTTTTCAGTGAGGCAGTCACATCTTGCTTCTTCTGTGGCTGGGTAAAAGACTGTAGGGGAATGGGCTTCCTCCTTCCCAGAATTCTCCTGTTCTCATTGACCTGTCTTTACTTCCTGTCTGGTTGTCCCGCCTATTCTTCCTCCCTGGCTACTGGCCAATAACCATTTATTTAAAATATAAATATAATTGACAGACTACAGACCCTTTTTCCACACCACAGATGGTTGTCCCATAGCAGTGGGGTAGAGGCTGAGTTAACTAACCAAACTTAGGATACATTAAGAAACCTTATGGAGTACCACTAGTTTGTAAGATATATATATATATATATATATATATATATATATATATATATATATATATATATATATATGTATGTATATATATGTGTGTGTGTGTACATACATATGTATATATATCTTACATTATTATCTATGTTATTATATGATATATATGAAAGAAAGGGGTTTTAACAGAGGTACTCCACATTAGTCAATAATTTGGATCCCTAGAGATGTGGACCATTAGATTAAAAATCTTGGTCCCAGGTTTGTTTTACCTCCAAATGAGTCTTTGGTTAGAGAAGCTTCAGTGAAACCCCAAATAGATTATTGTCAATGTTCTCATTTGTCCAGCATAACTAGAGTGTCACACCCTACTGTTAAGGAAACCATACAGGCACAAAGAAATTATTCTTGATCTGACTTGGAAACCTTCCCTCCTCCCCCCAATTTCTGGTCAGCTTTCATAGTTCTGGAAAGTTCAATGCAGGCTCCTGGATTAGAGAAGACACCAGCTGAATAGAGCAGAGGAAGC
The DNA here is from genome assembly GCA_004026605.1 of Ondatra zibethicus. Classification (NCBI taxonomy): domain Eukaryota; kingdom Metazoa; phylum Chordata; class Mammalia; order Rodentia; family Cricetidae; genus Ondatra; species Ondatra zibethicus. The sequence continues at coordinate 120,084 of PVIU01000319.1, forward strand.
CCTGAGTAAGTGAAATCTTGCGAGTATGTGCACGCTGGCATGAATACAACCTCTTGAGTACTCTAAAAGCAGCAGACTCATGGGAAATTAGGAAAGCCGTTACCCATATGTGGTAGGTTCAAGAGGCATGACAAAGCTTTGCTCAGGAGTCTGAATCTGCGTGTTTATAAACTATCGATCAGAGAGTACAAAGATTAAGAATGGTGACTTTTTCCTCTGGATGTTTACAGCCTGAGACTTTGAATACACAGACTTCCTACCAAGACTGGCTAACCTTTTTCCACTGTGTAGTGCTTCATGAAATGCTGAGATTCCAAGTTATGGTAGTATTAGAGAATCCCAACTGACCCCACCTTCATTGTAAGTGTGTCTTATCTCTCTGTCTTTCATTCCCTAATCTCTTTTAGCCAGAGTCACAGGACCCAAGCCAAGATCTTATTTAGACTTAACCCTGCATACTGTAATACAAACCAGTCAGGCAGGGAGTGCCCACTGGTGTAATAGAGGAAAGGAAACTTTCTAGAGAAGTCATATGTCATCACAGAGAAACTTTTAATGCTTTGCTAAATGTTCATGCTGTCAAACTTCCTTTTAAATACTTTTGTGTATTCCACAGATTGTGCTGTTCCCAACCTTGGTTTCTTAGAAACTTGTTATTGCAGTGGGCAGTGGTTAAAGAAGAGATGCTTTATTACTAAAAGTACTTAGTGACTATGTTTGGTCATCTGTAGATGGAATGTCTATACTAACCCCCTTTTCTTTGAGGTTCAGGGAACATCATGAATAAGGTGGGAAGAAAGCATGTGAGACCCAGACGATGAGGAGAAGTGTTGTGAAATGTTGTCTTCTGAATATAACATGGCTGCTATACATGGGAACTTTCCACAGCTTTGGTTGTCCACACAAAATTTGTACAAGATAAAGCCAGTTATAAATTGCAGCAGGAGGAAGGAGGGGCTTAGGAGGTATCTCCAGTAGCTGAGGGGATAGTGTCAGTTGATGGATGCTGGAGGAGGGAGAGTCATTTTCTTTTTTTTTTTCTTTTTTTAGCAGTGGTCACTGATAGGTTTTCCATGCTGTTGAGGATAACCTCATACTCAAAGATATATGGGAAGCACTAATTGCACTCAACAGGGTAAAAAGTAATTAATAAAAATCATAAAAGAAAATTGTGAAGTTGGGTGAGATATGAATGATATAGGGTCCTGGAATGAGCTTGAGAGAGGGAGAGAGAGGAATAGACTTGATCAAGACACATGTATGATGCTTTCAAAAAATAAATAGTAAGTAAAATTAATTAAAAAATAAAAACCTTTACTTCCAATTTTTTGTCCATATTTTCAGAATGCTAAACATTCCATGCTGGAATACAGGCATCCTTTCATGTGTTATCACACATGACTCCAAATAGAATAATAGAATAATCTTAAGCCCAGTGTATGGTTGATATATTGAAACAACTTATGCTTATTTTAAATAAACATTTTAAAGCTATTTTACTTGTATGTGTGTGTGTGTGTGTGTGTGTGTGTCTGTTTGTGACTGTGTATACATGCACATGTAAGCATGGCATAGTACATGTGTGGAGTTCAGAAGACAGCTTACAGACGTCAGTTCTCTCTTTCTACCAGGCTTTGTGAAACATTCCTTGCTGAGTAACCTCTCCAAGTCTATTTTCATTTTAATGCTGAAAATAAGAGCTGGTGATTTTAATTTTATTTTTCAGAAGTCATTAATGAGTACGCTGGTAGATATATAAGAGAACTTTCTATCTTTGAAGTTGTTAACCACTGAAAAATATGACTAAGAATAGAAGGTGAGGAGTAATGCCATCTGCTCTGGATTCTCAAACACTCAGAATCTGTGAGCTGTGGCAAACACTATAGTTACTTCTGCTCTTGGTTTGCCCATTGGGAAAGTGAGAGTATGACGTATGCAATCAATCATCTTGCTAGCTGATACCTTTGTTGTACTTATGGTTATATTATAACATTTTATTTATAGATGATTGTCACATTCCATTATCACTAAAGTGATGATAAGACATAGAAACCCTTATCATTAAATGAGAAACAAAGTTTGTGTATTCCTACTTCACACTCTGGAAAACATTACAATGGTTATGACGCTTGAGTAATTATGTGAACTCAACTCAGCTGTGGTGCTTGGCAGTCAGTATTCTAAATGATAGCAGCATGCTTCAGGTGGCATTAAAACACACCAAGCTGAAGGCTATCAATTTTACCACCTGAGAGGTGTGCTAATTAACCAAATCACAGAGCCTAAAATATCTTCGCCATTATTGCCAATGAGAGGAACAGTTGGGTCCATAGATTCATTAGCTTTTTACATTCTGTTGCTTTCAAAACACCAACCGTGCCTTCTATTTGCAACCTTTCTGCTGTATTGAGTTGTAACCTGAGGTCACCTAATTATAGAAAAAATGTTATTGAGGAGTCACAAATGTCTGGCTATCAGCATTAAACAAACCCTGTTTTGAAATTCAGCTCCGCTATACTTTTACATTACTTTGGAATAATTAATTGAAGCATATTGCTCTTTCTAAAAATTAAAGACGTGTGCTTTCTTAAATAATGTAATGAGGATTAGCCAAGATACCCTTAATGTGCTTACAATAGTTCTGGCGTATGATAATCAATGACTTTCTGTTTTACCTTTCTTCCTTTGTCTTTAGTACTCAGTGAAAGACCTTCTGAGAAGCTTTTATGTGGTAGCCTTACTTTATGAGTTTAATTGGACTGCGGATTTATACTGATCTGCCAGAATGCGTCAGATATTCTGTGTAATGTGAACCTGAGGGCTTGAGTTCAGTGTCTTCTCTCAAATGTATCAGCAGGTTTATGGCAGTGTATTTGGGGCTCTAGGGTTTACTGTGTTCAGCAGACAGGCCTTCGCTTTCAGAGTGAAAGATTTTATAGAACAGACACAGTGAATAAATATGGTTGTAATTCTGGTATTGCAGCCAAAATGTTTTCCGTGACCATGGCATCTTTGCTTCACTGCCATTTTCAATGGGTCTTTCTATGGAATTATTTTATAGAAAAGAATGCTTTCAAGTATTTCTGAGCCAGTTACTAAAGTCCTTTATTTCATTCAAAAACAATTCACATTCAATTCTATAGTGGATGATTCAGTATGATGAGTTAGTTTAGTTTTATGTCATACTAAAAGTTTATCACTTCTCCAGGAAAACTTGGAATGGTATGTTGAACACAATCCTCAGAGATTGGTAAAAATTGTAAATTTGGGGATTGGAGAGATTAAGTGATTAAGAGACTTCAACACTATTGCCGAGGACTCATGTTCAGTTTCCAGAAGCCAGGTGTCACAACAATCTACAGCTCCAGCTTCAGGAATTCTAATGACACTCCTTCTTTCTGTGGGCACTTGCACTCATGCACACATAACACACACACACACACACACACACACACACAAACAGAAAGTTAGACATAAAATAAATATTTAAAAGGTCATACTCATGTGCACATTATTCCTGTAACCTGCAATTATTCAAAGCATATAAACATAGATGGATTTGTATATGCTGTTTGATGTGATAACACTGTGAACCTTCAGGTGTGCTCTTCCAGTGCTGGTATATAAGCATAAGTTATCTTGTGAAGGGCACTCACTCTAATATGTGAACAGAGAATAGTTCTTCCTGTTCACAACTGTAGCTTATCCCAAGAAGGATGCCAGTTTAGAGCAAGTCTGATATAAAGCTCTATATCTCTTTGATAAAAATGAAATGTATAGTGTGTTCATTTTGTTGGGAACGTTGCTTCTTTTCTCTTTTATTTTGTTTCAACAAATCTTTAAAAATTCTACCTTAAAAAACTGGATGATAATAATAAAAAGTGACAAAATATAAACTTACTCAACATTTGATTTTGCTACAGAGTATATCACTAGCCACATGAAATAATTGGGATGGTAAAGTACAGTTACAGACTAAGGTGTGCTGTCTATTTAAAGTATACAGTTTCATAGGTTAATAGATGCACAAGAGAGAATACTAGGGTACGATTACTATAAATGGAATAGAAAAAGCATGTAGGCAAGACCTATCTGTTGAGGGTAAAGAAGTAGCAAGAGAGGGAAATGAAAGAAGAGGACAATCAACAACACTCAGATATTTCAAAAAGTGTTTGTTTAAAATTACATGATATACATATTATATATATTATGTATGTGTATATGTATATATAAAATATGAAGTTATGCCTCCACTTGTGGTGACAATGCTTTCTCCAAAATCTATACACTAGTTAACAAAAGCCTCAGTGCCAGGCATGGCAAACATGTTGGTCAGGGGATCACAAGAAACCCCAAGGCAGCACATACCAAGACAAGGTATTGTTGATGACCTTAGTACCATCCAGACAAAGACCAGACCTATTGCTGAAGATCCCATACATTTTGGATCCAGGAAGTTAAGGAATCCACCAATCACAACAATGATAAGAAGGATAAGTTACAAAAGGAGCAATGGTTTGATTTTATATCCAAATGTTAACCACTAGCTACCTAACTGGTCATAAGTCCTGTTTAATAGGAGGGATTCCAGGCCTGGTGCTGCAAACTTATCCAAGTATCAGTGGCTGGTGAGGCTGTGGAAGTTAGAGGAGAACCTATTACTTCCACTTTCCTGAAGCAGTATAATTTCTTTCTGTATTATAAGTATGTATTCTAGTACTGAAAGATTGCCATTGTTACCCGGGTACTCCCCTGGCAAGACTGCAGTGCCTATGAGTCACTAAAGGGTGTGGAGATAAACCACTCTAACGGTTTCAGGGAACAGAGTCTACTCTGTTGTTCATGAACAGCTACTTATATAGTGGAAGCCTACGGACTGTGATTGGTTAGCACATTACTTTGTATTGGATAGTGCGCTCTCATACCACCAGGGTCTCTATGCTGTGGAAGAAACACAACCAGGGGACTGCTACTGGCTTCAAGCTACTTCAGAATTCTGTGTTCTGACTTCGGGGCCATGGTTTGCCATGCTTCCTTTTAAGAAGCAGTGTGCCAAGTAGGCTGACTACCAGGTCAAGCCTCTATTTTCTCCTACAAAGGATAAAACTAGTTCTCACCCCTCATTAAGGATACCTATTTTTGCAGCAAGCCAAGACCATTATGGAAAGTCACCACTTGCCAAAATGAAGAGAGCAATTGATCATGGAGTGCCTGCCCCCTCATTAATACATTTACAACACAACCATAAATTTAAGGCCCATGGCACATTGTAGAAGAGGAGTATAGATAGAGTGTAAGAGCCAGAGCACTAGGATATTTGTGCTGCAAAATAGTCTGTTAAAAAATAAGTTAATAGCTAAAGAAAGTTAAATAAATAAATGAATAAAATATAACTAAATTAATAAATAAAGAAGGGGAGAGAGGTTACAGAGGAGGGACTGGAATTGGGTGGAGATGGATATAAATATGATAAAAATATTGTGTATGAAATTATCAAAGAATAAAACTTAAAACTTAAAAATAATATACAATATACAGTTCCAAAAGAAAAGTCATAAAATGAAAACATTGCAAACATAAATTTCTATATTAATCATTGATTATTTAATATTTTGCATTAATATACATTATTAAAATGTTTCATGTTTTCTCTTTGTTTTTAAAATATAACTTCTACAAATATTAGGAGGACATATGTGACTCATATGTACAGAAAATTGACAATGTCTACCTTTTTAATATCTCATGCATATTTCCTATAGGGTCTTGGACTATTTTAGGCATCTGCTGAAGAGGTCATACCCTATGTTAATATATTATCCCAATTTCTTTTCTAGGAACTATGTTTTTATACCTGTGAACAATCAATCTGCAAAGGTGCAATATTGGTCCTTATATCTTGGTAGTAACCAGCAGCTGTCAAAATAGATATAAGATACACTCAACAATTGGAACATTCATGTCTCTTACTGGGAAACTAGTCACTTGTCCAGGGCTAGTGAGGTCAGACCTTAGAGAACATACTACTGCTACTTTTCTAGACCATCATAATTCTTAGATGTATGCTAAAACTCATTCTTACATCCACAGCTAAGTATAGCTTTCACCCCTCATCAAAACCTCTTCTCAGTAGACAGAGACCATTTCAGATAAATATAACTGCTCAAAATGCATAGACCATCTGAATGTCGGATAACCAGCCCCAGCTGCTACACCTATGATGTAACTTCTACACTTAAGGTTCAAGTAGTGAGGAAAGAGGGGGCATAAAATTATGAGAACAAGAGAACCACACAGTCATCTGTAAGACTGTGTCCAAGAATGAAGAAATCTCCATCCAACAATATGGCTGCCTAAACAAGACCTGAGCAAAGAAAGACTAATACTAATAGACAGACTAAAATAGGCAGTGAAAATCTCACGGGATCTCACTTCTAGATAGAGAGCTATTATAACAAATAGTATTTCTTTTTTATGGGTGAATTGTGAATTATTTAATATTGCTTAGTTTTGCAATTTTGGAAATAATATTGAAATAAATACATTAGATATAAGGTTGTTTTGTGATTTCCTTGGTTCCTTATTCTGATACATGGACTAGTTCACCATATTAGTGCATATAAAGTTAACCAATTATCTCCACGCGAGTACAATATTTTACAGTTTTAAAACATATATTTGCTATCTATTTTCTAGAGACTATAATTTGATATTTTCTATATAGTCTTTTATTAAAAACTAATTCTAATCCTCTATATTTCTATTGGTCCACATATACAGTAATAATTTAAAGAAAATATGAGATATTGCTTCACTGTGCTTTACATATTCACATGAGAGTAGACATGCTTATACTGAGAATTTAATAGAGTTCATGTATCATGGTCATCTACAAGACTGGAAATAGAATTTTGTGGTTGGACATGGGATGAGGGTTGCTAGATAAAATTAGTGAGTGAACTGCTAGCACTTTGCTTATTGTAATTGTCCAAAGTGTCTCTTATCTTTGAGGGCATGCCATACTTTCAAATACTTGTGATATGCAGCACTACCTTTGGTGAAATGATTAATTTTGGTTTTGATTGAGAGTTTGGTCATTGTCTTTTCTCACAGAGCACAGTGTTTACATTCTCACATTAAATATGGGCAAATATATTGAAAATACATTTTCTAACATTTGCCATATTCTTAAGTGGTTCTCTGAAAGGGGAACGGTATTAATTCTAAAAGTAGGGGTTAATATGCCATAAATCCCAAATTCTAGTTAATCTTGAATTTGTTTATAATCCTACCAATGACTTTTCTTATTCAAAATATAAATTGATAAAAATAATTTACTTATAAATTTTTCTGCCCTAGATAACTGATGTTTATTAAAACAATATCAATGGAAGGAAAAATGCATTATTGTATTTATATAAATAATTTGAACTTATAATTGGTATAATTATTTGTTTTTTTTAATTAATTAATTTATTTTTCCATACATTGTTTTGTTTTATTTTTTCCATTCAAGAACATAATTAAAGAAATAAAAATTTTTTTTCCTTTCTTCCCCTTCTCCCGGTCCCCTCCCACTACCCCCCCACTCTCCTCCCTCCCCCTTCTTCCTTGAAAGAGGGCATGGTGCCCTGCCCTGTTAGAAGTCCAAGGCCCACCCCCATCTCTCCTGGCCTAGGAAGGAGTGCATTCAAAAAGACTCGGTTCTCAAAAAGTTAATACATGCAGAAGAGATAGGTCCTGGTGTCATTGTTTGTGGGTTCTCCATCTGCCAACTTTCGCCATTTGAATGCATTAATATTTCTTTCTTACTCACAACATGCACCTTTTAGTTTTTTTGCCCAAATTCTTAAGATACTATGGTTTAAAATTATTAGACATATTTATTCTCATCTCTGAGAGCACATTTTAAATCACTATACTTTAATTATTGCCACATTTTCCTAATTTTATACATTTTTAATTATGACTAGTTATGTTTTAATGTTCTTTTTGATGCAGATTCACTGAGACTTTCTTTAAAATCTTATAAAAATCACTTCTTCCATGAATGACACCATAGACTTACAGCTTCAGAAATATTTGGTGATCATTGCCTGGATCCACAGTATCACTTACGATTTTGAATGGTTTTAGAATCCCTTATTTATTGCAACTTAACAAGCCACCCCAAAACCAAGTGCTTTAAAACAAAAACATTTATCACTATTCAGGAGCTCTGGTCAGCTGTGAGGACCTAATGAGATAGGCACAATTTATCTCAGCTGGGCTTGCTCATGCATCTGAGCTCCCTGGCAGGAAGACAATGCTAGCTGCTCCAAGGTGACATCTTTCTTTGTGTAGTAGACTGGCCTAGGCTTGATCATCTGCTAGTGTTCAGAGTTCCAAAGCAGAATGCATGCTAACACACTGAAGGATCAAGCTTGCAGGTGGCAGAGTGTGATTCGTAGTTCTCTAAGGATCAAGACAATTCACAATGCTTGATTCAAAGGATGGAGAAACAGACTCCAGTTATTGGTGCAATAGCCTGCAAAGCACAGGAGCAAAGGGTCAGTGTGGGCTCTGCGTGTATCCTTTGCTGTCTGCTGTGCTCATCAGACTTGCTATGTCACAGCATCTAGATATTATTTAGAATGCTTTGTCAACTCATTATTCTGACACAGATTAAATCAGAAGGAAAATAAATGTCAGTTTCTATATTATATGTTTATCTTATATTTGGTTATTTGGGGGTTTATAACATCCAAATATAATAAACTGATGTCCCTGTAATTTCTAATGCTGACAGAACTGCTGAACTTTTTTTCTAGAATAAGCTTCTGTTGAATCCTCCACTCAAGACTCCTTCACAGTAGGATGTTCTTTTAATGGGCACTTGCATGTGAGACTTCTGGATCTTCTTTTCCCATGTATTTCTCAGAGCCTGTTCTGACATATTAAGAGTTACTCTGAAGGTATTGCGTGCAATTCACCAGGAACAAATTCATGTTTGCCCTTTTGCTCTGCCACAGGATAATTCATTTAGATCCAAAGTCTGTCCTTAAAATATCTCTGATAATTTAATTAGGCTGCTCACATTAAAGCACGTGTGTGGCAACATTAATTTTATGTGTTAAAGACACACATTGTACCTAGATCTGGCAGATTTTGACCTTTTATTCACTTAGTTTTTAAATTTATTAAATTTTAATTAAACAGTAATTACTTTTTAGTATTTCCCCTTCCCTTTCCTCCTTCTATCTCCTCCAATGCTTCTTTCCCTCTCAAATATCATGCCTCCTTTGTTATTTTTACATATATACATATATGTATGTATGTATGCAGATATACACAATTTTATTTGTTCACATACATACATACATACATTTATTTAGGACTGACCACTTGGTGTTAAATAATCATCTGATGTGCTCTTCCCTGGAGAAGACTATTTTTCCATCTCTCAACATTCCTTTGTGATCTTTTGCTCGCTATGTAGGGCTGAAGCTTCCTGGGTTGTTCCCCGTATATCTTGACATGTGACATGACAATTGTTTTTGTGCTTGTTAAGCTCATGCTTTGGCAGTTTTGAACATCATCCTGTGGGTGGAGCTTCTACCATTATTAGGGGACAATGTTACAGTAGACCTGCCGATCCTTTGGCTCTTACACTCCTTTTGCCCATACTCCCCAATGATTCCTGAGCCTTAGGCTCAGGAGCTGTTTTATATAGAGGTCCTTTAGGGCTGAGTTCCACAGCTTTGCATGTTGATTGCTTGTGGTTTTCTGTAAGGTCCCACTCTGTTTCAAATATGTTTACCTGGTGAGGAGAGAGGACTACACTTATCTGTGGGTACAAGAACAGATATGTAGGGTGTAATTATGGATTATGCTGGTGTAACAGAGTAGTGGTTGTAGGTTCTTCTTTAAGATCCATGATTTCAGCAGTTCTGAGTAGTTGGCTAGGTTTCCAGTGTCAGGTGTAATATCTTTCTTGTTGGCTGTGTCTTCCATATAATTAGAGAGCTCCTGGTTACTATCAACTATTTTTGCCACTACTACACCCTTAGGGTTATCATTCTATGCTGGACATTTTTGTGGTTTAAAGGCACCACAGCTGAGTAGTACAATTGTTTCTCTCCTCTGACACAATGAAAAGTTGCCGAAGTGTCTTTCAGGTCAATTCTAGATAAGGGCTGTTGCACCCTGTATTTGAAATGCGTGGAGTCTTTGCCAAAAGGATCTTGCCTTCTCTCTGTGGGGTTCAGCCATGGACAGTAGCGATAGACTGTAATGTTTAGGAGTCTCTTGGACAACTCTGACTAATAAATTTAAAATGACTATCATACCTGGTGCTGGGGTTTTGTTAGATTGTCTTTGTCTCTTAGAGTGAACATTGTTTGTCCAGATGGGATAATGTCACTTAAAATATAAAAGTGTATGTATACACATACTTACATGAACAATATGGATTTTTAGGAAGATAGTTAATAAAATGATTCCTTACAACTTTTTTTTCTGATGTCCTATGTGGTTTCTTGGTACAGTGGTTTAAATGTTTTTATTTTTTGTATTTTAGTTGATTCATTGTCATTGAGTTACAGGAGTTTTCTATAACATTAAGTCTTATTATGAATAGGAATTGTAAATATTTGCAAATTTCAGTGTTTGCATATTCACTCAGTTGACTCATCTTGTCTCCATGCAAAACATTTTTGGGAACCATTTGTAAACATCTAAATGTGTGACAAGTCTGAGAAATCCTGAAAGGTGTGACATAAGGACTACTATTAAATTACATACTTGAAGTAATACGATACTATTGAACCTGGTCTAGCAATGGAAGATGTGATTAAGGAAAGACAAGTTATGTAAAATCTGCAATGAACAATGTTTTGCCGTCATACTTCTTAAACTTAGGGAAACTTTTTAGTAATATACTATGAAGAAAATATCTATTTTAAAAGTAATAAAATGCTTTATCCTAAATGAAAATTATTTTCTATGTAACATTCAAATATATTATACTTAGTAATACTATTATAACAAAAATGCTATTCGAGGGGATGACTCAGTACATAGCTCACTTACTGTGCAAGCAGGATTACCACAGTTCAATCCCCAAGACCTACATAAAAAGTTGGCCATGGCTTCACACCTATAATCACAATGTGGGGTAGAGAACTTGGAGCCTTGTACTGAGTCTAATGAGAAACCCATTAAGAAGGAAAAAAATCCAGAAAGTGATATAACATAACACACAATATTCTCTGGTTTTCACACTTATTACAGTCCAGTACACACATACACACACACACACACACACACACACACACACACACACACACACACACGGGGGGGGGGATGGACGGGGAAAGGATGAGAGAGAGACAGAGAATTCAAGTAAGGTGATAAAGAAATACCTGGGCTGTCAAAATGGCTCATCAGATAAAGGAACCTAACAATTTTTCAATTCTTGGAACAGAAATAACTCCTAAAATTTTTCCTTAGAAATACACACATGTGTAGTGTCACATATATGCCCAAATGCATATACATATTTATGCAAAGCTAATAATTATAATTAAAATAGATATCAAAGTTGATGTTCCATTATTTCTGGACATTTTCCCACTCCTTAACAATACTGCTTTCTGCATATCTAGATGCTGACCTGCATATTAAAGTTTATATATATATAAACTTATATATATATATAAACTTTAATATGCAGTTGTTATACCTTTAAAGTTTTTCATGAATGTGATAATTTGTTCAAAGCAATTTGGAGGACTATTGTTAGAATTAGCTTTGTGTTTTGAATTTTAATTGTACTTTGTTTTAGGTTATTGGGGAGAATATCCTATAACTATATTACTGAGCTGAAAGGGGAAAAACAATTCTAAAATGTATTAATTCAAAGAGAACAGACAAACTTACAGTGTTCCACACATAAATAAATACTGCTTCATAATTTAACACCGTACCTATTCATAGCAAAGATCTTCTCACTGGCTTTTACTACTGTTTATGACTTCAAAGCCATGGCTTTGGAAGCTCTCACACAAGGCAACAGGGTGTCATTCTTTACACTGTGTGCCTCCCTGTGTTATATATACAGCGTTCCTGTCCTGGATCTCGGGCAGTTCTATAAGCCACAGCTCAAAAAAAAAAAAAAAAAAAAAAAAAAAAAAAAGCTTTACTCTGCAGGTTTCCTAATGCCTTGTGGTGAAAATCTCTCTCTCTCTCTCTCTCTCTCTTTCTTTCTCTCTCTCTCCTCCTCTCTCACCCTCTCTCCTTCTCCCTCTTCATCTCCCTTTCTCTTTGTCCCTCCTTCCCTCAGTCTCTCCCTCTCTCCTCTTTCTGGTCTCCAAAGCCTTTGAGATTTCTTTCTTTGGCTGTAATGAGATGTGTGCACTGTTTGGAAAATACCAGTCCCTCAATAATGATAATTACATTTTGTTTTCCTATCAGGCTCCTTGTTTCCCATTACAATATTGTTAAATGGCCTTTCTTCCCTGTTCCTCTGTGGTCCCTTTATTTCTGGCAGGTAGCCTAGCTCCTAGTACACAACTGGCCACATTATAAATGTTTGCTCAAAAACTAAAGGGACGAATGCTGCGTTTACAGTGCGGCAAGGGAAGAAATATGAAGGAAGAGGATGGCACATATTAAAAACACTTCCATTTTTTTACAAATGGAAAAATTCTTTGAATGACAAGATTTTTCTAAGACCCGAGTAAGAATGTGCATGGTCGAACATTCTCACAAGCAGGAAAGTGAAAGGAACCCTTCTGGAAGAAAATAGGACAGGGCCATCTGTTAAGGTATAGAACTCAAGGTTTTCCCTTAAAATTGAATTAATCACCTATCATATATCATCCAGGGTGTGATTTTGATATTTTCAAAATTAAGTAACATGTTTCTTGGTATATCTCCTGGATAGACCTAGACAGAAGAGACATGTAAGTAGTAAAATTATACAATATCTCAACAATTGTAGTCTATATTGTTTTTATAGTGTTCCCTTGCTGACTAGAATATAGGAGAAAATATGTGTGCAAATTAAGTGCAGATGTTTCTGTTAGCAATGATTTGCAGCATTTTTACCATTTCCTTAAGGGAAGTGGCATTTTAAAATTTAAATGGTTGAATAAGCACTTGCACACATGTATAGTTGTAGAACGTGTTTATATATGTGTGTGTGTATGTGCATATGTATATGTATGTATTTATAGTTCTGTCTCTTTTTATTAACTTTATTATAAAAATCTTGCAAATTAAATACATCACACACCAATATTAACCAGATTCTAATTCTGTTCATTATTATGAACCTCTATACAGTTATAATAAAATCATACTTTATTAAGGGAGCCATATGATCAACTCTCTAAAATAAACATTAATTATTTCCAAGATAACGTCTTTTAACAATTTTCAAAATTTTCTTATACATAACCATTTTAGATGTCGTTACTAATCATCATTTGTATACGATCTTTGCTTCTATAATCTATTCTATAAGTAATGTCGATTTACTTTTCCTGATTTATCTTTATACAGCAAGACAGTTTTTTTTTTTATAATGCTGTCTCAAATGACACCCTATTGTCAAGATCAAAGATTCCAGAGGGTTGTATCAGGCAAATGATCTCTTTTTTCCTTTAGGAGAGTCATATGCTATTTGAAGGATGAAGATCAATAGCTCCCTTAGGAAGCAAGTCTCACAGCAACTGTTAAGCTGGATCTGTTTCTTAAAAGTTTAGATGCTGGGGGTATAAGTTTTTCTAATTTCCTGCGGTTGCAAGTGAAAATAACATATACCCATTTATTTGAACAAACAACCTCCGCTCAGGTAAGAAACAAATAGTACCAGTTCATTTGTAGACATTTCCATCAGGAGAGGGAGTCTCACACAGGGACCTTCAGGACTTGCAGCTCACATCACATCTTCCAAGCAGTGGGAGCAATAGCCCTCATTCTACTTGTTTTAAATTGGTCTCTTAATACTTACATGTCTATCCAATTACTCAGCCAGATTAATCTATCCAAAGGCTACTCTCTTGATTGTCCCCTGCTCCCCTGTCTTCAGTACCTAATTTCCATACAGTTATTATTTTCACAGAGAGTGGATAAATTTTCCATTGCATTGTAATGATAGATCCAATACAAAGAGAAAATGATTGTTACCTTTGTTTTCCCAGTGAAGATCTGGTATATTCTTATGAACCCGCTAATAATAACCATTCACATTTACCAAAGTACCTGTAGTTTAAACAATAAATTATATGTTTTCTCTATTTATATGTATAATAGATACATCAGCACGTCTGAAGTGTATTTTAACAGGTGAGAGGGACCTCAATATGTCCTGACTTAATTCAAAGGCATCATTTTAGATCAAATACCAAAGATGCTACTCAAATATATTTTGACACACTGGTACTAAGTTTGTATTTTGAAAGAAAAGTGTATTCATACTGTTGCAAATAGCTTCCCAAATCCACATGGTAGAAGTTAAATTTTATGATTTGTATATGAAGATTTGAATTATCTGATGAGAACGTAAGATTTCTTGCTGCATTAGTAATATTTTCTTGTGTATGCATTGAAAACAAGTCATATTAAATGCCTGTTAGCTGTCAGCCTAGCCTTTCCCCATGCCTCCACGGTTTAGTGTTCTTTCTGTCTCCAATTAACTTCAGTCTTTATCTAAATTATATTCATATCTCTTCTTTTAAAACTTAGTTCAAGATCTTTTGACTCAAGCACATACTTTGTTTTTTTCTTTCAAGAGAGTGGACCAGGCTGGCCTGGAATCAGAGAGATACTCCTGTCTCTGCCTCCTAAGTGCTGAGATTAAAGGTGTGTGCCGCTATTCCCTGCCTGATCACATACTTAACCCTGTTATACTATGTGTCAGCTTCTAGGGCTAGTACTAGGAATATGATTCTATTTAAAATTTATAGTTCTCTTTTTTTTTCAAAACTTAGTGACAGGAAAGACTATACATTGTTTATTGATTTTTCCAGAACTCACCTCTCATGATTTGTCAAATGCTTAATAAACAGTTGTAAAAATGAATGATTACTTTTCTCATTCTCTACTATTAACTATAATCAGTTAACAAGTGTCAACATATGAATAGTATATACACATATATAACTGGTAATGAACTACATTTAACTGGCTTTAGTTTTAAAAATGAACAAATAAAAAAATGAAAGAAATTTTAAAAATTAAGTTGTTTTGATTTTGTTTCTTGCTGCTTTTCTAGATGATTACAATTTTAAACTATTATCCTCACAGTTGAGCAATTCACAAAATTTATCTTTTTTGGTTGCTAAACATGGAAAAAGAAGCCATCTTCATAATGTGTGAGCCAAATGTATTCCTGTCTTTAATATTCACTCTGCAATCAAAAGATGAAGACTGGGCCATTACTCACAAACATTACAATAATGCAAATATCCTTGAAGTTAATCCCCACAAAAAAGAAATGAACGGTGCCAAAATAGGTAAAGAACTTAGGAAACTCAGGAAAAGAATTCTCATGTGTATAAATAGAATGTATAAAGCTGTGAGCACCATCATTAGCTAACACACAAGAGTAAATTATTAGAACGTTAAATAGCCATTTTATTTTTGGCCTGTGTGCAAAGATTCCAATAAATGATGACAACAGAGTCACTTACATAGTAAGCTGAAAGTTTGTCTTTTATAATTTTATTCTTTATAAATTTCATACACTAGCACAGTATTGTTACATCATTCCTCCCCTCATCTTCCACCTTTGTGATTCTTCTCATACTCCTATCCTACATCCTTTTCTCAAATTCCATGTATGTGTGTGGGTTTAGGACCGACTCCTTATGTTTCAATAACCTATGGGGGCTGGAACTCATCCTGGGGGCAAAGTGACTCACCAGCCACTGACTGCCTATTGCTCTTCAACTAGGCGTTGAGACTTCTGAACCTTCTCCCATACATGTTGACATATTGACTAAGACATGTTTGGTCTTGTGCAGACAACTATATAGTTGAGAGTTCATGGGTACAACATCCTTGTCACGTATAGAAAACAACAGTCTCCTAGGACTTCTGGGATGGGAATGTTGTCTTAAACCTCCTTTGAAAATATTGGGGCATTGTAGTTCAAGGACTATGAACATTTTTAGTGGTTTTTTTTTTTATCCTGTAGTGATTATACATTTGTGAAATCTTTTAAGAACACAGCACCAAAATGGAGCTTAGCAATCTGAATAAATAAGCTCATTTTTAATAAAGCCTATTAATCCAAATGGCCCCATAATGGATAATTAATTGTGAAAAATCAATTTTATAAAATTTAACAAAGCCATTGCACTGTTAATTAGATTATTTTGCAGTGGTTTGGGGGATATAAGAATGTAGAAGCCTTCACCAATAACTCAAGTAGGTTTCCTATTACTGCAAAGTAAGTAAGCATATGTTTAGTTTTCTGAAATTTCCCAGTTAATAAAAAAACTATAGTTGTATTAAACATTATACAGGGCTGATTGAATGGGGAGAGCTGAAATATTACATACTAGAAAACAAATTATCAGAAGTATCTTAGCTCCATGAATACTTATACTTCATAACTTTAATTTTGCTACCTTTATGAATTGTAATATAAATATATTATATGCAGGTAGAACCAATGCCTTAAATGATATCACTACCACACTCATCGTCATTGACTCTATACTGTAATTCACAAGAATTCCCTATTTTATACTCAGTGTTAATTCCATTGAGGCAGAAGGTAATAAACTATTATTTTATTTATATATTCATATATATTTATGCAATGGAAACAATCTTAAACTCTGATAAACTATGAAGATAAACACAGTGTTCAAATAGAATATGCTACAACGAGACAAAACATAGAAGACATATGTAAACTGACCCTTAATTATTACTGTCAAATTGTTACTCATGGAAAAGCAACAACTGAAGTGATTTCTAGAACAGTAGGGCTTGCCAGGTTAACAGGGATGTATATGATTTACAAGAAGGGCAAAGATCAAGGAAATGTAGATTCTTGATGCAGGAAAGTGCATGAATCCCCCAGGGACTTTTGAAAAATAGCTGGGGAGACACATAGACCTCCTAACCTCTGACTGATTGCTAAAACTTTTGCTTCAAACACTAGTCCAAGGGTACAGTCATTACCCTTACAATGGTTAATTTTATTTTTCACATTGGGTAGAAATGGTATGCTTCAAATTCAACATTACTCCACGTGTCCATAGTACTGTTTCTGGATGGTGTTAGTATTTGAAACTATGGAATCAATACAGGAGGCTGCACTATACTAGACTGCATAATGAATGGAAAAAGAATTCATTGCACTTCAGTCTCTGCTGTTACCCATGCATGGGAGTTTTGTCTTATATTGCTCTTCTATTTGGGATAATTCACACACCAGTTCTCCTAGGTCCAGTTTACAAGCAGCAAACTGTAGGTCTTTGCAGCTTCTTCATTCGTGTGGGCTAGTTCTTCACCATAAACAAATATCCCAATGATTGAGTTTTATAGAAGAACTCTGACTAATAAAAACTCCTATTTTAGTCAGGTAGTTTGACTGTCAAAGACTCAATGCTGGGAAGTACTACTTTTCCTATTCTTATGAATACATAGCATATACCATCATACCATGGTATTTAATACCTTAGTAATTTATGAAAATACTTTTGCAAATAATTTGGTTTTAGTAAGAGAGTAATTGAGAGAATATGATATTTTTTTAACACATCTATTAGGTGAGTGCATTTGTGGGGCTTGTATGTACATACATTGTTATCTCTGGCAAACATAGTTGAATCATTATTGCAATAATATCTAAGTATAGACAATGGCTATTTTTCATAGATTAACCTGGCCTACATCGTGCTGATTGAGTTTGTGTTCTGGTTATTTAAGGGATGGAATCATAACAGCTTAATAAATACATATCGATGTTTATGAATAATTATTGCTATTTTTCTTTGCACTGTGAACATATTTTCTTTATATGAGAAATATCTAGGCTGTCCAGAAAAGGAGGAAAGATTTAATAAAGAATAATAATCCTCCTAGTTTCAAGTGTTTAAAAATGAACTATATATAAGCAGTTTATATTTTAGTCAAATAAAATATACTTCTATTTATTTTTCTCGCCTGTATTGCATCTTGACCTGAGTTTTCCCTGCTTTCTCTTCTCCCAGTCCCTCCCCTCCACATCCTCTTTCCTCAAGATCCACTCCTCCTCACAGGCCTTCCAGGGATAGCAACCAAAGATAGCATAAAAAGTTATATTAAAACTGGATGAGGCAACCTGGTAGAAGGAAAGGGGTCCTAAAAGCAGATTAACAGAGAAACCCCTGCTCTGACTGTTACCAGTACCACAGAAATCCCAAGCAACACAATGATAACATGTATAGAGAGGACATAGGTCACATGTAGGCTCCTCGGTTGTTGGTTTAGTCTCTGTGAGCCCCTTTTGGCCCTTGTTACTTGATACCAGTTCTTCTGGTACTGACACTTCTGGTTCCTACAATCCTTCATTACACTCCTTTGCAAGATTTTCCAAGCTTGTCTAATGATTTGCTGTGGGTCTCTGCATCTCCTCCCACCAGTTGTTCGATAAACCATCTCTGATGATTTTCGAGACATCAGTCTCGTTACAGAAAATGGCTCATTCTGGTTCTGTATTCCCAGTTACTAGGAGTCTTAGCCAGGATCGCCTTCCTGGATTCCTGGGAATTTTCACTGTATTAGGTTACTACCTTACTTCCCAAAGACCCCCATTTCAGTCATCTCTTCCAGTATTCTACTACCATCACCACCACAACCACCACCACCAAATCAGGGAAAGAACACCTTTCACAACAGTCACAATGACTTTAAGTCTTTAAAGAAAGAAACTGAAGAAGATATAAAAAAGATAGAAAGATCTCCCATGCTCAGGTATTGGTAGGATTAACATAGTAAAAAATGGCCATCCTACCAAAATCAGTTTACAGATTCAATGCAACCCCCCTCAAAATTCCAACAGAATTCTTCATAGGTTTTGAAAGTAAATTTCTCAACTTCATAAGGAAAAACAAAAAACCAGGATAGCCAAAATAATCCTGTATAATAAACAAACTTCTGGAGGTATCACCATCCCCCTGATTACACGCTCCACTACAGAACTATAGTGATTTAAAAAATCACATGGTATTGACATAAAAACAGACTGGTTGATCAATGGAGTCAAATCCAAAATCCAGACACAAATTCACACACCTATGGACACCTGAGTTTTGACAAAGAAGTTAGAAATACAGAATGGAAACAAAGAAAACATCTTCAACAAGTTGTGCTGGCATAACTGGATGTCAGACAGTAGTAAAGTGTAAATAGAACCATATATATCACCCTGCACCAAACTCAAGTCCAAGTGGATCAAATACCTCAACATGTAATCAGATACACTGAAAAGTAGATGACTTTACCCAAGATGATACAACTATAAATGACTAACATAAGACTTAAACTAAGTTATAATATTTTAGTAGAGTCAATTTTCTTGTTGTTGTTTAATTTGCTTTTATAAATCTTTATATTTGTATGTGTATGTATTTAAAATACATGTGCCCATACATACATATAGGTTTTTTTTTTGGTAAACATCTTTCACAAATATTTGCTTTTTACACCAGAAAACATTCAAAACTATACTGATATAAATTTTAATTTATAGCCTTCTTGTGCACTTATTTGCTTGTGTATGCATGTTTTTGTGTACACATACATGCACATACATATTTTAATTATTTTATGTAAAACAATTTCTTTTTGTTTATGTGTATTTGTGTTACTGATTATCTTTATGTGTCTGAAGAGGCCAGAAGAGTGCATCCATCCCTCGGAATTGTAGTTACAGATGATTTTGAGAGGCGTGATGTAGGTGCTGAACTGAACCATGGTGCTTTATGAGAGTAGCAAGAACTCTTGACAATTGCTACACTTCTCCACTCTTCACATTTTGGACAAGGTTTCTCTTCATAAAACCCTCACT
Organism: Ondatra zibethicus; assembly: GCA_004026605.1. Taxonomy (NCBI): domain Eukaryota; kingdom Metazoa; phylum Chordata; class Mammalia; order Rodentia; family Cricetidae; genus Ondatra; species Ondatra zibethicus. The sequence continues at coordinate 140,137 of PVIU01000319.1, forward strand.
GTCCTGGAAATCACAGTGTAGACCAGGCTGGCCTCAAGTGTACAGAGATTTGCCTGCCTCTGCTTCCTGACTGCTGGGATTAAAGGCGTGCACCACCACACCCAGCTCAGCTTTTATGTTTTAAAACCTTTCTGGGTAATTTATATTCTTAAGTGCCACCAAAGTAGTTTCAGGCCTCTGTTTTTCCTTCCTTTTGACTTTAATAAATAAAAGACCTAGCAATTACATTCTGTTTATTAGGTGTCTTTCATACCTCATTGAACTCTGACCTTATGATCCCTGCCTACCAATTACATTTTTTTCACTGAATAGTGGCAAATTTGAGGTAAAGCTTTTTCCATCGTCCTCTTAAATTGTTTGTTTGTTTTTTCACAATCATTATGGATTACACAAGAATGTCTTACACAAGAATGGAGTTAAGTTTGAGCAGTTGGTAGACAGACTGGCATGCACTATAATATTTTTACTTTCAGTTTAATATCCTCAGTTAATTTTAACTGACATTTTAAATATTACCCAACTCAATCCTGCAGGAGGACTTTTACTTTCCTTGCATAATGTACTGTATTTTTTTATACAATAATTGAAAATAGGGTCAGGAGTCCAACTGGTGGGTCAAGCACACACCAGAATGAGCTGCTTGAGTACGTGGAACACCAGAAACAGTGGAAAAGCTGAGTGTGGTCGAGGACCTTAAAGCACAATGTGAGGGGTTTGAAAACAGGACAGTCAGTAGGGTTTGCTGGCTAACTAGTACAGCCAACCTCTGAGCTCCATGTTCAGTGAGAGACTGTGTTAGAGAGTAACAGAGGAAGACATCCAAACTACATGGATAAGCAAATATGACACATAAACATATATACACGCAAACACCACATACACAAAGTTTATAAAAAGATACCAGTTAAAGTTTTACTGTCAATATTGAAAATACCAGTCAGTGAGAAACTAAGAAACTTGCTTAGCTTATATCTGGCAAAGTAGTTTTTAATAAAATTATGAGACTGTTTATTATCACATATTCTAGGCTGCTCTGCTATCCTGATTTATCATGTGTTTCTCTAGTTGTACTTGAAATATTTTAAAGTAGCTGCTTGGGGAAGGTGAGTGAGAATGCTAAAATGCCCTTTAAAAATATGTGCACTGCTTATGTTCATATGCATCATTAACTACTTTTTGAGTTTTACAGAATTTAGCCTTATATGGAATTTTTTCACTTTCCGTGGGATATATTCTCATGTGACATGATACAGGCAGACACAAGCACAGCATGTCTGGCACCTAGAAGGTCCGGTCCTCCACCAGCATTCCCAGGAGTGAGATTTGTCTTTCCAAACATGCTCCATGGGGCCAAGTTTCAGAGGTTGGCTCTTCTCTATTCTGCCAGCATCAACACAGAAATCTTCTTTACTCTATGTTTCTCTGTTATTTTATTTTTATATTTCTAGGACCAACACACCAGACAGAAACAAAAGAGGAAGGATTTATTTTGGCTCCTGGTCTTAGAGGGTGAAATGAAATGAATGACAACTTGTCTCCTATCATGACAGACCAAGGAATAAAAAGAAGAGAATACTGTTATTGTGTTGGCAATACACTTTCCTTCACCCTTTTTTTCCTCCTATTCTTTCATAACACACAGGTGGTACAACCTGTGTTTAGGGTCTTTCTCCTTCTTTACCTATTCTTTGGAAATGTCTTCACAAAAACACCAGAGTAGAAAATGTTATATAATCAGTCAAAACTAACAATGATTAGAACAAGGTATATACAAGACTAATCCACTGCACATTCTCCTTGGCTCATACCCTTACTGTCAGTGAAGTGATGAACAATTGCCATTTCAAGAAATGAAACTCATTCACAGCCATGAAAGTCTACTACCATTTAAATATATAATGAAGGGGTGATGGCTCTGTTGGTAAAAGACTTTGTCTCTAATTCAAAGGACCTAGACCCCATCTAGGAAGGAAGGAATCTACTACTGAGAGTTGCTTTCTCATTTCTGTGCAAGCAACATGCCAAGTGAGCGCACATTTGTGCATGCACACACAGACACTCACAAATAAATAAATAAATGGAAAACAAATAAAGATGAATGCTATTTAAAACCACTCGTAGTCTTCCAAATAGAAAGGTAAGCAGAGATTATTCATTACCTTTAAAATAATGATTCTTTTCTGCTTGATTTTTTATTTTTATTTGCTTGAAACAAACATGTCATGTCTTGATATTTTTCTCACAGTGCTGAACTTTCAATTCATAAATCTTGTTATTGAAAAAGATTATCATTAAACAGGAAGTATATGTTAAATTTTGTTAGCCCAATCTTGTTATTAATTTTGTGGTATTTTTTACTAATGTCATTTAGCATATTTAGAAAGCTGAAATAAATTATAAATCTGAAAGCTATGAAATGCAGACAATTGAAGAATCAGGAAACAAATATTTAACCCCAGTCTATGTCGGATCTGGCTGTATCTGTCATTTGAAATATTAATAAGTTAAAACCAGGTGTTCTAAAAAGCCCAAGTGAAAACTTTTGTTTCTCTCTCTTTTCTATAATTAAGGTTAGAGTATTCCATCATGTTTCAGATAACAACCTTGATAGCTACACAGGAAACTACTACTTATTTTTCAGTAATGTTCTCCAGTTTTGGAAGGTCACATAAGAGTGACTCCATTATTCTTTGCTCTTGACTAGTGTTAGAAAAATATCTCTAAATAGTAACAACTAACTGTATATGATTGTAATCTCACATCTACAAAACAATTTCAATGCAGTTAATTTCTTTGATACAAGCTACAAAGCCTTCCTTTCTCAGCATAATTAAGAAGCATATTAATATTGGTATGAGAGTGGTAAATTATGAGTTTTAATATTTCATAATTTCAGTTCTGCACTCCCTGAAATAATAACAGAATTGCTATCAGTAAATGACAAATCCCTAACACCTAAAAAAGATGTTTGTTAGAACAACTTACTCATCTTTCTGGGATTCTTTATGAAAATTAGGAAAGCTATATAATGATTCAGGGTTTCAAGTTGATGGCCGTTCTTGTCATAAGTTTATGCATGTGCTTCAAAACTTTGTTGTATAGTGTAATAAATATCATTACATGCAATGCAATAACCTTGCTGATGATAAGGCATAATTTTATTCTAATCAAGAAAAATTTTTGGCATGCAAGCATGGGTAGAAATATAAAATAAGTAATTTTATTTGGCTAGGTTAGATCAGTCTTTGGGAATACTGATTTTCATGTCATTGCAAACATGGCACTCAGTTGATAAATGTGTATTTTGGTGTATTGCTAACTATCTATAGAGACTTACTTGGACACCTTGCTTTGCTCTGGAACTGTATCACATAGATCAGTTATCTGTAGGACCTAATAAATGATTTAAACATTTTTTGAATATGTAATGAGATTAAAAACATTTGTTTTTGCAATTGTTTTCACATGCCAGAAAAGCACAATTAAACAGGTGGATGGCATTCTCTTAGTCAGAAATCTATGAGGTTTAAAAGAAATCAGTGTGAGTACAATTTCAAGGAGACTTCTGAAATAATACGAACTTTAAGTAGAGAGGCTCTAGTGAAGATAAGCTATTGAGGAAGGAAAATTGGTCCCATAATAGAACAAAGAAAGAACAGGCCATGAATTGGGTCTGTCTGTCAAAGAGGAGTCATTAAACATTGACTAAGCTTTGTTTGAATAGGCACTGCTCAACCATGTTTGCTCTGCACTTTCTAGGTAATCTTACAAGTATGGAAACCCCCCTGCACTAACTGTTTGAAAACAGAGACTGTCTTTCTGTTTTCCGTCATCATGCCAGCTTGTAATTTGTCCATGGATTACTCTATAAATATACAAATATAAAGTAAAAGATGCTATAAATATCCGAAGGACAAGAGTAAATAAATATAAATGGTGCTTTCATGTTTGAAGCAGTCCTTTAAAATCAAAACACATCACTTTCATGTGAGCATCAGCCTGCACAAGAGCTGTTAAAAAAAAAAAGACATTGCTCACATATTTTAAATGCTTAACAGCTTTTATCCAGTTTCTTCTTTCACTTCTGGCACAGGTTTGATACCTGTGGAGCACGGTGTGGAAAATCAGCAGTATTTCATTTTAATTAGGAGCAGAATACACGCGTCTTAACACATGAATGTTGTGCTCTTGCTGCATTTTGAAAAGCTCCCATAGCTACACAAGACCTACAGGAACTCTTCTGGGCCCCTTACACAATCCTTAGCTGATTGAATGGATTGGAGTTTGAGGCAGCTGTGGAGGCAAATTGTTTTGCATCTGAATATGGATTTTCCTGAGGTTACATAGCTTTTGTCAATAAACTTGGGAAAAAACGGTACACCTGTGCTCTCTTGGTATTGTGCAACTTCCTAGATGGCAGTACTTCTTAGATTAAAGTGCATCATTGCAAACTTGTTTTCTGACAGATTGTTGCTTTGGCATTGCCCCCATGTACTGGAGAAGCACAAACTCTCAAACGAAGTGCTCAGCAAATCTTGAAAGTGATAATGGCAGGAAAGAAACGCCTCAAAGTTTCATGGAAATTTCAAGGGAAAATATTGTTAGGAAAGATTTTCAGGACATAGAATAAAATGCAAATTGGGAAGTGTAAGCAAGTAGACTATAAGACCATGAAAGAGTGACTCTCAGTAAAGCATGTGAGTCCAGAAACTACCCCATGTGAGTACACGCAGTGTGCAAAGCACCTTTGTCAGCACAGCCAAGTTAATTAAACTCTTTTAAAAACCTTTCTTCTTTTTATCATCCTCAAATGGTTGATTATCTATTGTGACATTATTATTATTATTATTGTTATTATTATTATTATTATTTGAGATAGGGTTTCTCAGTAGCTATGGAGCCAGAACTGGAATGCACTCTGTAGATCAGGTTGGTCTCAAATTCACAGGGATCCTTCTGTGTAGCAGGGAGGAGAGGGCTGCTTTCCCGGCACCCAGTTAGCTTATGCCTGAAATAATTACACAGAGACTATATTCATTTAAACTCTCCCTGGCCCATTATCTCCAGTTCCTTATTGGCTAACTCTCACATATTACTTTAACCCATCTCCATTAATGTGTATTGCCACTTGAGTTGAGGCTTACCAGCATGAGTCTAACCAGTGTCCATCTTGGGCCAGAGAAGCATGGCATCTGCCACATTGGCTTCTCTCTTGCAGCCTTCTGTTCTGTCTACTCCACCCACCTAAGGGCTGCCCTATCAAAAAGCCAAGGCAGTCTCTTTATTTAACCAATGAAAGCGACAGAAATACAGAAGGACCTCCTACACAATTTCCCCTTTTTCTGTTTAAACAAAAAAGAAAGGCTTTCATTTTAACATAGTAAAATTACATGTAACAAAACAGTTATCAAGCAAGAATTACAGTTACAATATTTAGATTTAATTTATCTTTTATCATAACAAAGGAAAATTATAACCATAACTATCCATTCTTCAACTCCATCAAAGACTCCAGAAGGATATAATATTACCTAAGTAAATGAGAAGTAAGCAACTTTCAAAACTCTAGAAGTGACAGAGACCTCTCACTGCCTGGATAGTCACCCAAAGTTCCACTGTACCATTGGGGCATCCATCTTCAGCCTACAGGCCCACAGTATTTGGCAGACATTTCCATGAAGCAGGAAAATTCAAAGACAGTTCAGTCACTTTCTTTTGTATCCTGCAGAATGTATCGCAGACACTTTCATGAAGCAGGAACCCTGAAGGATCATCTTACCTTTAGGCAAGTTCAGCAGTCCTCTCTCTGCGGGTTCTGCATGTCCAGTTTATGCATCAGAGCAGGCAACAGGAGTTTCTTGCCCAAATGGCTAACAAACTCCATAAGTAGCCTCTTCAATGCCCATCTTCCTCTTGAAGTAGGTTGGTGCTGCCAGGAGCAGATGTGTCTCATTGTCATGAAAAGCCCTAAGTTATTAAAACATTAAATGCCATATTCTGTCATCTTTGAAAGATGTGAAGAATGTCTATCTAACTGAAATATATCTCTATATATCGAGAAAATCTAACTAACATGACTACAAGCTCGACTGTTGTTGATGATTATCCATTAACAACTTATATTTAAATGAACTACACAATCACAATACCTTAATCAAGATCAGATATACATATATATATATAACAAAATTGACCTTAAATTTACATCAATAAAGCAAAATCCATAGTAATGCAAATTATTCCTATCTATGCCATATCCCCCTTTAAATATAAAACAACACTTCTAAACAATATTTGGGAATATGGGCATAGTTTTTTCTCTCCAAACTTCTTCCTGCTGTATGGGGGTGCTGTTAATCAGTCGGCAGTTGAGTGAAGTAATTTTTTGAGAGTGTTAACAGCAACCTTTCAGGAGGGCATGTTCTATGAAACCATATTATTGGTCTGGAAGAAATCCACAGGTTATCATCCTCTGTGAAAACAAAAAAAGAACCTCTTTTCCAAGGCACCATATCCTTAGACCCAAATTTGGAAGTCATGATACCTTTAGAACATATATGTTGGTTTAGTTTGGCAGACCACACAATGAAATGTCTCTCTGTACTTAGCTCCTTCACAGTCAAAAAATTTAAAGAAAACACATTCAAAGTAACACACTTTCCTTTCTCTTTGCCTCCCTCCCTTCCTCCATCTTTCCTTCTCTCCCTCACTTCTTTTTTTCCTTCCATCCTTCTGTTCTTCTTCGGCTATCTTTCTCTTCTTTTTTGTCTTTAATCTATTGGAATTTTAGGTAATTTGACATCATAATTTCAGAATTTCCCTGTCAAAGTCCAAAGACAGTGAAAGTAACTGCATTATCTCTCAATCTTAACTTAAGAAAGCAGTTTCTAAATAGAACACAGTTGTAAGTCTATTTCCAAGGTATTTTATTTCAAGGTTGCACTGTTTCTTATGCAGGTGAAGTGGGTGAAGGATAAGATCAGTGGGAACAGTGGCAATTATCCTTATGGGACCTTCATCTTCACTGCTATTAGCCTGTGAATTTGGGTCTTTACATTTACTTAAGGAATTGTAATGAAGAAATAGGGAGTTGGCAGGATATGGAGGAGGATGAGAGAAGGCAGTGTGAGGGAGGTGTGTGCCAATGAAGTCACAGTTCAGTATGCACAAGTATGATGTCAAAATTTCTTTAAATTAATTCAACAAAAAGAAAAGGCTATTGTATATTACAACGCTCCTCATATGTTTTGTAGGCAAATAAGCAATACAAATATATATGTCACTAATGTATTATTCCAAAGTTTTTATACAAGTCTTCTATGACAATATTTTCAAGGTATTGCTTTTTTCTCTTTTACTAGATTTGTCAGTGAATCTCTGATCGTCAACCTGCTTATGCTGGGCATTGATGGAGAAGCAATGCGTGTGGAGGGAAAGGAATTATTTAATCAGAGTCTCGGTTTTGAAAGACAGAGTCACAGTGGTGTGGAGGGTAAAGTGGAGGGTGCAGTGACCATGACGGAGGATGAAACCTCACTTAAGGAAATGAAGTGAGAATGGAAAAGGAAGAAGAGAAATAGCTCTTTGATACTTAGTAATAACTTGCTAGATTAAGAATGCAAAAGAAAGAAATGTGTTCAGACTTTCCACTTTGTATTTATTTGTTTGTTTGGAGGGGTGAAGTAAATGCTTGGTTATTTTGATAATTTAATTTTTTTCATTATTTTGAGTTAAAGTATAATTAAATCACTTTCTTCTCTCTCTCTCCAAACCTTCAAGTATCTCCTCACACTTCCTCACTAGTTGATGGCCTCTTCTTCTTGTCTATTGTTTTATACACATGTTATTCATATTCCATTTATGGAACATTTACTAGCATAAAAAGAAACTTAAAAAGCAGGGAGTGATTGTGGAATGCTCCTAAATATCTATTACCATATCTATGCTTGTCAGACCTGTTCCATTAGATAGATTTGTGTAGGTGGAGGTTGTTCATTTGTTTCCCGGGCACCCAAACCAAAATAATAGCACTTAAACCATGTTAATTGCAAACTGCTTGACTCTAGAGTATTCCTAGCTAGATCTTACATCTTAAATTAACCCATTTCTATTAACCTGTGTATTGACATGTGGTTGTGGCCTATCAGTAAGGTTCTGTCAGCATCTGGCATTCTTCTCCTGTGGCAGCTATATGGCTTTTCTCAGACTCTGCCTATTCTCTCTTCTTTTACTCACTTGGAATTCCCACTTGCCCTATTTTGCACTACAATAGGCCCAAAGCAGATTTTTTTTATTGTTTTTCAGTGGTATTCACACCATACAGAAGGGTATCCCACATCACCTCACCTTTTTTGTCTAAATAAAAAAGGTTTTAACTTCAACATAGCAAGATTACATACAACAAAATAGTTATCAAACAAGAATTATAGTTACAATAATTATATCTACTTTATCTTTTAGCATAACTAAGGAAAACTATCACTATCTATTTTTTTCAACTCCATCAAAGACTCTAGAAGGGTATAATACTACCTAAGCAATCAGAAAGTGCATTGTAAGCAGCTTTCAAAACTCTAGAATTGACGAGGCATTTTGCTGCCTGGAAGTCACCCAAGGCTCTTTGGTAACATTGGGGCACTCATCTCTGGCCTACAAACCCATAGTATCTACCAGACTTTTCTATGAAGCAGGAAATTTCAAAGACAGTTCCACCTATATTGGTAGTTTGTCAGTAACTTTCTTCTATGTCCTGCAGCATGTCTGGCAGACTCTTTCATGTAACAGGAACCTGGAAGGACAATTTCACCTTTAGGCAAGTTCAGTAGACATTTTTATATGAGTCCTGCATATCCAATTCATACAGCATACTATCAAGCAGTCCAGGCAACAGCAGTTTCTTGCCCAAATGGCTAGAAAACTCCATAAGGAGCCCCTTTGATGCCCATCTTTTTGTATATTCCATCGTTACAATGCTTATTTTCCTTACTATATTATTTTTTCTTCAAGTTTAATATTTATTTTATTATCTTTACTCCTTTAATCTATAACTGTCTGTAATCTTTTATATTATAACTGTTCATACTCTTTTTCTTCTTTCTCCCAAGCCTAAGTATATTTATGCAACACTGTGACCCATTCAGAGGTCTTTTTTATCCAAATTTGTCTTTGTTGTGAATCTCTAATAATTTTCTGACTAGGAAAAGTCTTTCACCAGGCGAAGCTTTGAGGTTTCAAAGTTTTGTGCTATGCCATTCCCAATGAACTCTCCCTGCCTCTCTGTCCCTGTCTCTCTGTGTGTCTCTCTCTTCCTCTCTACCTCTCTTTCTTTCCTCCCAGTGCTTATGGCAAAGGATGTAGATGCTCGGCATCCTGCTCCAGGTGCCATGGCTGCTTTGACCACACTTTCCCACCATGAAGGATTCTTATCCTTCCATAACCTTAATTCGAAAGAGTCAGTTTCTTCTTTTCAAAACTCCCAAAGATGCAGAGATCCTATAAGTTGCCATTGCTGGTGCTTCAAACACTTAATGAAGTTCGTTTAATATTATCTCATATTGATAGCAAGATGGAAGGAACATGTAACAATAAGGGACATCAGCATCTGTACTTGAAGGGTCAGAAACAATCTAGTCTCAAAAAGATTAATTTACTATTCTTAACATTTTTCAGTATAGGGATGGGTGAATTTAAGTTAATATCCAGACTAGTGCTGTTGTTTACAGAACTAATAATACACAGACAGAATACTCATCTGACCCCTTTAGATGAAGTATCAGTGCTGGGGACGGACTTCAGAGCCCACAGGTTCTTCAGACCTACATGGAAAGCACAAAAGTATCTTTAAACTAGGACATACCAAACTATTATCAGAAGTGAAAGAGAGAGAGAGAGAGAGAGAGAGAGAGAGAGAGAGAGAGAGAGAGAGAGGTCTTAAAAAGCATTAGTAACCATAACTACAAATGTGGATGAGATCAAGCTGCCATAGCTATCACGAGGGTTTGTTTTTCTTATCTGGCTGGTTAGGCAGATGTCCCTTTCCTCCCTCATCACTCCATGGAATATCCTCAAGCTGCTCAGCTAGTGCTGAAGAGGTCAATCTTCCACAAATAGAGGAGAACTAGGGTTCAGTCAACGATATAGGAGTATCTGTGCTCCTCTGCTAGAACCTCCAAACAGGCTCCCAAGGTCATGGTGTTTTCTCTTAGAAGTAGACAAAAATTAATAAAGAGCATCAACCTATTATGACATTATCGCAGTAATTACTGCATTACAGGGCAGGAATTTGGCCATAATGACAGTGGAAATGAGAATTTTCAGTGACATATTAATTTATTTTACTATTTCATTTATAACTAATGAATTTATTTCTAATTACAATGGGTAATGAAATATAGAGTGACACTTATTTTAAATTTTTATGTTTTTGTTCACTGGATACAAACAAATCCTAAAAGTTTCAAAGTGTCAGTATATTTTCCAATACTGTAGTGGAAAACATGAAATTGCAGGTTTTAAATGTTCTTTTGGAACATTTTAAAGAAAAACAATCTTTAGAAATGCGTTTTACCTCATTACTCAAAAGTTCAATCCTTTTTCTCAGAATGTAATCTGTGATTAAATTGCATATTTCTGAGGACAGTGATATTCAGCACATTCCCCCCATCAAAGAAACAACATGCCAAGAACAGGATGTTTCACAGAGGCACTTTAATTCCATGTCTGTTATGAATTCTCTGACAGAAAATTACTGGAGATTGCTCACAAGAAGCAGAATAATTCATCTGAGGCCTAAAAATATATTGAAAGTATTTTTCCCATCCATAATTCATCAGAAATGCTTTTCAAAGAGCATTGAGGCTATGGAGTTAAGCAAACCTTATAAAGTCCCAATAAAATTGTAGAATAGGTGACCTAATTCAGAAAACAATAATAAAAGTTCTATTCATTGCCTTTTTTCTTTTAATTTTAAGAATATATATTCTTCCGGTCTCATTAATTCACAGAAATGTCCAGAGGACACTCTGGCTTGAACATGTGAGCTTGTCATCTACTAAAGTCAGTGGTTCCTCCAGCTTAGTCTTTAGGAAGTTACCAATATTTCTATCCTTAGGCATAATGTCTGCTTGTCAATGTCTAGATGCAAACTTGGATATTAATGAGCTGAACAACCCTTTCAAGATTAGAAAGAGTTTACTCATGAGCAATCAGGCAGAGGCCCAGTGCTCTTATGTTGCTGAAGGAGGTGTAGACATGGTACAAACGCACAGCCACAGCTTCTGGAGATGAAGAGACTTGGAAATAACTTAAGCCTAGAAGTGTGAGATCAGCCTGGGTTATACAGAGAGAACTTTGTATAATAATATGACCTCAAAGCTCCAATGTCGTTCTGGCTATATTTGAATTCTTGATCTTCCTGCCTCTGTCAGTCATATCACTTTTTGCAAAGTTTGTTGATAATATGCCACTGCTCACCTTTTTCTCAGAAAATACAGGTGGAAAGCCAGTGTGTTACACTCTTGGACCGCATGATGTTAATACATAGTAGTTTGCTAAAACAACACATGAAAGGTTCTGACCAAAACAAAAATGTTCAAGAGCAACCTAGCAACAAAAACTGAATAACAACAAAGTGAAACTGTAGCTGAATGTGAGTGGACCAATAGGGAGCTAAAGTGATACTGACGCCGCCAGGGTCTGAGAGGACATAGATGTTTTCCAGAGAGAACCTGGTGAAGGAGATGGATATGAAAGTGCTTGGTGGCAGGGTAGACCTAGACTCCCAATAAAGGAAGTGATATTGACCCCAGGCATCATACTAAGATAATTCTTGGAGCTATTTCATGATACCAAAAATGTAAAGAATAAAATGGTTAAATGAATCCTAAGTTAAGATGCATATCCCAATTACACAAAGCATAGAAAGATGTTTGTTGCTTCTCAAACATTAAAGCAATAAGGTCAAGTTAATTTAAATTTTCAGGTTAGTAATACATCATGCTAATAAACAGTAAATTATGTACAAGTCCACCTAATAAAAGGGAATTACAATGCATATACTTTTATACATCTATACATACACATGTCAACTTCCATACAGAAATGTAAATAAAAATTAAAATGGTATTCAAATTCAAAGCCATCTTGCAACCAATTTTAATGTACCAGTGTGTATTTCGGGCATTTTTATGCTCACATAAACATGTACAAATATTTAGAAGTACATTAAGTTTATCATATTGGCTTTTTACTAGTTAAAATAGCATTGTAAAATATATATAATTAAAGTTTTACTTTATTCGCTTAACAAAATAGGTTCTTTTGTTACTTGTACTTGTACTTTACACAAACACACACACAGTTATTTTGCTATGGTTTGTTATGTAAAATGGAAATAATTACATACTTGTATATACCTTAAATTTTTTTAATAGCAATTCTTCCTGAAAATAATCTTCTTTAGTAAGCTGGTATATATTTTATGATTCTTTATGTATAGCTATATATATATATAATTATTGCTTTAACAATTGATTTTTATCTCTATTTTGATAAATAATATTTCCCACAAATAAACAAATGCAATTTCCCCTAAACTAGCTTATAGGGAGAAATTTGTTATTAAAACTAATCTAACAAATATACTTGCCATATGACAGTTTATTTGTGCATGTATCTACACAAACACATAAACACACACACATGAAACAAACATACATACACATGCATATAAAATCATTATGACATAAGAGATTTTGCAATTATTGTAATTTAAATATTGTTTATTCTATAAGTACTTACAATATTTATTTTACAAATCTATAACTATTTAACCACACTTATTTGTCTCTATATTTCTTTGCGTGTGTATATCTATCTATCTATCTATTATCTAGATATACAGGAATAGATATATAAATTTTGTCACTGATAGCTGTGATCTAGCTTATCATTTTTTAATTATTTCTTTACATTCTATTTTAACACCTATGAAAATAGCTATTATTTTATTTATAGTGCTTTAATTAAATGTTTCTGCTTGCCTTAATCTAGTATTTAGAGAGAGCAAAAATTTATTTTGGTTTACATGATTTGATTAAACATGATCAGGCGAAACTGACATGTTCCATCATAAATAATTTTTCCAAGAGCTTTTTATAATTAGGAAACAATTTGAAATTTCATATGTCATTGTCATAATTGTTTTTAGATTTATATTGTTTTTATATTCCGCTAAACAAAAATATCACCTACTATATTTTAGTATAACCCTAATTTTCAAAGAACACTGATGTGTATTCTATGAATATGTTTTATTACCAATACTTAATAAAGAAACTGCTTTGCCTTATTGCAGGGCAGAATACAGCCAGCCAGGAAGAGATATATAGAGAGAGTAGGCAGAGTCAAAAGATGCCATGTAGCTGCCAAAGGACACAGTTGCCAGAACTTTACCTGGTAAGCCACAGCCCAATGGCAATACCCAGAATAATAGAAATGGGTTAATTTAAAATGTAGGAGCTAGCTAGGAATATGTCTAAGCTACTGGCCATGAAATGTTGTAATTAATATAATTTCTGTGTGATTATTTGAGTCTGGCCATCTGGGAATGAAAGGCAGTCTCTGATTACAGGTCTCTGTTATTTCATAAGTATTTATTAAAATGAAGCATGCATTAACCCAGAGTACAATCTTGATTATTTCTGCCTGTGATGTTGACTTCAACCTTTTTTATTCTGGGGAACTGTGAAGAATCTTGTTTGTTATAAACATTCCTGAGCATTGTTTTCTGAAATGCAAGACAATGTATAAACATATGTTATAATATTTTCTGCTATCTGGAATATGCTTGATTCATAATACATTTTCTTCTTATGGTTTTCTAATTTTGTTTATTTCTCTATTTCTTCCTTGTGAATAAATGAGTTTTACTAAGCTTTCTATTCTTAGATCTTTCTACATGTGAAGATGTTTTGAATCCAAGGATCTTTATGCTAAATATTAAATTAATCATCTCACATTAAACAGCTTGTAAGATGTTGATTTTCATCTTTATATGATCTTGTTTTCAAAAATATTTCTTCAATGCTATCTGAGGTCTGTTTCTGTACAAATGAAAAAAAATATCTAGGCAAAACTACTTTAATCTAAGATGTTTTGTAGAGAAGATAGGAAGTAATCTTGGCTAAGAAAAAATTGAATAAGAGAGAAAGCAACATTTAGAGGGAATGGGAAATGATGTGGTATAGATTATTTTTGAGAAAAGAAAAAAATTATATTAATTTTTTTATTTATTTCACATCCTTACCTCAGTTTCCCCTCCCTCTGTCCTTCCCTCTCCTTCTCCCATCTCCCTTTTTCCCCACCCAATCTTCTCTTCCTATGTTTCTGCTTAGAGTAGGGCAGGCCTCCCATTGTTGTCAATAACAATATAACAAGTTGAAGTAGGACTAAGCTCTTATCCTTGTAGTAAGGTTGAGGAAGGCAATCCAGTATGATGAATATGCTCCCAAAAGGCAGCCAAAGCATTAGGGACAGGCCCTGCTCCACTACTAGAAATACCCCACAAGTAGACCAAGCCACATAATTGTTACACATATGTAGAGGGCCTATGCCAGGCTCCATATGGGCTCCCTAGATTATGGTCAACATTTGTGAGCTCTTATGAGCCCAGGTTAGTTGTCTTTGTGGGTTCTCTTGTGATAATCTTGACATGCCTGGCTCTTAAAATTCTTCTCTCTCCAACAGAGATGCTCAGTGCTCATCTCCTTAGATGCTGAAAAAGCCTTTGACAAAATCCAGTATCTATCATGGATAAAAGTCTTCAAGAGATCAGGGATACAAGGAACATACCTGGACATGATAGAAGAAATATACAATAATCAGACAGCCAATATCAAGTTAAATGGAGAACAGCTCAAACAAGTCCATTAAAATCAGGAACAAGACAGGTGGTGGTGGCTTAAACCTTTAATTCCAGCACTTGAGAGGCAGAGGCAGGCTGATCTCTATGAGTTTGAGACCAGCTTGGTCTACAAGAGCTAGTTCCAGAACAGGCACCAAAGCTACACAGAGAAATCTTGTCTCAAAAAAAAAAATCAGGAACAGCAAGGGTGTCCACTTTCTCCATATCTATTCAATATAGTACTTGAAGTTTTAGATAACATGATAAGACAACAAAAGGAGACAAGGGTATGAAAATTGGAAAGAAACAAGTCAAAGTATTACTCTTTTCAGATAATATGTTAGTATACACAAGTGACCCCAAAAATTCTACCCAGGAGCTTTTATAACTGGTAAACAATTTCAACAATGTGGCTGAATACAAAATTAACTCAAAAAAATCAGTAGCCCTCCTATATACAGATGAGAAATGGGCTAAGAAAGAAATTAGGGAAATAACACTCTTCACAATAAACAAAAATAATGTAAAATATCTTGGGGTAACTTTAACTAAGCAAGTGAGAGACCTGTATGACAACAAGAAAATTTGATTCATGTCTCTAATACAGTTTTTTCTCAATCAACAACTTTTTATATGAGAAGTATTTTAATATCTTTTGATCAATCTCTCTTACACATATTTCAAAATTATTTAGGTATATCTGATATTTTATTTGCTTAAAAATAGAAGCACAAAAGTCATCATCCTAACAATTAAGATTATCTTATTTTTGACTATCCTAATAAAACTGATACCATAGAGGGTCAGTAATATAATGAGAAGTTTCACTTCAGAATGTATTAGAGCAACTACATCCTAAATTGTTTCCTTTCGAAATGTTTATGTTATAGCCTTAAAATATCATAATAAATCCTTATATGATAGTCAGATAAAACCTTGTTGTCATAGAAGAAAGTATAAACATAATCTAATCTATCCCATTTCTGGAATTTTTATTCACTATCTTTTTCTTAAATTTGATTTTATAACTTTCACTCCGATGGTTTTGCAATTCACTTGGTTTGGCTAATGCTTGATAATTCCCTAGCACATATATGGAAATACAAAATAGCACTTCCAACCTTTAAGACCAAACACTTCGGTAAATACCACAGATGCCAAATTGCTTTAGCAGGTGCTAAATTGCTACTGGTGTATCACCTTGGGATATGATGAAGATAAATGGAACGTGGCACATTTCCCCAGTATTCCACAATTACTGGAACACCTGTGCTAAACAACATGGTGCTAATGCACCATAAACATCCTTGCAATGCTCAAAGGGCCTTGTCTTTTCACGTTTCAACTTGTTATCAGGGTCGTAATTCAAAACAGGTATAGATGTGTTTCACCTGTCCTGGACATAGCTAACAGACAATAACATATCAGGTTCACAGAAAACTTTCTACTGTGTCCACATTTGTTTCCATCTTCTCTTATTCATTTTATAATTCTTTCTTACTCATTTTCTCATTGTGTTTCATCATGGAAATGGACCTGTGTCTCTTCACCTTGGGTGAACTATCTCTATCTCTCTGCTTTAATATCACAGATCTATACAGCATAAGAGAGCTGAATACAGTTATCACACTGTCTCCAGTACTTTTTTCTTTTATCCTTGTCTTTTTTTGAGACAGGGTGTCTTTGTGTAGCTCAGGTTGTCCTGGAACTCGCTTTGTAGACTAGGCCGTGTTTGAACTCAGAGATCTGCCTGCCTCTGTCTCGTGTGTTCTGGGACTGGAAGCATGTGCCACCTGCACCTGGCTAGACCGTTTATTTTTTTTTAGCAAATCATCCCTGCGACATGTAGGGACTGATAAGGCATATGGATGATGTTTTATACTTGACAGAAATATTCGAACAGAAACTCAATGCCTGGAGCGTATTTGTTATAGCTCTGGGCTCAACAATTGTTTCCATATGTATTTTAAACCCTTAGATCACTAAAAAAATAAACCCTTCAAGCCTAATCTACAAAAGCTTTATTCGGGACAGACTCCAAAGCTACAGGGAAACCCTGCCTCATAAAACCAAAACAAAATAAAAAAAGAAACACGTCTTTTTTTAATTTAAAAATTAAGGTGTTTATGTTGGCAGTTATCTTGAATTCAGGTTGTAGCACTTGTTTTATAGATAAGGAGCTTTATTGACATAGAATTCACAATCCACTCTATGCAGGAATTAGAAGTGTATAATATAGCTTTTTAGGTGTTCTAAAAAGTGTATAACAGTGATGATGCTTTCATTTTCAAATACAGGAAAGATCTACACCCAGTCCATGTACTACCAAAGCCTATCTTCTTCAGTTCTAGGTAAATGAGACATATTTCAGATCTAAAATGATGTATTTTAAAATGTAATTACTTGATAGATCCATCATTCAAGGACTGATATGAGTAATATAATTTTAATAGTCTATCTCTGTTAAGATTAGAAGCAATGGTAGGGAAACTGAGGGAATATCTGAGAAGCTGGCTGCTTTATATACAACAGTATCTAAATTACGTTTTATGGATTTAGTTTGAATAACATACGAGGATCTCTATGAACCAACATTATATCAAGATTTCACTTGTTCAATTGTATATATCATGTTTATTCATTTTGTTTTCTTGTTGTTTTTTGATTTTTGTTTTTCTAGGTAGGGTTTCTCTGTAGCTTTGGAGCCTGTCCTGAAACTAGCTCTAATAAACTAGGCTGGTCTTGAACTCACAGAAATCTGCCTGCCTCTACCTCTAGAGTGCTGGGATTAAAGGCATACTACAACTGCCTCGCTCCAGTTTCCTTTTCAAATGTTGATTTGAAAACAAAATTCTCACGTGGCTTTTCATACAAAAGAAACACGTAGGGAAGCATGACTACTACATCATGGTAGTCTCCAACGTCATTGACATCAATCACATTTCCCAAAATTGAGGTCTGCAGTCACCATCAAGGTTAACCTATGAAGTGATGATTCTTCAAACTTGATGAGACAGAGCACAGGCTTCATGGAGGTAGATTAGACAGAGCCAAAATTTATGGTGCTATTTGAACTTTGATGACTTAACCATCCCAATGAATAGTAATCCAATACAGACGTACTTAAAAAATAGTCCCTGATCTGCATAATAATAGAAAAGCAAACTTCTTATAGTTGCTTTACTTGCACTTGCAAGCATCCTGGTATATGGGGCTCTGAAACCTGAAATTTGCCTTTTGATCATTCTTTTTAAAGTGAGCAATGCTAAAATAAGAATAGTATTAGCAATATAAATATTTTCTTTCCTGTATTCATAAAAATACAAAATGGTATGAAATGTTCATGAGCATTTAATGGACTTTAGTTTGAATATGGTATTTATTGAGGTTTGCTTGAGGCAGAGACTGTTTCCTTTAAGAAATGAGCAATAATGTCAATGCCATTTCAAGTCTAAGCCATTAGATGAGACAACTTAGAATCCGTGTCCCTCAGCCATTTATTCACTAAACAAATGTTTATGGCATGGCCTTATGACTCACATTTTAGCAGCTAATCTATTATGCCAATTGCTGCCTTTGGAGTCTACTTTAAGAAATGAAATATGAACCAGGTCAGTTCATATAAAGGTCTATGAGCCAACAAGCAAATGGCTATAACCCGAGTTGTAGGAGCAAAACTGACAGAGCTATCTTGCATTCTATCATCATAATGCTGCGCTTTTTCCTTGAAGAAGTGTACAATTCCTGAATGGATTTAATGCCTTAATCATGTTAAGGAATGACATGAGTCAAAATAGCCACCTTGGAAAGTTAAACATGTCCAACTAAAAAGGTAATGAAGTGAAAAGAAGTGGAGGATTCAATTCTAGTCTGGGAAAACTGCCCAAGTTTTCAATAAATGAATAATGGAAATGTTTGCATAATAATAATCAATCCTGCCAATAATGAGTTAGCTGTCAGTATGTAATCATGTTGAGTAATTAAACTCCAATGAAATCAGTTGCTAAGTCAGGCATATGCTTTGAGTTATCAGCATGGATCGGACCTCTCCCAGGTGCCTGCCTTGAGCCATTGCCTGGGTCAGGTTAAAAGAGTTTCTACATTAATTGCAACATATTCTATCTGCAGAGGATATGTTCATTAGATCAAGTTATTAAGCAGTGTCTGCTATGAGAGAGGAATGAGCCAGACTATGCTAGTCTGTCCATGCATATCATCTGGCCAATTCAATTCCATGACCAAATCTGTGTTCCTGTTCTATGACAATATCTCAGTATCAAATTAGTGATCCCCAAACCCTCTGGGACAGTTTAGAATTATATTCTCCCTCCCTCCCTTTATCCCCCCCTCCCTCTCACACACACACACATCCACATCCACTTTTATTTCCTTGTAATTTAGTACATAATCTTATATTTTGGTAAAGAATCACTGAATTTAATCATGCTTCCAGAAAAACAAATGCCACACAAAAGGAAAGCTGATGAAACTTTCACAATTACTATCTTCTTTTGCTACTTTAGTATTAATGTGGGAAGGCATCAGAGTTCAAAGGCTTAGCTGTCACACAGTTCTGCACTCACAACACTGCCCTGTATTTTATTAGGTGGACACTTAAACAAAATTTACTTCAGAGATTCTCAGCTTCATTGGATACTTTTCCGGACAAATCAAACCATCATTCTTATAAAAGCATTTTGAAAATTAAGATTATGAAGTAGACAGCCTAATATGTGACTTTGAACAAAATATATATTCAAGCATTTTGTAATTTATGTGGTTTTATCTTATTGTTTAATATATTAACTGTATGAACTGGAGAGACATTTATTCTTCAGATATTCAAATTTGACTTGGTATTTTTATTCTAGCAGAAGGTAGTTACATGGTTTTTACTGTTTTTCTGTCTTAATATGAAACCACTATCAATTGTATTATAGAAGCCAGTTCTTTATAAACCCATGAGATCACTGATCAGCTTTTTCCTCATATTTGTTTATCTATTGTCTCTTCTGGAATTTCAAACAAATGAGTTTATATGGTATGGCTTTTGTTCTTCACACAGAAAGAAGAATGAAGAAATGATTTAAATGGATAAGAATGTTTGCAGAAATTTGTGGTAGTTAAATGTTGATAATTTGTGTTAGTTAAATGGCTATCAATATTTATCAAAAATAATTAAAATGAGTACACACACACACATATATGAGATGTCTTTATAGTATTGATTTTTAAAAAACCCAAGGCCTATATTCTTTCATGATAAACCTTCATACTGAAGACATAATACTCATTCTTCTCCAAAAGAGTGTATTTAGAAGTAAATAATATCCAATTTATTCTGTAAATGCAACATAATCAAGGAAACAAAATTATGGAAAATTGGAATCAAATATTGTTTATGAAAATAGATGTGCAATCATAAAATGTAAGTTATAACATCAGGGGCTGGGAGAAAGTTCAGTGGTTAGGCGTACTTATTGTTTTTTCAGAGAACTTGAGTTTGGTTCCCAGAATCTGTGTGAGGCAGCTCACAACTGCCTGTGACTACAGCTCCAGTGGATCTGTCACCAACTTCAGGCCTGGCCTCCATGTAAACTGACACACACATAGCACACCTGCACACTGAAAAACATGCATATACCTAAACAAAAATAAAAAGAAACCTTTTAAATGAAGTTTACAGATTCGGGTTTTTTTTATTGAATTAGAGAAAGCTAATTTAAAATCAACTCTGATTTTAAAGAGGACCTGAAAGTTTCACTTCTGAAATGACATTGCAAGTTCAGCAAGAAAGTAAATAACTGAACTGAACTGATGAAATCTTTTTTATAAATATATTTCAGACTCAAAGGAAAGTTTGAACAATCTCGTAAGAGCTGGACCATGAATGCAGCTGAGCTGGATACTGTCCTTTCATTTGAAGAACTCTGCAGTTTTTTATTAACAGAAAGGAGTAGAGTTAAGGAAGGTAATGAAGCTATTCACCTACAGGATTGAGTCTATTTATATGTATATAATAAATATGTTCTATTCATTTATACATTTATGTGTGTATTTATTAGACAAATAAATATGCATTGACTTCTGTGTCCCAGGCACTATTCTAAGAGCTTAAGATAATTCAATAAATCTTAAGTTTAAGTGAATGAATATACAACAATAATGCCAAGGAAAAGCTGAGCATTTCCCCAGGTCTGGAGAAGGAAGGAGACTTCCCTTAAATGCTAAAATTTTGAAATCTAAGCAGAAACTTGTGCCCAGGAATATTCCTCCACCAAAGGAGCAGCCTGTGTTTATTATTCACTAACAAGCTACTGCATGGATACTTTATTACACACATTGTTATGATTATACACATATTATACTAGCTTCTATAGATTCTGTGTGATCCTGTCCTTTTTTCAATTAGCTCATTCATTTTACATCCCACTGAAGTTTCGCCTCACTCCTCATCTCCCGGTCCCTCCCCACTCTTTTCCAAGTCCCCAATCCACTCCTCTCTTCAGAAAAAAGAAGGTCCTCCGATGGCTATCAACCACACATGGCATATCAAGTTACAACAAGACTAAACACTACCGCATGTATTAAGGTGGGACAAAGTGACCAAGTATAAGGAGTAGGGTCCCAAAAGCTAGTAAAAGCACCAGAGATAGCACCTGCTCCCTCTTTTTGGTGTCCCACAAAAGTATCAAGCTACAAAACTGTAACATATATGCAGAGTGTCTACGAAAGTCCCTTGCAGGCTCACTGCTTGTTGGTTCAGCCTCCAGGAGCCCCTAAGAGCCCCGGTTAGTTGATACTCTGGGTTTGCTTGTGGTATCCTTGATTCCTCTGGCTCCGACTTTCTTTTCTCCCTGTCTTCTGCAGGATTCCCCAAGCTCTGCCTAATGTTTGATAGTGGATCTGCATCTGTTTCCATCTGATGGCAGAATATCGTTAGGTATCATTACATTGATATTTATCCCGCGAGTCGTGTTTGGTTCTATCCTGTGTCTCTGGGTCATCCAGCCTCTGGGCCTGGTGCTTCAGGCAGTGTCTATGGTGAGTTTACTCTCCTGGGATGGATTTTAGGCTAGACTAGTCATTGATTTGCCCATATCTCAATTTCTAGGTCATCCTTACCCCAGCACATTCCATAGTCAGGACAGACTGTAGATCAAAAGTTATGTGAGTGGATTGGTTTACCACTCCCTCCACTTGAAGACTTTCCTGGTCACAGGAAATGGTCAGTTGAAACTACATATCTGATATTGTTAGGAGTATTAGGTGGGGTTGTCCTTGTGATTCCTGGGAGTTTCCCTTGCATCAGGTTTTTACATGACCCTGAAATTTTCCCCCTTCCAGTTATCTCTTTCAATATTCTTCCCCTCCATCTGTCAACCCTCTTCAACCCAATCTCCTATGTTCCCAATCCCTGCCTGTCTGAAGTCCACTCTTGAAATCTCTTCTATTTTGCCCTTCCAGAGACATGAGGTATCTCTCCTTGACCCCTCCAAGTTTCTCTGGGTATGAGAATTGTAGCATGGTTATCCTTTACTTTACAGACAATACCCATTTATGACTGAGTACATAACATGTTTATTTTTCTAGGTCTAGATTACTGAACTCCAGATATTTTTTTCTAGTTCCATCCATTTGCCTACAAATTTCATGATGTCATTGCTTTTAACAGTCAAGCAATACTCCATTATGTAAATGTTCTTTATCCATTTCTCAGTTGAGGAACATCTAGGTTGCTTCCAGGTTCTGGCTATACAAAAAGAGCTGCTATGAACACAGCAGAGCAAGTTTTCTTGTCATATGATATACCTTTGGGCATATGCCCAACAGTGGTATAGCTGTGTTTTCTGGTAGACTGATTCCCAGTTTTCTGGGAAAAACTGAATTGGCTGTAGATGTTTGAACTGCCAGCAGTGAAGGAGTGTTTCCCTTGCTCCACTTCCTTCTTGGCATGAGCTGTCACTGTGTGTTTTATCTTAGCCATTCTGACAGGTATAAATGGAATCTCAGAGACATTTTGATTTGCAATTCTCTAATTGCTAAGAATGTTGAACATTTCTTTTTTGTTTTTTTCCATATTCTTTTATTTTTTTCCATTCAAAAAAATTTTTACATTTCCTCCCCTTCTCCCACTCCCCTCCCACTCCCCTCCACCCCTCCTCCCTCCCCCTGCTTCCTTAAAAGAGGTCATGGTGCCCTGCCCTGTGGGAAGTCCAAGGCCCTCCCACCTCCATCCCGGCCTAGGAAGGTGTGCATCCAAATAGACTAGGTTCCCAAAAAGAACTAATGGGAGCTCACCAAATCCAGCTGGACTGGGACTGAATGAGCATGTGATCAAACCAGACTCTCTGAATGTGGCTGCCAATGGGGGCAGAATGAGAAGCCATCAACAATGACACTAGGACCTATCTCTTCTGTGTGTATTGAAGATTTCTTTGTGTTGATTAGTCATTTGAGATTCTTCTATTGAGAATTCTCTGTTTAGATCTGTACCCCATATTTAATTGGATTATTTTTTATGTATAGTTCCATGAGTTCTTTTCCTATTTTGAAATCTGTCCTCTGTCACTATTTTCAAAGTGCTCCAGAGGCTACCGGGTAGAGACTTGAGCAGAATAGCAGCTCCCTAAAGACACTGGATTACCATAGAAGGGGGAGAAAATTCAGTGCTGAAGATAAATGGTAACTAACTGGAAAGCAGACAAGCATTTCAGATACCAAAAGATACTAATAGGGAAGCTTTAAATGTGCAAATTCTTTACAGAAGCCTTAAATTGTCAGGGAACTTTGGAGAATTGCAGGCACTTCACTGTGTCTATAAGAGTGTTTAGAAAAGATGCTGAAGCATTAGAAATAAAGCAAGGAGAGACTTTTTAGACTTTCTAAGAAACAGGCTAAAAGGGTATTAGAAATGATTTTAAACTCCAGAGTAATATAATTAATACAAAGGAAACTGTTATAAACTTCATATGCTTTTCTTAAAAATCTGTTACAGCACATATTTGTATCAACTTCTGCACATTCTTTCAATCCTGGCTGTAACAGTATTAACAGAAGTTGAAACTTACTCTGCATTTAGCAACAATGAATCAAACTTTGTAAATCTGCCATGAGCTTCAATTTTAAGACACACAGAGTAGAAATGTTCTTTTGCTAATTTAGCTTTTATTCTTTTATACATTATGTGAGTTTATTTCTGAGAATACAGCAATTCACTCACCGAAACATTTCCCTGTTAGAATATTGCAGTACTCTATTCTCATCCATACTTGTATGAAGTTAAATTTACTTGTTACTCTCAGGTCATTTAGGATAATGGTTCACAAAGGAGTTTATCCCATAATATGTTTTAATAAAAATTTTATTAAAATTTTTAACTTTTATCATATATATTTATATATGTGTGTGTACAATTGAAATATATATATGAAAAGAACATTTCGTCCTCATTAAAAAAAGAATCCACCATGATGACATCTCAATTCTGAGCATGTATGCCTCAAATTCAAGGGCACCCATGTTTGTAAAAGAAACATTACTAAAGTTTAAATCACACATTAATAGTGGGAGAATTCATTACTCCACTCTCACCAATGGACAAGTCATCCAGATAGAAACTAAACAAAGAAATAATGGAACTAACAGATGTTATGACTCAAATTGACCTAGCAGTTACTACAGAACATTTCAACCAAACACAAAGAAATTTTCTCTCCAAACACATTTGAAAACATATTAATTATCTTAAAATATATATTCTATGTAGTAATACAATTAATTGCATAAAATATTAAAATGCTAAGAATTTCTTCATAATAAACTTAGAAGATCTATTTAATATTTTCTCACCAGTAGAAAAGCTAATTTAGAATGATAAAGTAAAAGATATGCAACTCTCCAGGTCTTTGTAACTACTCTAAGGTTTGGTACAATCATTTGCAAAATAGTAGTTTCAGCATTTTTGTAACATTGTGTTAAAATGTTAGCATACAGGACAATATGACTATAAAATAGAAAATTTAATAGCTAGTAAATAAATAATTTTGATTAAAATAAGTTTTATTTTCTCTAGAGACTGGATGCTTGTTCTCATATGTAATTTCAGCTTTGTCTATACTATCACATGCCTTTCAGTTTTTCAAGATACTTAAGGGTAGCCACTCTTATTCAGATGACTAGACAGGCATCTAAATTTTTTTTTTTAATTTTTCTCCAGTTCACATTCATCAAGGTAGAACTCATCACAAGGACATACCTGCTCAGATAGTTGGTCCTTTCCAAACAAAAGGAGAGACACTTCTCAATATGCTCAGGAGCTTACTCCACGCCTCTAGGGCCAAAATGGCTATTGCTTGTGGCTATTGCCCTTACTGTGGTGGTGATTTTTGTTTACACAACAAATCTCCTGACAATTGGTTTCAACTTCAAAGAAGCATCCTAAAGATTCATCATTTATGAATGTTTTACCTGCATGCTTGTATACACGACATGAGTCTGCATGGCGACTCCTGAGGTTACAAGATGGCATTGGATCCCCTTGGAATATTTTTTTTTCCTTTCTGAAAGTAACTACTTACTTGACATCTAATATTCTGGCTTGGATATTTCTGTTTTAATTGTTATATGTACAAAATAATTCAATATTCACTTTCACTATTTTTAGATCAGGCCTGTTTTTCTTGAAATTTCAACAGCATTTCCAAATATGCACATAGACATGAGGACCTAAAGTCACAGTGGGAAAATGCTACACCCATTGATTTCCAGCTTTCATGCCTCACACTTAAACCATCATTAGTTCTGATACACTGATTGCAAGGCACAACTGTAGGTTCAGGCTCAGAAGAGATAAACCTAACATGGAAACAAGGTTGTAATTTGTCCCCATCAAAATCTATGGGCCTTTCATTTGGGAAGCTATGTGTAGCAGCAAGGACAATTGAGATATATTACTAAGTCTACATTAGTTTTCTGTGTCCATCAGCTGAGGAGCCTGGGGATACAGTAATGATTTTGGACATGCTGTTCCTAATGAGAATGCTGAGGTTGTCTCATGAATTCTTATTCTCAATGTACACAGTGTACTCTGTGCAGCCCTCAGGTGAATAACTCACTGGGAGACTTAAATTTTAGCTTTGGGGAATTATGCATGCTGAACCCTAGTTTAGTGAAGCTGCTGTTGACTGTAAAATGTTTGTGTTGCTGGCATGATATACTCAAAAGAAAACCATAATGAATACGTTAAAATTACCCACTTCCTCCATGTGTTATTTCTTTCATCAAAAGTATAAAATATACTTTTATATTTTCTGGTGGAACAGAATAGGTATCACTCTAAGCCTTCCGGGCCACTCCTGTTGACTACATGTTGGGTAAAGGGGGACATTTTGAATCAGTTTATTTAGCACCAAGATTTCTAGGCAAACACAGGAAATTTTCATCATGATACTCAATACGTTGAATTTAACAACATCGCTCAGGCAGCACTTGAAGGACTGGAAATCTCAAATACAGTCAGAGAAGCCTTGAGAGCATCTACATAGAGAAATATGGATGGCAGTAACATGAGTAAGAAAAAGGTGTGCAGCACTAAGACTATGCCAGTTTCCATGGCGGTACAGACGCTTCACTTTCTAAATAAGACACATCTTTGCTATAATAGAATATCTGATCTTGGGTAACTTTTAAATAAAATTTTGAACAGTGGAAATGTATTTAAGCTATAGCATCACAGACTAGGGATCTCTAGATAGTAGCAATGCCATTAAATACGCTTTGTGAGGTTTTCACTGAGAATAATCAGAAGAATCAAAGAACAGAGAAAAAGAGAGAACCAGAATTACTTTTTAAAAATGTGCCATTTGTATTCTTTGAAAGTTTAATACATTTATATGTTGTATATTGGTCACATCCATCTACCACATCCTCCCTCCAGGTCCCCCTGCTGTTATAACCCACTTCCCTCCAAGCATCATATAATCTTTTTGTGCAGTTACAGAGCCTAACACTTCTGTCAATATGTACAAAGATGTGTGGCCATCCACCAGATCATGAGAAATCTCCCAGTGGTCACATCCATAAACGAGAATAGCTCCTTCTTCCCTTAGCAGCCAACAATTGCCAGTAGTTCCTCCTTTAGGGATTGGGCCTTATGGGCCCCACCTCTACCTGTGTTGGGCTATGACTGGCTTGATACTGTACAGATCTGCGCAGGTCAGTACAGATGCAGTGACCTGACATGCAGCACCATGTCGTGAACTCATATTTACAACAAATCTACGTGACCCACTTTCACTCTTGACCTCGGCACGTTCCAGCAAGATTCCTTTGTAGATTGTTCCTACAAATGAATTTAGGGAAAATTATGAGCCATAAGAAATGATAAATGCTCTTTCAATTTTTGAATTAAGCTTTCATCCCATCATCAATTGTCATTGTAAAGCCAAGTTTAAATAATGTACAAATGTCTACAAGAGCCAGTTATCACTATAAGCATGTCATATCCTGATCATCCTTGAATAGTTTTGAATAGATAACTCTACCTGTTCAGCTGTACTTTATGGGCATCAGAATATGTTAAAATTAAGACATAAAAGTGTGCTATAACTTGCATATTTAAGAAATTTTAATATGCCAAATATGTTTAAAGTAACCATGCATTATTATTGGTTCATAATATTGGAGCTGTTTACTTTATACATGCATAATTTCTGAAAGAAGAAAGATAGCTTTTAGTCAAGTGAAAATACTAGGTGGTTATAGAACAATACTATACTATATTTCTGGGGAATATGATCTTCGCTTATATAGTAAAGGTTTCTGTATAGTGGTTTGGTCTCAGTATGGTTATGAAACACATTTTCCAATAGTTGATAGCCTTCTGCCAATCTTGCTGCTCAAGTATCTCTGAAAGTCACAATTTTAAAGGTATGAGTTCATAACAAACAACAGTGTTATGACATTTTTGATAAAATGCGAATGTCCTAATTTGGAAATTATTGCACACATTTTCACTTAACAGTTAATTAAGATACCAAATGGGAGAGCTGTTCAAAATCACACATTTAACTTGTACTTTTCCTCCCTTTTTTTTGTTTTCTGGGTGAAGGGAAAATTTGATGACTTGAACTTTGAAAATATGGTCATCACTTTTTCTAAGTGAATAGTTTAGAAAAGATAACTAAGAATAAAAAGAATTAGGGGAGATATATAAACTTTCTTATTAAAATGAATACTGTGTGAATATTGTATTTCCCTTTAATTTTAGTTTAGTTAATCACTGAATGTATGCTTTCATTTTTAGCATCTTAATGATCAGTTTGAGTTTTCTTCTTTATTACTTTCCATACCTCTTGATACTTAGGTGCTGTGGGGCAATGGTCTTTAATCCTGTCACTTGTATTATTTTTAATAAAATGCTGATTGGCCAGTAGCCAGGCAGGAAGTATAGGCTGGGCATCCAGGCAGGAAGTAGAGGCGAGGCAATGAGAATTGGGGAAAGAGGGAAGTTTAAGTCTGAAGTTGTGACCCATCTTCAGAGGAAGCAAGATGTGACTGCCTCACGAAAAAGGTATCAAGCCACGTGGCTAACTCAGACAAGAATTATGGGCTAATGTAAGTTATAAGAATTAGTTAATAAGAAGCCTGAGCTAATGGACCAATCGGTTTATAACTAATGTAGACCTCTGTGTGAAGAATGAGGAGAATAATTATTCCCCAACTCCTGTTTTATAGATTATACAAAAAGATGTTTCCTTCCTAGTGTAATTACACAA
This sequence comes from Ondatra zibethicus, assembly GCA_004026605.1. Lineage (NCBI taxonomy): Eukaryota > Metazoa > Chordata > Mammalia > Rodentia > Cricetidae > Ondatra > Ondatra zibethicus. The sequence goes on from PVIU01000319.1 coordinate 168,817, forward strand.
ATCCTTGGATGTAGAATGTAGTTAGTATGCAGAGCTACTACTCTTAGTCTGCTACTCTTAGTAGGTAGGACAAATACCTATAGAGCACTAGTTTTAATACATTTACCTTTCTGCATCCTGATCTGAATTTTGTCTGCTACAGTGTGACCGCCTTAGGTGCTGAACATATACTATGCAATCACCCCTCAATAGACTCTTTCCCTTTAATGTTGTGTTGTCCTGTTTCCAGTGTATTATAGGAGTTTTGTGATATAAAATTCTATTTTGACATCTCTATAAGAGGTCCATGTTGCCAGAAAAAAATGCACTGAATCATAGTGAAGATCTTTTGCTCTAAAACAGTAAATTTGGACTGGAGGAATGGCTTAGTCAGTAAAGTAATTCATATACCAAGCATGAGAATTCAGATACATCTCCAGAGTCCATATAAAGCCAGACACAGTGGCACAAAGCTACCATATCAGTACTGTGAGTGCTAGAGATAGGAGGATCCTTATGTCATTGGACAGCAAGCCTAATTCAATTAGTGAGCCCCATGTTCCATAGAATATCCTACCTTAAAGAAGTCCAAATAAAGAACTATCCTCTAAGACATCTGATATTGATCTTCATTCCCTACATGTATACATGTGCATATTCAGGCACACAGACATGTACACATACCATCCATACCTCCCCCACAAAACAACAAACAAACAAAACAACAACAAACATTGCAATACAGTACAAAACCAAATGAAATATAAGCTTAAAATTTGAGGGTATTATATTAGTTTTATGTAGGATATATGTACTAAAACATATCTATAGACTTAAAGCAAGCCCCATTTCCCTGTGCACACCCACATCATGCTGCTTTATTTCACAGAGCAAGCTCTCAGTGGTTGGTGACCCATAAAGAGGCCAAAGAATCACATCTGCTGAATTATCAGCATCCCTCACACTTTTAATGAACTGTAACAACTGTGCAATGAATCAATCGGCTATGGGGAGAAGACACCCTGGGGGTGGGCAGCATAGCCTGCAAACGCCGAATCTTTCAAATGCAATGAAATCTGTCTTCCAAGCCTAGTAAAAAATTGAAGAAATAGTAGTACATAAAAATATAAAAATGCCTTTGTGACTGAAGGGAGTGTTTCATATGTAGTGCATACTGCACTTCAGATTTAGATGGTGGGTGGGGCTTCCAGATTCCTTGGAATCTATCTGCTTATTAACCTAGTGCTTAGCATATGTTTTGGAAAAATGAGTCCTATACCAAATATAGGAAGGGAAACAAAATATTTTGTGTATGTGTTCTACTTAAAGTACTTTACATATGGGAGTCTCCATCAATTACCACCTTTCACACCTCAGGGAATTCTTCAGGAGAGAAGTCAGAAAGATCGTAAGAGCCAGAGCAGCTGCAGAATGCCAGGAGAACAAGGGTCCTGAATCAACGATGAAAGGTGCATATAAGCACACAGAGACTGAATCAGGAGGCACAGGGCCAACATGGTTCTTTGCGTATATAATATAGCTTTTAGCTTAGTGTTTTTATGGGACTCTTGACTGTGAGAACAAGTGGGTCTTGGAAATTAGTGCCTGTTCGTGGGACTCAATTCCTCCAGTTGGATTGCCATGTACAGTTTTGATATGATATGATATGATAGGTTTTGTCTGGTTTTGTTTTTCGAGACAGAGTTTCTCTGTGTAGCTTAGGAGCCTGTCCTGGCACTCTCTCTATAGACCAGGTTGTCCTTGAACTCACAGAGCTCTGTTGGCTACTGCCTCCCAAGTGCTGGTATTAAAGGCACGTGCCACCTCTGCCCCAATGGACATGATAGCTTTGTTTAATCTTATTATATTTTATTTTGTAATGTTTGGCTGTCTCCTGGAAGCCAGTTTCTGTAAGACAGAATGAGAGGGGATCCATAGGGGAGGAATCAAGGGGACTGGAGGTAGAGAAAATTATAATCAGGATATATTGTTTGAAAAAAGAATCTATTTTCAATAAAACAAAAAACTTTAAAAAGTGCTTCATGTTCCTTCACTATCCCATATGAGACAGATAGATTTTGGCCTGTGGGAGTTAAAATTCCCAAGGCCTGAATTACATGGCTCATTTCCTTGAGTCCAGAATTTTGCTTCGCATTCATTCTTGCAGCAAAATGTTCAGCATCTAATTTTTATCTTTTTGATTCAATGCTGGTTGCTAAGGCTTAATTAGATTGCAAACAAGGTTGATTTGATATTCTTCTTATAATCATAGTGACTTCCTGGATCACTGCTGGCTATTTTCTCCATTTTCATTGCAAGAATCATTTTCTCTAACAAAAGGTTAGCAAATTTTAAAGAAAAATATTTCAGGAGAGGTACATGCTGGGCATCCTACCTTTCCATGACTAGAAAAATCCAGTCCTAAGTGACATAATTCTTTACTACTCAACCTTTTCTAAAGTTACAGCAGGTGGTTTCTCAGAACCACACAGGTGAGAGCAGCATGCATTTGCCTTGCTGAGGCTCAGTCACTTAAAATCCTCTCATCTGCTTTTATGCCTTCATACAGCAAATGCATCGTTCTGGCTTCTAATTTGTATCTCCCTTTACTCCCCACCATTCCCTTCCAAATGGATTAAAGATTTCTAAAATCAAATGATTTTTATCTGATAAAGGTTGGCTACAAAAAAGCCTTTCAGCCATTAGAAACCAACAACACAATCACATTTCTACAAGTAAAAAGCATAAACTGTATATAATAAGAAAATCTTTTCGCCTGGCCCAAAGAGAAATTGTTCCATGCAATATACCTTCTTTAATAATTGACAATAGCCAAGCGGTGGTGGTGCACACCTTTAATCCCAGCACTCAGGAGGCAGAAGCAGACAGAACTTTGTGAGGTTGAGGCCAGCCTGGTCTACAAGAACTAGTTCCAGGACAGGCTCCAAAGCTACAGAGAAACCCTGTCTCGAAAAACCACACACACACAAAATTGACAATGCACCTCCTTCTCTACTGTATTATATTTCTATATTTAATGTCTTAACTATTATGAGAAAATAGAGAGGGAGTAGAGGTCAGGTGAACTGAGAAGGTTTTTTTTAATAGAATTTTGGACAATTTTGAACAATTACATTGCAATTTAGGGTGTAGAAATTTTTCTAATATTCTTGTTTCCATAAAGGGAAGTTCTACTGGCAATTGGAGAACTGTCATACTCCATTCACCTCAGATTTCTTTTTGTCTTATAGATTTGCCAATGCTAGGTTTTTCATATGAATTAAGTAATATGTGTGATTTTGTTTGAGTTATTTCTTTTGGAAAAATATTTTAGACTTATCCTTATATTTTATATTCATGACTCATTCTTTAAATGAATATTTTAACATGCAAATTTTAGAGAACTATTTATCTTTTCACAAATTGATGGTCATTTGAGTTCTTTCTTCACTTGGCTGTTTTCGATAGTGTCATTGTTCATGTTTGCACAAATAATTTTTTTAGTGTGAGTTTTTAATTCTTTGGGCTTGGTACCTTAGAACTGGATTTCTGAATAATCCAAAATTTTCTTTCCCTCAATGACTCATTGGACTGCTTTTTTTTTTTAACAACTGTACAGATTTACGTGTAATCAGCAACAAACTGGAATTCTAACAGTTTAGCACCATTACAGGATGGTATTTTCTGTTTTTTAGCTCTTTTTAAAATAGCAATTTTAACAGAATTGAAAGAGTATCTAGTCTCAGTTTGTACTCTCATTTATAAAATATCAATCGATGCGAAGTATCTCATTATAATGCAAATGATCATATAGGCATCATCTTCATAGCAAGGTGTAGCTCGGTTTCTTGTCCTTTTGCTTGTGGTTATACTACTGCAAAGAATACATCCATTTAAAAGCGGCACATGCCAAGGAAACCTCATTATTCTTACCAGAAATGAAAAACATATGGAGAACAAAATAATTATGTGACAGGATAATGTTAAACAGTCACATTCAAGAAAGAGATGATTTGACATTCAGCCTGTTGGATTATTTTCTCTGAATTTGAGGGTACTTAAAGGTGAGGTCCAGATACTTGTATTTGTTTGTTAATTTAGCAACGATTAATTTACTCATTACTAAGAAAACTGTGGGCACCATCTATAAAGATACTTATCCAAAATGCATAAAATAAGAACGCATGCATTGGTTTCTAAACTGTCCAATGACAAAGTCACTCCATGAGAGCAAATTATTTCAGTGGATTAATAGCTATATTGTAAAAATTATTTGTTGGCAACTAATGGATGGTATTGCTTAAAAATTTTATGAAAAAATTGAAAATCTAAACACACATTTTATACAATAAATATAATAGAATTCAATGGCCAGAGAACTGAGTCTGAGGTATTCTAGACACATAGCTCACTGAGCTGTCATGTAGCTGTTACAAGTCGACTGCCAGAGCTGGCTGGAAAAGTAGAATGCATTAATAGTATGTATGGTATTTATATTGAATCAGTAAGAGAAGCTTTGAAATGTCCATCTGTGACAAGCACAGAAATTATAACACTGAAACTGGCTCAAACGATTCTCAGAGTGCAATTTTTCAGAGTTCATTGAAGCTGTTATATTCTAGTCAGCCATAGAAGAAAATTGTGAATCCATTTAACAGACCTGGCTTTTTTATTTACAGATATTTTTGTTCCTACAGGTAAGTCAATTCAAAATATTTGCTCATTCTTTCTGTGGCTGCCACTATTGCTCTGATAATAGCTAGGTTGGTGATGCAATTCAATTCTTTATTGTGAAGGCAATAGGCAGCTCATGATGCACTTCTATATAGATCTGGCCACTTTTAAATATTTCTCAATAAATCCCAATACTTAAGCATAATATTGAGATAAAAAGATCATATTTTTATCCCCAATTCCATGTTTGGTCATAAGTATGTTTGAAGGAGCTAAGCGACTTAATAACGCCCATGAACAAATGACTAGTTATGACAGAGTGCTAGCGTGAAGATTTTTGTTTTCTACCTCCTCTTTAGTTGTGGAATCTATTGCTTTGAGTGATTAGTTATAGCTGGCAAGCTAGAAATGAGTATATTCTAAAGAAACACCATCTCAATTTGACTCCCAGGCATTGAAACAATGGACCCCAAAGAAATGATTTGTGTGTGTGTGTGTGTGTGTGTGTGTGTGTGTGTGTGTGTGTTTTCAGGAAAATCATGCTGGGAGAAGGAAACGGCACCAGTCAGAAGGGAAGACCATCTTCCTAAAAGATATTTCAAATAGTTCTAACAACTTACCAAATCACCTTATAGTATGAGACTGAATCCCATGTAATTATGTATCAAGGGTGGGTGTGGCCTGACCTTGATCCTAACAAGTTATAAGTACAGACCCTTGACTCTCTTTTTCTTTCTCTTCACCCTACAGTGATGAGATTTCAGACACTTCTATGTGGGCACTGGGGATTTAGTTTTTGTTGTTCTTTTATGTTTGTTTTGAGTATGTTCTGAACTTTTTATTTTTGAGATTGTAATATAATTGTTTCGTTATCCTCTTCTTTTCTAAACTCTCCAAACCTCTCCAAATCCTATTATATACCCTCCTTTCTCTCTTTCAAATTCATAACTCCATTTTCATTAATTGATGCTAAATGCATATAAGCATATTAATAAGAATATACTCTTAAGTATAATATGCTTAGTCTGTCTAATGTTACTTGTATGTATGTTTTCAAGGCTGTTGGACTTTAGGGACTGGACAGCCTGTTTGTGTGCTATTCCTTGTGGAAGACCATGACTGCCATTCCCAGATTTCCTCAGCTGCCTATGGCAGTTTGAAGAGGATTGAGTCTTCAAGGGCATTTTTCCCCATCCAGTCTGGAATGACTAAGTTAGTGAGAATTTATGGGTGTCTTTCTTCCCTCTCTTTTGAAATTATCCCTTCACATTTGATACATGAGTTGTTGTGAAGATTCACTCATTGGGAAGTCCTCAGCACCCATAGTAATAGCAAAAAGAATCAAAATAATTTGGCCCTCTTACTATTTAGAAGTCATGGGCTTTGGTTGGTGTATAAGCTCTTGAGAAATAAGAGATTTCTCACTGAGTTATTATTGAACTTAGGGTTCAAAATGTTTGCCCCCAAGCCAAATACAGTTACCCATCCCCAATAAGCCAAATGGGTCAAGTTAAAAGTGGAAAACTAGATTTAGAAAGTAGTTTTGAGATGATAATTGCATCATTTCCATCACTCTCTCCAACCCTTCCCAGGTTCTCTCTCCCCTTACTCTGTACCAAGCTCATAGCTTCTTTTCCTGTTTTCTTTCTTTTTTCTTTTATGTTTCAAAAATTATCATATGTAACATATTTTTATCATGTTTTCTCTTTTTCCAGCTCCTTCCAGATCCTCTCTGTCTCTCTCTCCAATGTCATGTTCTCATATCTCTCTCTCTACAAAGAAAAACACAAAACAAAGCAAAATTAAAAATAAGTACAATTGAAAAAAGAGTTAGACTAAAAATATCAATAAAACAAAACAAAAAAACTTCCTCAAAAAGCTCACTGAGCAGCTGAATGCTAGTTATCAACTGTCATCAAATTTGTTTTACATTTTGAGAAAATAAATGTGTTTTTTTTGTTCTTTCTATCTCTAATAAAGATGCACAAATGAAAATGAATCAAGAAGGCTTCTGCTTTGTTTAAGACTTGAGATTTGCCTGAAGAGCCATGCCTACTCTTATTAAAGCAGTATGCAGTGAATATAAGTACCAAAATTCCCTGGGTCATCCTGAAATTATGTGTAATCTTGTGTGTCAAAAATGAGAAAAGACTATCTGTTTTTAGGGATAAATGTTTTTTGTTGTTGTTTGATAAGGAAATGCATTCTGCAATAATAAATAAGCATCTGGTTTATTTTAAGCTCTCCTTAACCCCACAGAAATTTGAGGTATTTTTTTTTTACCTCTGGTCTAGAGATGGCCAACTGTTAAATTGCTTCTGAATACCAATTGAAACATTTCTGTCAATTGCAGCAGTGTTTCACAGAAGTGAGGTTCATTGTTAAACTCAATGTCCAGTGCACAGATGACAGAGGAAAATTTCGCTCACTGAAGATTAAGAAACTGCCATACCATAAAGCAAAGAAAACCAATCTACAAATCACAATCCTAGAGAACCTAGACAACAATGAGGACCCTAAGAGAGACATACATAGGTCTAATTTACATGGGTAGTAGAAAAAGACAAGATCTCCTGAGTAAATTGGGAGCATGGGGACCTTGGGAGAGGGTTGAAAGAAGGGAAAAGGTAAAAAGGGGAACAGAGAAAAATGTAGAGCTCAATAAATATCTAGAAAAAAAGAAACAACCATATAAGACCTTATAAACTAAGATATTTATGTTTCTGATGTCACTTGACGTACTGACTGAAACTTTTTTCTTTTGTTTTTAATCTTTCTTCACTGAGTATATCAAGTTCAATATATTATTTCTGCAGGCTTCAAATGAAATAAGACTGTCTTTTCTTTCAAAGATAAATCCAATAACTAATAATTGGTGTCAAGCTTTTGTGCAGAATGTTTCTTGAAAATCAAAGACAATAATTGAGTCTAAAATGCTGCACTTAACATTTCAGGGTGATGTATGGGAAGATGTAATGGAGAGTCTTCTGTCAGTGTGAATTTATTAATGAAAATACACTTAAATGAAGGCGTATCAATTTGTATTATATTATCTCGTGTTAGTTGAGACTAAACTTCATCCAACACATGCTGGCCCCATCACAGAATAAATTACATTTTGGCACCACAATTCTTTTAAGTAAATATTTTCTGTCTTTTAATTTCAAATGAGAGTTTACCATCTGTCGTGTCCTTTAGTCACAAATGCCAAAGAAAATCACTTACTACTGTGCCATTTGCAAGCTGCAGACAGGATGAGATTTGGTGCTTGGTGTGTCTTTGCTTTTAATTTTACACAGTCAATATTTATTTTTGCTTTCTCATGCTTCAAATATAATGAAGTATATTATTCTACTTTGAGATACTAAAACCCTGCCCAGCAAATAGGGTATAAAGCAAAGGAAGAAGGAGGAATTGAAAGACTAAGCTATAGCCTCATCTGCAGATGCAATGTACCTGAAGGACACTAATCATAAAGATGTTGAATCCAATTGAACCAGGCAGATGTCATAGAGATTGATTTGTAGCCGAGACACTTGGTAAAGGACTTTTCCAAAGAGAGTAAGAATTTAAGGTCCATTCATCCTACCTGGACCTTCTGATAAGCTACACATTCCTGCAATGTAGCAAAAATCACCTGGACATTAAAAAGGCATTACAACACAGAAAGGCGATGGGTGTAATAAATCCGTTTAAGACATGAAAGTTATGTTCCATTCTGCTCAGATTTCATCAGGTCTTGTCCTTGAACAAATCACAGTACAAGGCACTTAACTGAATGCATCCATAGTAAAAAGAATGGCTGTTGATTAACAGTGTTAATAAAGAAAACACGTAACATTTGTACAGTAACTCATGCGGAACTGAAATTGCTAATAAGAAAGGGACTGTAGTCCATAAAAGATGAACTCGTGCACCTTCTAGACTAAGCTTCTCTGTTAAAATAGTTTTCCCCTGGATGTGTTGAGTGTGTCCTTGAAAAGTTTCTTTCTGTATTGCTTCCGCATATTAATATTTCACAGTTGTCAGGGTGTGGCTGTCAAAAATACTGTGCCATCCATAAAGCCAGAGTGCTCTGTCTACAATTCAGGATCAGGTAGCAAGGAATGATCAATGATAGAGAAGAGAGAATTTGGACACAGGTATATTGATGCTTGTAGGTGTTGTTCAGCTACAGTGTGCCTATTTTGTACAGACCTCCCTAGATCTAAAATCAGTTTTCATCTTTACATATTTAGGCATCACTTAGGAGTTCCATCTTATCTATTCTCATTTTTATTCTTCCAAATCTAATCTTCTCCTTTACAAGACATAGAATGGGAAGAAATCATTGATATTCAAAACTAAGTGTAATTATAACTCTACAGATGTTTTTTGTTCTTTGATGTTATTTGCTGTTTGAATTCAACATGGGGAAGAAATAAGTAACTTTATATTATTATATTAGTTCCTCTAAAGAAACAATGATTTATAAATAAAATTACATAGGAAAAATATTATGCAACAGAGAAAGTGATATAAAACTTAATTAAAAGCATATATTCAGAAGGAGATGCTGAAAATCATCACAAGGATGCAGAGTTTTGTAGGCAAAGATACTGTGCAACACAAACAAGAGGTTTTGTGTGAAATAATTGGGGAAATGATAGCAATTCAATACCCAAAGTTTTAACAACTAAAGAACAAATTGGAAAACTCAATTTAATTGAATTCATCCAACACACCAACTAAGAAAATATTTTCAAATGTTTCAAACACATGCATGCATGTGCATGCACATGTATACACACACAAATGAACACACATTTTAGCATAATTGTATCTTCAGATTTTGAGGACATAAATCCTCTAAACTATGCTTGAAAAAAATCTAAAAAGATACAAGAATTTTGGAAACAATTTAAGCTTTACAGAAAATAGGTCAAATGTTTGTTGCCAACATTAGAAAATGACTAAAAATCTAAAATAAAGGATTAGCAAAAGTAAAAAGCACATAAAGTAGGCAAAACATGAACATGAAGATTTTAGAAACAAGTCTTAAAATTTACGCTATATACTAATAAAGGTTCTATAATAATAGAACATGTAATTTAAATTTTTACCAATTTATTATCATTAATTTATACTGAAAATTGCATCAAAATTTTAAAATAAATCCCCATATAGTCTTTTGTGATAGTTAACTTGATACATTCTTTATGGAGGTCTATTATAGTTAAACAGAATTCTAAGCTCAAATACCCTTTGATCCTGGAATTCCATTCCTGGGAATTTATTTTGTTGATATTGAGACATAATGTATTCAAATGAAAAACATGTTCATTATAAGTATTAGAAAAATGCTCAAGCTAATGTTGCACATCCACAGAATAAATATCCATCATTTGGGAACTCATTAAACAAGGAGTAGTGAATGTCTAAAGTCAGACACAATAACCTTGTAAAGAGAAAGACAGAGACTAGAGAAAAGATTTCTTTTGTATTGACATGAAAGTATTCCAAGGCCTATTTGGTAAGCAATAAATCATTATGCATGATGATATGCATAAAAATGATAGTTCTTTCATGAAAAAATAGGCAGAAAATAAGTTTGCTGTAAATAGTTAATGTGTATTCTAAAGCATTTTCAATAGCGTACAAACAAGCCTACCAATAGTAATTTTTTTACAAGGTGACTTTTTAAAACTAGAGTTAATTTTTAATGCAAACTTCTTTAAGCCTTCTCAGATCATCATATGAATGAATTATTTACTGGAAGTAGAATTGCAATTAATTGGCAAAATTTCACGTTATTTATTTCACTACTAGCGAAGAATGTTTTCTTTAAGGCTTTTAAAGCAGAATGTATGCATTGTGGGGAGGTTGTTCCCTGCTCAAAGTTACTCTATGTGGCATAAAATAGTAATTTCTCGGAGATATTTTGTAAGCAAGCATTTGACTCCATTTGGAAAAGAAACATAGGGGCTGGGCAATTCTAATTCATAGTACATATGTAAATAATGTCAACTGGTTTATCATAGAATAACAAACTAGAATAGGAGAATTTATTGGGAGGGGTTTGGCATCAAGTATTAAGGGCATATAGTAAAGGACAATTAACAATAAAGTCCTTTTGAAATGACATATGGAAACCTACTACTTCGGAAGTTTACTGCACACACACACAAACACACACACACACACACACACACACACACACACAAACACACAAAGAAATTAAGTGGAATTACCATATAATGGAAGAGACAATTTCCAGCTAGACTCTTTATGACACCCAGTAAAACTTGTAACATCAGGAATTGGTCTATCTTTTGAATTGTTGACCAAAGAGATCTCATAGAACACCCCTCCCAAGCATCACACAAATTGTCAAGGCTATTACTTTTTCTCCATAACTTGATGGTTAGAGCCTATAGCAAAAGAAACAATTTTTATATGTCACCAAATATAAAGAAATTCAGCTAATGCCAACTAGAAGCTTGACCCCTCCTGACTATTGTTCATGGTGCTAGACAATATTCTGCATGTTGTAGGAGGAGAAAAGTAATCATTAATTTCTTCTAGCTGTAAATTCTATGAACTACAACAGAGACCTGCCTACAAAATACACTGGTGCAATAGTGCTACAAATGCTATAGGGGTAACCAACCAAAATTTAATTGGATTTAAGGCCCACTCCATGAGATAGAATGTCTCCTAAATGGAATGTCTTTATCAAATTCCTTCATTCAAAGCCAAGGGATCTATCTGGAAGAGTCAGCATAAAGACTAAATAATCACCAGAAGTGGTGGGTGACTCCAAGGAAATAGCATCTTCCTGACACAACAGTACTAATGTAGATATGAACTCAGAAGACTGAAGCAACAAGCACAAGACATACATACGTATAAACCAGGAAAAAAATCTCAACAATGAGCAGGGAAAGTGTACACAAAATCCCATTCCTAACCATGATGCTGCTTTTCATTTGACATCTTCTGGGAAAATTAGTTTTCTGTAGTGCTGAGTCACTGGGTATATAAGTCACAGTCTAAGGCAGGTACCATGCTCATAAGTAGTTGATAACACAAAATAGGATCCATGGTTGTTTGTTGTTATGCTGTGCATGTACCACTCTGGTCCTGTGTCTTTCCTACCTCTCCATTACATAAGCATTTACCATCATTACAGGACCGTCATTGAATCTCCTCTCAGACACCCTGCTGTTGTTGCCCAGTCATGGAGATCTTGTGGCTATGGTTCCTCAAGATTGGCCCCTTTGTACACTCCAGTAACTCATATATTGGGTAGACCCTGAATCTGGTCCTGGGTGGTTTCTGTGTTGGGCAGGGTGCCAGTTCTTCAGTGTGCATTCAGCTGAGGCTGGCCTTCTCACACTTTCCTGGCTAGTGGCATGGAGTGGTGTCAATGACTGTAGACTCACATTTGAGAATGAAAGATGTAGATGGCTTTTGTGACATTCCCTGGAAGCTGCTCCCAATAAAGAATCAGTGTAGACAGGGAGCCATTGAAGAGAACTTTTAAAAATTATAATAGAGATGCTGAAGTGCATGTCTCCACAGTTGATACTTCTGGTGGGGTTGGGGCTGGAGAAGGACTCAGTCTTCTTCAAGGTGCTCACCACTGGGAGCTTAACCATGATACAGTCCATGTATAGGCAACATAAAATAGACTTGGTATTTTTTTCTTCCTTCCTTCCTTTCATTCTTTCTTCCTTTCTTTTTCTTTCTTCCTTTGTGGGGGAGGAGATCACAAGGTTGAAGTTAGGCCAGGGAGGACTGAGAAGTGAGTGTGATCTGGGTGCATTATATGAAATTCCCAAATAATCAATACAAATATTATGTTGGATTTTAAAAAGCCAATATTTATACTGTTCGAGGATAAAAAAAGTAAAACCACCTTGACTTTTTGAATTCAATGTTCAAATGACATTCACATTAACTGCATGATTCCTTTCCTACTATTTAAGCACCAAAGTTTTTTAGTATCATTTTTGGAGCATTCAGTGTTGATGCCTTGATTGCTTTAATGCTAATACTACCACTTCATCCTGTAATGGCAATACATTTTGCTTACCCAAATTAGATCTCCTTTCATCTAAAAAGCTCAGCTGGAAATATGAAACAATAAAAAGAAAATCTAAGTGAAATGCAAATCAAAATATTGAGATATGTTATAGATACATAGTTTAGAAAATATTTTGAACACTATTTACCTTATATAAATTGCTTAGTCACAATAAAAGAAGATGTAAAATATCAGAGTCAAGGAATGATATATTCCCATTATAAGGAAGAGTTATGTGCCTATACCTCACACTGTTAATTTTTATATCTTCTGGTCTCAGAATAATGAAAGCAATAATGTCTACTGTATCAAAAACTTGAGTTTATTGGGAATTTTAATAAGCACAAGTTTGGTGAAATAATATAACAAGATATAAAGGTTGTGGTAGAGGTAGAAGGTAATTTTATAATTTTTGAAAATATTAATTGAAATGTATTGTGAAGTAGAACCTCATCTCCATCAACATATATAATTTTCATTGTTGCATAATCATATTCCAAAATTATAAGTAGACTAAGTTAACTAAAACCATCTCTATTGTGGCAAACCACAGCAGGAGGAGACTGAATATTCCAAATTTATTTTTTCTTTCCAATTACAAATTATTTTTGACTTCCATTTTCTTTTATTTGCTTTGTAGTAAAAAAAAAATACAACCAACTTGACTAGCTTTTTGAAAGAATTGCAGTTGTGCCATTTACTCTTACATTTGGCTATTAAGTAACCAGTCTTGGGTTTTATTATTATATTATGGTCTCTTTAAAACCATTGGGAAGATCCCCAAGAACTACCAGAGAATGACAAAAAGAATATTTGAAGTACACATATGTTTAGGCACTAACTTTTTGAGATTTTTATTTATTGCAGATATTATAACATGTAACTCAATTCAAAACTTAAGAGTTAATTTAATTTCACATTTCCTAGAAATTTCTGGATGATGAATCATGCAGAATGTCAAACAGCTCAAGTTTGCCTTAATTGTTCTTTATTTCTCTAATTGTCCTTCGAATGCACAAAATGCTTCAGAATATATGAAATAGGTCTAGGAGTAAAATCTTCATTTCTGAAGAATCTTTTCTTTTGTCATTCTCTGACAGTGGAAGTTGGGTAATATAGATCAAACTTTGAAACACAATAATGATTTAAATTGCTTCTTTATGAAAGTACCTATCCACCTGTCATCTTAGGAATACATATATGCATCTCTGCCTCCACTGTCTCTATGTATTTAGGTTATACTGGGGGAAAGGCATATTACAAAAGTAACGTAATTTTGTTTGATAGTATATAACATAAGATATGGATTGCACTTTTAAGCAAGTTGTTCATAGAGACTGGGAATTCAAAATGATCATATGAAAAATCAGAAATATGTCCGATGAAACTAATAGCGTTTAACAGTAAGAAGAGATAGAAAATCAGAGAAGTCAGCTCACCTAAAAAGGGGACAGAGAAATTAAGACATTTAAACTTAAAGTCCTGGTGTCAAAGGCATCCAGAATCTCTGCTTCTGATTCATCGTGTGTTCCTACGACATGTACTTGGAGTGGGGATTTCCTTCTGTCATATCAGTCTATCTCTCTTGTATCAGCATTGCATTTTATTGAAAACCTTATCATGATTTTCAGATAGGAGCTGATATTGCCACATATAGTCACATATAACAAACTAAAAAAGAGCTTTAAACATATATTTCACTAACCTAAACATCATTAAGTCTTGTGGAATGAAATGATGAAGAGAGAGCATATGTTGAAAAGTCATAGTTGGAGATGATTATTTTTCCATCCTCATAAAACTGCCTAGAATTGATGTTTAAGTATCAGTTTCTTGTGTCTAAATATTTCTCAAAGCAATGATTTCTTTCAGACCTTCCAATTAATTGATTTCTCTAAGGTCAAGAAATTCCTTTCAGGTGTGTTACCTTGATGACCTCTTGAGGTCTGTTTCTTTCCTTTCCAGGACATTCTATGCAGTGTGGGTGATTGGTTCTTGTGAGATCTCAGTAATGGCTTAGAATGTAGCTGTGGATGATAGCTGTTGGCAACCCCAGAGTCACCCAAGTATTACTCAGTGACATTCTTTCTCATAAATTCTGCTCGTGAGATACACTTGATTATTGCTAGTTTTCTGAAAACAATGTTCTATAGCTTTACTATTTCTATAAGCTTTTGTCAAAATTTCTAAGAAGTTTGGCTTTTAATAAGTCCATCAGTCCGTTGATATTGCTGCACCCGAAGACTTGTTATTTTTAAGTATATGCACATGCATGTGTGCATTCATGTTTTTCCAGGTGTGTATATGTCTATTTTTGTACAGAGGTACATGTGTGTATTTGAGTATGTAAGAGATAGTTTATACCTTGGATTTCATTCTTCAAGATCCATCTTGTTTTTTGAAACAGTGTCTCACTGGATTCTTAGGATTACCCAAGTAGATTAGACTGAATGGCCAGCAAGCCTAAAGGATCTGTCCAGGCCTTAACATTGCTGGAATTTACTAATGTATGTCTGCTTATGTTTTTCTTCTTAAAATACATTTTACTTAAAATCTATTTAATGCTACACTTAATCTTAGCCAAAAGGTCAAGAAGTGAGAACTAGGATTTCAAAGTCATCCCTAGCTACACAGTGACTTTGAGGGCAGCCTAGGCTATCTACATGAGATTCTGTGTCAAAACAAAAAATATATAGAATTATTAAACCTATAGGAGTATGATATCTGTATTATCACCCCCAAAGATGATTCTTAGTGTTTTGTTTATCTGCTAACAATAGAAGGGTGGAACCAGGGGCAGAAGGAAGGACATGAAGCAGCTCTGGCCTTCACTGCCAACCAAGCTTTCCTCAAAACAAGCCCTTTCCCTCCATCTCCTATGACAGGGTTTCAGAGCTGCCCAGCACTGGTTTCCGCTTGTTTCAAAGTCCATGTTTTCATAACCTAGACCCGTTGGAGCCTAAAATGAATGTCACACAATCACCTGGTTTCCAAATGAACTGACATTTTGTGGGTACAGAGAAATATGTGAACATCTCTGGCTCTGATCAACCATCCTGATGGATGTTTTTGCACAAGTGTACCTCCTAATGGAAGCTTCCTTTCTTTACTTCTTCTGGGTGAACTGAGTATAACTTCTACATATTCATCAAAATTCATAACTCAGGGGACATTCTTTAGTGACTTTCAAGAGTCAGTCAAGCATGTCTTCCCTTTAGTTCTGTTAAACCGTGAATTTCCTCGTGTATGTGTGTGTGTATATGCACACATGGTATAGGAGGTCCTTCTGTTTATTTGTTGCTTTTATTGCTTAATCAATAAAGAAAAAGCTTGGCCTAATAGGGCAGAACTTAGGTAGGTGGAGAAGACAGAACTGAAATCTCAGAGGAAGGAAGCAGAGTCAGACAGAGAGACGCCAGGTCAGACAGGCTAAATCTTTCTGGGTAAGCCAAGACAAGAAACTGCTCTTGCCTGGACTGATGCCTAAACTGGACATGAAGAACCCATAGAGAGGTGACTGTTCAACTTGCCTAAAGGTGAGATGATCCTTTGGGGTTTCTGTTTCATAAAAGTCTGTGGATACAGAAGAAAGTGACTAAACTGTTTTTAAAATTTCCTGCTTCATGGAAATGTCTGCTGCATTTTATGGGCCTGTAGGCTGCAGATGGATGAGCCTCCCCCCCGCATGGTACAGAAGAACTTTGGGTAATCTGTCCAGGCAGCGAGATGTCTCTGTCATTTCTAGAGTTTTGGAAGTTGCTTATAATGCACTTCCTATTTACTTAGGTAATATTATATCCTTCTGGAGTCTTTGATGGAGTTGAAGAATGGATAGTTATTATTATAGTTTTCCTTAGTTATGATAAAAGATAAAGTAGATATAAATATGGCAACTATAGTTCTTGCTTGATAACTGTTTTGATATATGTAATTTTACCATGTTAAAGTTAAAGACTTCCTTTTTGTTTAAACAGAAAAGGAGAAATGGTGTAGGAGTTCCTTCTGTTTATGTGTTGCTTTTATTCATTAATCATTAAAGAAACTGCTTGGCCTGTTATGGCAGAACTTAGGTAGGCAGAGAAGATAGAACTGAATTCTGGGGTGGGGGGAATGAGGCAGAGTCAGACAGAGAGCTGTCATGGAGATACCAGGTCAGACATGCTAAATCTTTCCCAGTAAGCCATGACTTCATGGTGAACACAGATTATTTTGAAATGGGTTTAATTAAGACGTGAGAGTTAGCCAATAAGAGGCTAGAGCTAATGGGCCAGGCAGTTTTTAAATGAATACAGTTTCTGTGTGATTATTTCAGGTGTAAGCTAACTGGGCAGCAAGGACAAACAAGGGGCCACTGCTCCCTGTTATACAGACATATATAACCCTATCTTTCCCTTTTCTCCTTTGTGTGTTCCCTTCTCAATCTCAAACTGATAACCTCATTTTCTTTGATTATTATCATTTCACACAAAAAATATACATAAACAGTCACAAATGTATAAATACCATCTTCAAAGTTCATTTTTTATTTTTTGTGTATATATGGTTTCAGGGTTGACAACTTTGTATTATGTCACAAATTGGAGAACTAATCCCCAGGATAGGCTAATTTTCCTTGTCTTAGCATGCAAGAGTGCCTGAATTTCTTTTGCTGGGGGAACAACCTTATGATATTTCCCCTTCTATAATAGCATGTCTATTGATTTTGTCAGAGTCAGGGTATTGTCTGTGCAACCATATCTAGGAGACAGAATATCTGGTATTCTGGCCTCTGCAATCTTTCTGTCCCCTATTCTGCAATATTTCCTGAAACAGAGAGGAAAGAACTGTGCTGAAGATGTACCCACCAGCCCTGGGTCTTAACAATCTGTTGACCTAAACATTGTGCCCAGTTTTTGGTTTCTGTATTGGTTTGCATTTGCTATAAACACAAGTTTCCTTAATGAGGGGTTGTAGATACACTCATCTGTGGGTATTAATATGTAGTTGGGAAGTATGCTAGTCTATCCAAGTGGTATTGGTAGATTCTCTTCTAAGATACATTACATTCAACTACCTTTACACTTGACTTGGTTTCTGGTAAAAGAAAATATTTCCTTCCTCTTGAGTGGGTCTTAAGTCCAATTATACATCTTCTGGTTCCCACAAATATGTTAGTTCTACTTATTGCACCTTTATGGATGTCTTGTCACCTGGTAACTCTTGTGATTTATAGGTGTTATAGCTGGATAGGACTATTTATTGCTTCCCTCCCTGAGCAACTTGAATAGCATTTTCTAGTACTATGAAAACAAGATAAGAAGAAGGATACTTTTCTGTTAGAACTGGCTACACTATCCTGTGTCATGAGTGCTCAGTGTCTTCACTGATCTTGACCTTTACAGAGGTAACCAAAGACAACAGAAATAATCTGTATTATTTTGAAAGAAACCAGAATGCCTTAAAGAAGTTGGTTTGGATAATCTATC
>PVIU01000319.1:187102-268447 GCA_004026605.1 Ondatra zibethicus
TGTGTGTGTGTGTGTGGAAAATTCTCAAACCAATTTTGGATTGAAATTAAGCAGCGAAATTCTAATGATAAAGAAGACATGAAGTTGGATGGACGATTAGCTGGACATGGTTCAGAAAGTGTTGAATCAAGTGAGTTGAAGTGAAGGTAATAAATGTGCACTTTTATATGTATAAATGAAAAGAATAAAGAAAACATATTTGAAATTAAAAAAAAAAAGAAACTAGAATGCCCATAACTAATCACTTGAAAGGAGGTTTCTCATTCCCAATGTTACAGAATTTGGTAGTCTATGGTTCTTGTGGGGAATTTTGTCAGACCAATTGGAACAACCTCATTTAACATATGTGTGTGTATGTTATATGTATGTGTTATGTATATATTGAATATATATATGCATTATATATATTTATAGGTAAATATAAAGTAGTATGGTTCCTTGAGACTGTATCAAACAACCTTGTTAATATTTTTCCATTCTAATTTTTCTTTATTTTGTGGATTTCATCATAATTCAAATTTTACTTACCTATACAGAAGCTTTTGAGATTTATGAGATACAGAGATATGGGATTTTGTTTTGCTATTAGTTTTGTTTGATTTTGGTGTGGGTCATTGTTTCTTATGAGTGCTTATTTTCTAACATATTTCTTTATATTCATGTAGCAAATGCTTAACCAACAGAGCTACATCCTCACTTCCATTCTATTGCTAAGTTTATGACTGTAACTTCTGATGATATTCAAAAATCATAAAAATTAGGTGAGTTTGTTATTTCACATATTTGTGGAACATAGTATTAATAACCCAAATTTGGATATAAGGACACTTATAAAGCAAAGTCACAAATAATCAAATAAGCATCACAGTTGTCTAAAAATAATTATCTTGTAAAAATACAGTTCAAGACAAAACTGCTGATTTCATGAACAAAGTGTGAAGGAGAAAAAATGATTAAGATAGAACTTTTATAGCTTATAAAAAGTAATCACCATTTCTGTCAACTATTTATCTTAGACATTAAATTAATGCTTCACAGATTTTCTGTTTTACGGAATTTGTCACACATCTCTTATAAAAAGATGTAACCAAAAGCCTAATGTGAGGTTTTGTTTTTTAGGTTATTGAGTTAATATGTTATTTGTGACCAAGCCCAGGATTTTGCAAAGTTTATGACAATGATTTTTTAAAATGTTGCATTCCCAGCATTTTATAGAATATATGCATATATTATAGAAATATTTGTATATATATTTAAATCTTTCAAATACCACTGAAATTCATTACTAATTTAAGTATACTTCTTCCCTTGTGGAGGTGACTGCTTTTTCTTTTAACCACTTAATCTGGTACTGTAAACTGGATCACAGCCCATACCTGGGGAGATCAGAAAGGCAAGGAGGTGCCCACTTCACTCATTAGATTGCTTATTGGACATGATGTCAAATTGTTGTGAATTTTTTTTCTTTATATCTGTGGATGATTGCTGTTCTCATTCTTTGGTCAGAGAAGCACTTTTTTCCCAGAGGATTATGGTGATTTCAGAGTCAAAACTGGGGAAAACAAGAGATGAGGGACTCTTCAACCCTAAATTGGAAAACTACACAGGACAACAGCCCTCCAAGCCTGAACAATCATAGTGAAAGAAGAGATGGAAAGAGTGAAAGAACTAAAGAAGATGAGAATTCTAAATGCTGTCTTTTGTTTGTGTGTGAGAAAGTCTCTCTCTCTCTCTCTCTGTGTGTGTATGTGTGTGTGTGTAAGTGCACAGGGACCTGTATATTGTTGGAGGTTCCTTGTCCCACCCAGTCCCATAGTTGCTTTTAAAATAACCACTCAGGCTTAATATTAATTGCAAAATGTTTGGCCTACTATCTCAGGATTATTAATAACTACCTCTTACAGCTAAATTAACCCATTTCTAATCATCTCTATTTTACCATGGGGCTTGTGGCTTGTTACCTCACATCTTGATTCTCTGGCAACTGTTGGCATCTTCCAGACTCTGCCTTCTTTTCTCCTTATATTTTCTTTAATTTCCTGCCTTGTTCTATTCTGCCTGATTTTTGGACAAATAAGCTTCTTTATTAACCAGTGATAATAAAACATATTCGCAGCATACAGAAGTGTTGTGTGGAGACTGTTTTTTCATTTCTCAGCAGCCCAGACCCAAAATAACCACACAGGAACTATATTAATTAAAACACTGCTTGGCCTATTATCCTAGCCTTCTTATTAGCCCATTTCTATTATTCTGTGTATCGCCAGAAGGCTGTTGTTTACCAGGTAAAGTTCCAGAATCCATCTCCTTTGGCAGTTACATGGTTTCTCTTCAACTCTGCCTACTCTCTCTGTACGTCTCTGCTTGGATTTCCCACCTGGTTTTACTCTGTTATTTCATTGGACAAAAGCAGCTTCTTTATTAAACAATGACAATAAAACATAATCACAGTATACAGAAGGGCCTGCCATATTTCATGTACCATGATATGAGTGTGAATGTTAGAAGGCAAGTTGCAGAAGTTATCTCTTCCTTTCTACATGTGTGTTCAGATATTGAACTTAGCTGTTCCTATTGAGTGATTAATATCTTTATCTGCTGAGCCATCTTTCTGACCTCACCTAACTTTGTTATTGAACTAATTAGATGTTTCTACTCATTATTAACAAACTTGATATAACAATGTATTTAATTGTCTCTTCAAAAAGAATAATCCAATTTGGATCATCACTGGAGAACACTGGGCTCATAGAAGGTTAACTGACAGGTAAAGTTTTCCTGTGTTTATGGAATTTATCACACATTGATTTTTTTAATAAGGATCTTTAATGGAAATAGTTTCTAAGATTTTATCCCCTGCTTTGCAGAATTAAACAAATTTAGATAGTAGCTTGAAGTTGGTAGCTGCTTGCTGAGCTACTATCCCAGCCAGGTGAGAGCTGAGTACTTTTTATGTTTGCTGCTTAGTAGTTTTGAGGGGGAAAATTATCTTTGGATCAATATGAGTATAGCAGATGCCAGGGTGCAGTATTGATTTGCTTCAGTAAGAAAAATGCATGGAGGGAGTGAAGCTACAATAGAAAAACCACCTAATTATGCTCATGATAAAGCTCTATAATTCTTTGCACAGATCCATCTTATAACTCAGCCAAAGTGAAAGTGGGAATGCAGGAGGAATTATCACGTCTGAATTTTTCTGTTTTATGTTATGTAATTCTCATAGCAATGTAGCATTGCTTAATTTCAACATTGGCCCAGACAAATGCTCTGTGAGCATCTCTTTTGTAATTGCAAGTTTTCTCCAATGTCATAATGCAGGTGTGCATGCATTCTTAGCTAAGAAGATGAATTCCTAATATCCATGCAGAAAATAGTGTTACTTTACCTACCATGAGTTTCCTAGTTGACATTGGCAACATTTTTACAGTAAAAGAATGATGGATACCAAAGAACAGCACACCAATCAGAATTCAGAAAATGTGCAATTTATATGACAATAAAGGGTTTATTATGAAATTTAAAGCAATTGACACACTTGGTTTTGAAACAGTGGCTTCCTGTACCCTGCTGCCAGCATGAACTCTGACTGTCTGGAGGTCCGGCTATGGATCCTTTAAATGGGGTTTGTGAGCAGAGTGCTATAACTTGCTTAATGGCAACACAGTCCTGCTGCAACCTGATCCTGCACCTGGGACTGAGAGAATGTCTCTCAGAGGCAATGAACAGACCTCCTCTGACATGTTGGATTGGGTGGAGCCAAAAGGCAAAACAGCCTTAGTCATAGTAATCCTGGTCAGAAAAGGATTACAGATACGTAATAAGGAAAATTCAGATATAAATGAACTCTAAACGAGTCACAGAGTTGGATAAATGTGCAAAGGCTTGGAAGGGAAGAAAAAGAGTACAGAGAGTTATAAAAAGAAATAAATGTTTTAAAAAATAAAACAAAGTCTTAAAGAGACAGAGTAAAGATAATAAAATAAATATTAAAAAGTAATAGAGTAAAAACAAATAAGCCACATGAAAATGGAAAATACACAGAAAGTCTGGATTATGTATATTACTGTGTTTTCTTTGAATTTTTGACTGCGAAGGAGCTAAGTACAGGGAGACATTTCATTGTATGGGATGCTGAGCTAAACCAATATGTTTTAAAGGTTTCTTGACTTCAGAATTTGGGTTTAAGGATATGGTATTTTGGGAAAGAGGTTCTTTTGTTCCCATAGAAGATGAGAACCTTGGACTTCTTCCATACCAATGTGCTTTGATGGACCAAGATCCCCTGAAAGGTCTCTATGAATGCCCCCCAAAAATTGCTTCACCCAACAAAAAGCAGGAACAGTTCAGAGAGAACTACACCCACATTCCCAAATATTATTTATAAACTTTTTTTTACATTCAAGGTGGAATATGCTATAGGGATTTGTATTAGTATGGATCTTGATACTGATATAAATTTAATGTGAATTTTGTTATGCCGTGTATATGTATTTTGCTCTTGATTAAGGTATTGTGTTTGCTCAGCTCATTTAAAAATTTAATGTATAATTAAGAAATACTGGTTAATAGATAGTCACCTATAATAATCAAACTTGTAGTCATATTAGTTATGTTTTCTAGATATAAAGAATTATATTTCAGTTGGATAATTAATCTTCAAATCTTTCAGAAACTTTCAGAATATGGTATTTAACATGTTTAAGAACTTAGGACTTTTAATGACAATGAGACACATCTGCTCTTAGCAGCACCAATCTACCACAAGAGGATGTCAGGAATTGAAGAGGCTCCTCATGGAGCTTGTTAGCCATTTGGGCAAGAAACTGCTCTTGTCTGGAATTCTTGATGGGATGCTGTGTGAACTGGACATGCAGGACCCACGAAGAGATGACTGTTGAACTTGCCTAAAGGTCAGATGATCCTTTGGGGTCCCTGCTTTATGAAAGAGTCTGCCAGTCATTCTGCAGGACACAGAAGAAAGCAACTGATGGACTCTGCGATTATAAGGCAGAACAGAGCTTCAAATTTCATGCTTCATGGAAAAACCTGGCAGATATTATGCACCTGTGGGCTGAATACTGAACGCCCCAAAGATACAGAAGAGCTGTGGGTGAGTGTCCAGGCAGTGAGATGTCTCTGTCAAATCTAGAGTTTTTGAAGTTGCTTACAATGTACTTCCTGTTTACTTAGGTAATATTATATCCTTCTGGAGTCTTTGATGGAGTTGAAAAATAGATAGTTATATTTTTCCTTAGTTATTATAAAATATAAAGTAGATATAAATATTGTAACTGTAATCTTGCTTAATACCTGTTTTGTTATATGTAATTTTAGTATTTTAAAGTTAAAATCTTTCTTTTTTATTTAAACAGAAAAGAGGAGCTGATGTGTGATCCCCTATGTATGCTGTGAATGCTATTGTTTAATAAAGGAACTGTATTGGCCTGATAGGGTAGAACAGAGCCAGGTGGGGACAACTAAACTGAATGAAGAAAGAAAGAAGGGCAGAGTCAGGGAGAAGCCATGGGCCACTGCCAGAGACAGAAGAGCTAAAACTTTGCTAGTAAGCCACAGCCACGTGGCAATATACAGATTAATGGAGATGGGTTAAATTAACATGTAAGAGTTAGCCAATAAGAAGATAGAGCTAATGGACCAAGCGGTGATTTAATTAATATAGTTTCTGTGTGGTTATTTTGAGATTCTGGGTGGCTGGGAAACAAACAAGTGGCTTCCTACTACAGTGATGATTCAGTGTACTACAGGACATGTTTATTATTCTCTCCAACATTCTACATGATTTCCTTCACTATTACTTGAGTAAATAGTTAAAGGAGACTTCTGTGAAATTGTTGTATTTTGAATATGAAATCTCATCCATAGGCATCTTTTTTAACAGTTATGGAGCTATTATGGAAAACTTCAGAATCTTTAGGAAGCTGAATAATATTAGATATGTGGATCAGTAGGTTGGAAGCTAGTCCAACTTCTGATTTACTCTTAGCTTCCAGAGTGCAAACACAATCTATCCAAGTAACTCCATTTCCTATAGTCACTTTCTAATTGTTCATAAAGTTTTATTAAGATGATATGACATATATTTAATATCCACTGAAGTTTCAGGAGACTGAAGTTTTCATGCCTGGTAGGCAAAGTGACCTGTTTCAGTTGAAAGGAATGAAAAAGAGGTTTCTAGTGACGATCTTTATAGACAGTATTTCACAGATGGGTGATCACAGTTCATTGCCAGAGGAATTAAATGTGTTATGTCTGATTTTACTGGAAAACTGCACCTGGAAGAGTATACTTCATTTCCCCTGAGCTTTTCTGGGTTCATAGAAACATTTTATGGTTTTGCTTTGTGTACTTGGTCTGTGATACATCAGAGTTGTGTGTACGAGCCTCATGAGGAATCCATTGAATCTTCTTAAAGTATCATTGGTGACTCCTGGCGTGTACATATTTCTCTGTAGATCTTGATTGTGGAATTGTTTATGGGAGGTTTTATAGAATGTCAGTCATAAATGAAATGCATATTTACAGTATACTATAGCCTTTCCATTATTAACACGAATTAATGGGTTCATTTTCTTAACAAAGACAATGTAATTTAGCATATCATCTTGGCTGATTCCTGCATTTAATTATTGTTCAAAAAGTATAAAAAATTGAACACAATACTGCAGCTAAAGCACTAATCCTGAAATTTGGTAAGTGTACCAATACATTAATACTTTCAGTCTTATCATGGTTACATTTTTGTTGCTGTTCTGACAAAATCCCTTCTTTCCTAAATTGCCTTTGATAGGAATTTAGCCTAGTAGCAACAAATGAATGATACCCCATTATGATGAACTGTAATTTCATGGGGTAGCCAAGGCAGAAGGAGTTTGAAGCAGATAGTCGTAACACTTCCAAATTCAGGAAGAAGAGAACTATGAATGACTGTATGTAACTTCATTTCTCCATGCACAGTCCTGGATACCATTCCAAGTAGGGGTGCTGCCCACAATACTCAGATCTCACCCTCTGAAGCTATAAGGGAGAAGGGAAGGATTGGGGAGGGCTTGGATGAGTGAGAGGGTGGAGATGGAGGAAGGGTGGATATAGGAGCAAGGAAGAAGATATCTACATTAAGGGAGCCACTTTAGGAGTGGCAAGAGACTTGGCTCTAGAGGGGATGCCAGGTGTCCACGGGGATGTCCCCAGCTAGGTCCTTGGACAGCAGAAGAGAGGGTGCCTGAACTGGCCTTGCCCACTATCACACTGATGATTATCTCTAATATCACCATAGAATTTTCATCCGGTGATGGATGGAGATAGAGACAGAGACCCACATCCACATCAGAGCAGTGGACTAAGCTCCCAAGGTCCAGTTGAAGAGCAGAAGGAGGGAGAAGATGAGCAAGGAAATCAGGCCTGCAAGGTGTTGGTCTACCTATTGAGGCAGTGTGCCTGATCTAATGGGAGCTCACCAAATCCAGCTGGACTGGGACTGAACGAGCATGTGATAAAACTGGACTCTGAATGTGGCTGACAATGGGGGCAGACTGAGAAGCCATCGATAATGGCACTGGGACCTGTTTCTACTGCATGCATTGGCTTTTTGGAACCCTACTATTTGGATGAACACCTTCCTAGGCTGGGATGGAGGGGGGGAGGGCCTTGGTCTTCCCACAGGGCAGGGTACCCTGCCCTCTCTTAAGGATGGAGAGGGAGGGAGGATGGTGAGTGGGGGAGCAGGAGGGGAATGGGAGGTGGAGAGGAAGTGCAAATTTTTGAATGGAAAAAATACAAAAAACAAAAAAAAAAAATAAAAAATGAAGCTCCTAAGTAAATGTTTTATTTTATAAGCTGCCTTGAAAATGGTATCTCTTTATATCATACAGAAAAGTAGCTAAGACAGTTTACGATTTATGTTTTAAGATATATTACAAAGTTAAAGTAATAAAAACAATATAGTACTGTCATATAAACAAACATGTAACTAATAGAACAAAATCAAAGCTCCAAATATGAACACATATATAACTGTAGCCTTTAGTATTTGACAGAGATGCCAAAAACATATGCTGGCAGAATATTTAACAAATGATTCTGAGAAAACTAGATGTCCATGGCTAGAAGAATAAAATTACAGCAGTATATATCACCCCCATTCAAGGCGGAATAGTAATGGGCCCAGACTTCTAGAGATTAATGCAGGTAGGTTCTGTTGTTGTGAATTTATAGGTGCAATAGACATCTCCCCCTCTCTCTCTCTCTCACACACACACACATACACACACATATCTCACACACTCACAAACATACACTCATATGCACACAAAATCACACACACAAACAAAAATAAATAAAATGCTAGAAAAAATAAAAATAAATGAAATTGAAATTACATTGTAAAATATTTCTCTGTACAATTAGCTGTTTTGGAAACTCCTTCACATTTTATTATTTATTTAACTTTTCACTTTCAGGTGGAACAAGTTGGTATTATTCATATTGACTGACAGCTCTGTTAATACTTATAATAACTATAATAGAAGAAGGTATTTAAAAAAAAAACAATGGAAGGGCACAGCAATCTAGCTGAATGTCCTGGAAGTTTTCCTCTCTTTAATACCTAGTGGTTTTTTTAGTTTGTTTCCTTTGTTGTTTATCTTTTCTCTTATTATTATTTTGTGTGTATGAGTGTTTGTCTGCATGTATGTATACGTACCACGTTGATGCCTACTGATCATGGAGACCAGCAGCATGCATCACATACCAAGGAACTATGAGTGAAAACAACCCTGTATCCAATAGACTACTAGATGAGGGCCAGAATGATGACTCAACAAGTGAGGGTGCCCTCCATCAAACCTATAATCTCTGAACCTGTATATGGAAGCTACAGTTGTGAGGGACCATGAGTATGCTCAGAATCAAACCCAAGTCCTGCAGAAGAGCAGCCAGAGTTCTTAACTGCTGAGGTCCTACTGTGTAATCCAAGGAAGACTGGAACTCACTATTGCTAGGAGTGTTAGTTGGGGTCATCCTTCTGGATTCCTGAGAATTTCCCTAGTGCCTGATTTTTCACTAACCCCATAATGACTCTATCTATCAAGATATCTCTTTCCTTGTTCTACCTCTGTCCTTCCCCCAACTCAACAAAACCATCCTGTTCCCTCATGTTCTTCCTCCCTTTCCTATTCTTCTCTCCTTTTCCTTTCCCCCATGCTCACATTTTACTCCAGAGATCTTGTCTGTTTCCCCTTCCAATGGGATCCATAGTCTTAAAGGCAGTTGTGCACAGCTGAATTCTATCTTCAATTAAAAATGCTTGGATGTGATCATACCCAGAGAATATCTGAAAACAAAAATTAGTTTAGATAATGATTGTCAAAACCCAAGTACTATAGCCTTATTTCCTACTCTTTACTTAACTCACTGTTAAAGATTGATTTAAAAAGCTTCATGAATAACTGGATGAAGCACAGAATAGAAGCCTGATTTATCTGTAAAGATCTTTTACTTTCCTGACTGTGAGAGATAATAGTTCACTGACATGACACTAGAACCCTATTCAGTGGTGTCTTGGACACCCACAGGGAAGGTCTATTACTATACCAGACATATTAACCAGCAGATAACACTGCTTTTCCATGTGGAACATGAGATAGCTTCAGACAAGGACCTATAAGGTTTTAAGAACAAAACTTTTCTCTGATGATCAGAGATTTAAAAATAGTCATGTTGAAGATTAGAGTTCCAAGGACAGTATGTAGTCTTGTCCATCAGTATCTTCACCAGGCTGTTCATGTCGCATACTTTATTTCTGGAATTAAGCCCTCCCCTGGATTTTGTAATTCTTTTCAACTATACTTCTTCTGCCTTTTCAGTAATATCATGAATTTTTTGTGATGTTATCAGTAAAATTTTCTTGAAAAATCAAGTAGAGTTGATTTTACATGAAGAGAAACAGATTTAAAAAGAGTGTTAATGTTTTTTAAAAGTATCTTTGTAAAGTGTTTTCTGTGCACATGTGATATTTCCAAAAGTTTTACCATATTTTGATTTAGCAATATTATAATATATTTGAAATATTTGGGGCTAAACTTTTTCATATATATTTTAGACCATTTCCAAAACTAAGTCAAATTACTACATCTCTAAAAATAAAAAAAACTATCATGTATTTCCTTTAAAATGGTAGCCCAGTTGCTGGAGATAACAACAGAGTATACACAGAAGTTGTTAAATTTATTAATTCTTCTAATTTTTGAGTAGTTATACATTAGGTATATTTATCTGAAAAGCAAAGACACATTAGCTCTACAGTTAGCAAAATCAATCCTGAAAAATCAAGATGAATAACAGGCTATGTAAATTAAACAAGATAAAGCAATCTGGAAGGATTCAGAGACTCATTATTTACAAGCATTTCTTCACAAACATTAGGAATAGGGGAATATAATTACATGTCAGTTTCTCTCTTAGGCCATCAGAGTCCAAGCACTGCGGAACTCTTCAGTGTCTGTAGGCTACCAGTTCTCAAACTGTTGGTCGCAAAACTCTGGTGTTGCCTCAGTTCTTTTTCTTTTTGCCATTTCTTTTTATTCTTTGACAATTTCATAATTGTCTGAACTATACTCTGGACACACATATTTGCTCTAATTTTCAACAGGGTCTCTCCTCCTCAAACCCTTTTAATAATCATGTCTTTTTTATGAATCACCATGGCTAATCAGAGCCACTCCTGTTGGAACCGGCACAGAGGAGCACCCACTGGAGCATGGGTGATTCATCAGTGACTACTCCATTGGAGACAATGTTTTCCACTCTCTCAGTAACTCTCAACAGTCCGTGACAACCACTAGTTCCCTTGGGATCACTCCTGCAAACCACGAACCTCTCTCCAATATGTGATTAATTACTGATAGCCTCCATAGTGGGTAGACCCTATGCAGACAACTATAATTTGTCTTATAAAGCCTTGATATATAAGATCAGGAGATCTTGTCTGTGTCCCTTTTCAATGGGATCCATAGTCTTAAAGACAGTTGTACACTACTGCATTCTATCTCCAATTGAAAATTCTTGGATGTGATCACACCCACAGTGGCCCTGACTTACCATGGTGATTCATAAAAGGACATGATTATTAGAAGTGTTTTAGGGGGAGAGTCCTTGTTGAAAGTTAGAGCAAATGTGTGTGTGCCCAGAGTATATCTTATAAGTCCAAGACTTATATAGGTGTTGTAATTTCATAAATGCCATGGCCTTATTATGACCAGAATATAGAATTTCAGAAATCTCTTTCTCCAAGTTGGGCTCTTAAATTATTTACACTTACAGATAAGCACTCAGCAGTCACTTTCCTCATTTGGACCAACCGTAGATTTATCCTTTTGCCATTCTTGTTTGCTGTAAAATACTCCTTAATTGTTTATGTGAGCTACATTCATTAATGTTTATCACTATAGAGGCTTCAGAGAAGTGTGTAAAGATGCAAAAATAAATGTACATCACTGCAATGATAGAATATGACAAAAATATCTCTTATATTCTAAGAAATTAGAACTTTCCTGGACCTCAGGGACAGAGTTAATAATAAAACTTAATTAAAGCTTAAGACTGACATCCTACTGTACACTCAGCCTGCTGTTTAAACTACCTTTAAGAGAACAATGAATAGCGCTCAACATTACTTGCTTGGGTTTCTAATGTAATCAACTTTTATAACTTAACATAACACATAGCTGCAACACTGTTATGTATTCTTCTATGCCCCTAAGTGATAATAAATTCTGAAAACAGAAAATAGACTGGAAACAGTTTTTTATTGATTTTTATTGAGCTCTACATTTTTCTCTGTTCCCCTCAATGCCTCTCCCCTCCCCTTCAACCCTCTCCCAAGGTCCCCATGCTCCCTATTTATCCAAAAGATCTTGTCTTTTTCTACTACCCATGTAGATAAGATCTATATATGTCTCTCTTCGGGTCCTCATTGTCTAGGTTCTCTGGTATTGTGATTTGTGGGCTGGTTTTCTTTGCTTTATGAAAACAGTTTTATTAAACATATATTCACAACAAATGTTAGGTGTAACAAGATAAGCTTGTTTGCAATGGCCTTTGTAGTACTGTTTGTTGTCTGTTGATAACAGTTGAATCCAGTAGGAGTCAGTGACTTAATTTTTTTGTAAAACTTTGGTAAAGGATTGTGTAAAATACCCTTCATCCCTAACCCCCATAAAATGCTTTCTGTGCTTTTCATTAAAAAAGGAAACACACACACAGAGTCACAGACAAGATTCAATCAGGCACAGATTCAGACTCACACAGCAGCAAGCAGACAGACAATAAACAGCACAGGAATAGAAAGGTACAGGATTAAAATCTATAACTATTTCTGTTGAAATTACTACAAGGGAAATTTATTTTCCTTCATGTGACAATGACTCATCATTGGTGACTTTGAGTTTTTCACTAATTTCAAACCAATGAATGATTTCAGTTTCTAGAGTGCTAGTGTTACATGTGTTGTAAACTCTGGGAATCCCCACTGTACACAAAGATTGAAATAGACCTGGAACAGCAAACAATGACTTGGTGTACTATAAAAATATTTTCAACATCAGCAATAAGTAATAAAAGATAGTTATCAATATGTAAAAATTGATTGGAAAATACCACATATTTAGAGCATTTTGTCCACACTCAATATACTTTCATTAATATTTTCTACCTTTTAGGTAAGAATACTCATGACATGCCTATTGCACACATGAACTTATAATAGTTGTGGTTACCCATTCAAGACTCTCACAAGATCTAACTTTCAGTATGGCAAGAGAGGGGGATCCTGAAGCCTTCCCACTAGATAAGGAGCTATTGCCAGATGATGGCTATGGGGGAAAAGACAGACATTTTTCTAAGTTTTCAGTTCCCCAGGGAATAATTTCACACTCAGGCTCAAGAGAAGCACTAATTTAACCCAGGAAAAAAGGAAGAAATAAATGCAGAAAGGAAGAAACAAAGAAAGAAAGAAAGGAAGGAAGGAAGAAAGAAGAAAGAAAATTAGTTTACTAATGACCTGGAACTATATAACAAATTTCTACATCTGTTTACATGAGTACTTTTGTATGAATGAAAGCTAGAATAAATTTTCCAAAACTTTATTTATATTAATTTTTAAAATTACAAATAAATTGCAGCTATGATTTCCTATATTTCTGAAATTTCATGTACCTGTACTCTGAAATATGATCATATATACTCCTCTAACTTTCATTCCTCTAAATTCTCTAAATATTCCCTCAATACAGCTCTTTGAGCTTCATGCTTTTTTTGTTATCTAGTAAATCCAGTAAATACAGCCTCATAGGTATGGGTTTGGAACCATTAACTAGAGCTCAAAAAACCAGTTATCACACACTTGAAGAATGACAGTTTTTCCTTCAAGAATTATTTACTACTAATAGCCCTTCAGTAAAGAGGGGGGCCTGGATATCATATGGAAAATCTGTGACATGGTTTGGGTTGGCATGAGTGTGTATAGGTCTTGTTTAAATAATCAAAGCTTTTATGAATATCACAGCATGCCTCTTCATCCTCCAGCTCCTACATGCTTTTGCCTTCTTTTTTAGGATGTCCACTGAGCCTTGGTGATATATATATAGTGTGTGTGTGTGTGTGTGTGTGTGTGTGTGTGTGTGTGTGTGTGACTTTAGACTGCATCACTTATTCTTAGCACTTCGGATAGTAATGGATCTTTCCATTGACTGTTGTACCCTGAAGAAAGAAGTTTTTGTAATTGGGATTCAGATCTGCACTAGTCTGCAGGAACAATCCTAACCATTCAATAAAATGACAATATCAGGTTCTACCCTACCACTTATGACCTCCCCAGTTGTAAGCTTTTGACTAAGATTTGAGTATAAAGACATGAATTTTTCTCCTGTTGAGCAGGTCTGACATTCAATTAAAGGGTAATCACTTACCTGTGCTCCTATTGCACAAGTTAGTATTAGAGCTTGTGTAGTCTACAACTAAGTAAGACCACTGATGCCCATTCTCCTTCAGTAATAAGAGTAAAACATTCAGACACTTCAAAAGCTATCCATTAGGAATGAAATTTTCCAGTAGGATTAATATTAATATGTCCTACAGTCAATGTAGGTAGGTTTTCTTCAGTAATGGTATCTTACTAAGATGTTAGGAGCATTGTTCATCTCTTCAGGGTAATTCTGTTTGATCCCTCTTTTTTCCAAGTTTTATTTTGAAATTAACTTGCTAACTTGTGAGTTTTCAAAGGTCTTTAACATCTTTAATGATATAGGGAGTGGCCATTAAGATTACTTTGATTCTATTTCATCCTAGCTGAAATGATCACCACAAGAAATACAAATAACAAAAATTGCTGTCATGGGCTGATGTGGGAAATCCTTCTGTATATGTTTTGTTTTTATTGTTTAATGAATAAAGAAGGTGGTTTGGCCTGTGGTAGGGTGGAATAGAGCTAGACAAGAAAACTAAACTGAATGCTGGGAGAAAGTCAATGGAGTAAAGGGGAAGTCATGTAGCTGTGACCAGAGACAGACACTTCCACTGGAGCCTGCTGAAACTTTGCCAGTAGGCCATGACCTATGGTGATGCACAGATTAATATATATGGATTAGTTTAGGATATAAGAGCTAGCTACCAATATGCTTAAGCTATTGGCCAAACTATTGCAAATAATATAGTTTCTGAGTGATTATTTTTGGGTCTGCCAGGAAATGAATGAGCAGCCTCCGCCAACAACGGATGAGGTGAAGCGGGAGCATTTGCACAGTTTTGGTGGGAGTGTGCATTATTAACCACTCTTTAAATCAGTCTGGATGTATTACAAAAAACTGGAAAAAGAACTGCCATATGGCCCATCTATAATACTACTAGGCTTGATATATATCCAACACAGCTTATATCCTACCAAAGAAGCATTACAAATCACATTCACTGTTGCTCTATTCAGAGTAGCTAGGAAATATAATTAAAGTAGATGTCCATCCAAAGAAGCGTGGATAAGAAAACATGGCAGAGATACATAGTGGAATTTTACTCATAGTAATGAAATCATGATTTGCAGGTAAATTGGATGAAACTGGAAAACAGTTATATTGAGTGAGGTAAATTAGCCCCAGATAATCAAGTGTGTTGTCTGCCATATGCAGATCATAACACCAAATCTTTTATTTTATGAATTCAAATTAAAGCACAAATAGAATCAAGGAAACTAGAACGAGGTCTTTGTGAGGATATGGGGCAAGATGTGAGAGTGGGGCAACAGATCATGGGTAGAATGCAGCAATGGGGCAGCATACTATAGCCAAAAATAATTATGCAAAGAGGGGCTTGGAAACATGGGGAAAATCAGAACATGAAGCAAAGGACTAAGCTAATGAAAGCATGTATTAAAAGTCATGTGGAGGTTTACTATTTCACAACCCAATTAAAATATGTGAAAGGATAATAGAACACATATGAAGAGAAATAAGAGGATATATTGGTAGTCAAAGGATTAAACAAGAGCTGAGGGAGGGGATATGAGTGATAGAAGAGAGGAACTAAGGGGTAAGTGAACCAAAACTAAGGATATGTGAAAAGCCTCATATATATTATCTTTGAAAAAGTGTCCTCTCTCACAAAGAGATAGTACTCATCCATTAGCTTTTTCCAAATGATAATCACGACAGGTTCCTATCATGGGACACTATTATGTACCTTGTCTCTCCCTCCCTCCCTCCTTTCCTTCCTTCTTTTTCAAAGATAGAAAAGGTTAACTTTCCCTAGGATCCAACAGAACATGTGACACTATGAGTTGGGTGAGGGACAGAGATGGAGAGCAATTAAAAAATCTTGATAGAGTGAGCCATTATAGGGTTAGGGAGAAAACTGGTGCTAGGAAAATTCCCAGGAATCTGGAAGAATGACCCCCAACTAAGATTCCTAGCAATAGTGAAGAGGGTTCCTGAACTGACTTTCTCCTGTAATCAGATTGGTGACTACCCTAACTGTCACCATAGAAACTTCATCCTGTAATTGATGGAAGAAGATGCAGAGATCCACAGTCAAACACCAGGTTTAATGCCAAGAGTTCAATAGAAG
Source organism: Ondatra zibethicus (assembly GCA_004026605.1). Classification (NCBI taxonomy): domain Eukaryota; kingdom Metazoa; phylum Chordata; class Mammalia; order Rodentia; family Cricetidae; genus Ondatra; species Ondatra zibethicus. The sequence goes on from PVIU01000319.1 coordinate 203,231, forward strand.
AGTGGGATGAGGGATTATATGAGCAAGAGGGGTCAAGATTATGATGGGGCAACCCACAGAGACAGCTGATGTGAGCTTGTGAGAGCTCAGGTTCTCTAGATTCACAGCTGGTGATCCTGAAAAGGACTGAACAAGGCTCTTTGAAAGTCGGTGACAGTTCTGTGGCTTGTTCTTGTTGTGGGGCCCATGACAGCGGGATCTGGGTCTTTTTCCCTGGTGCATGATCTGGCTTTTTGGGAGCCTACTCCTTATAGTTGGATGCCTTATGATCAAACTTGATATAATGGGGAGTGGCTCAACTTGATATGCCAGGCTTTGTTGACTCCCCATTGGAGACCTTACCTTTTTTGAGGAGTGGATGGGGGGGGAATGGAGGACGCGGGAAGAGGGGAGGAGGGAACTGTGGTTGGTATGTAAAATGAATAAAAATAAAAAAAATAAAATGGAAACCTTACTGACTCTTAAATCTTTCTATTGTTAAGTAGGAACAAAACCAACAAAACATCCAATTTTTTACATGGTACAGTCACATTGTCAAGTTTGTTGCTGAAACAGTGACACTAATTACATTATTTTTATTTTTGTGAGTTCAGACAAATAAACTCATAATGTAAATACCACAGGCTGGATCAGGTTGGAATTCTAATTCATTTGATTAATGACCATGTGATCTTGATTGCATTGTCCTTGTAAACTTCAAATCAATTTAATAAACACCTATGGAGGTCTGTTATACACTATATAAAGTTGATCACTGGAACAGAAATAGAATCTGAAGTATGCTTATCCTTTGGAACTATGATATTTTAATGTTTCAAGAAATGATATGGTTGAAAATTTGTAACATAATTCACACATTTTTAAAATTATTACTCAATAATCACCGCTCCCCCTATAGGTCATAACTCATTGTCAGTGGTTAATACATTTGGTTTTGAAGACATCAAATAAGAAGTTAGATGCTATTTAACCTTTAAAATCCAGTGTATGTTTATTATTGCATTTCTCTTGGGAATTATTATACTAAAAATTGATTAAATGGCCTCTATTAATTTTATAGCATATTAATATCATGGTACAGACTACATAGCAATTTACTTCCAAAGTATAAAAGAACATGAGTGACTTATGACAAGAAAACTGAAGAGGAGGATTTGGCTTTTTATGTTTTGTTCTGTGGTAATTGTTAACATTTCTTAACTAGTTGTCTTCATTTTCTAATTCTTTGCTTTGTTGTGTTCCAACACAGGGTTACACGGTGGTTTCAGAGAAAAAAAATAAAGTTTATTTATTATATTGTTCAATGTTAGTAAAATGATAGCATTATTGAATTCAAGTTGTAAAATATAATGACTATAAAGCCATATGACAAAGACTTAGATGTTAGAATTTATTTCTATACTTCATATCTTTTATCTCTGTGTTATGTGTTTACTTCTTTTACCAATGCCAAATAAGTCTTTATAGGTGACACATAGGTACCACCAAAATATGGTTCACTTGGTAAAGGCACTTTCTGCAGTTGGTGACCTTAATTTGATGAACAGAATCTTGCGGTGGAAGCAAAGCACCAACTCCCACAAACTGTCTTGTGATCTCTATATATACATCTACAAACACAATAAAGTAAATAAAAAAGTAAATAGGTGGGTTGATAAGAAGTGATCATAGTTAAGAAAGATGAGTATAAGCGAAGTGCAGTTAAGGGAATAATCAGTTCTCACTCAGGAAACTTTACTAGAATAATGATTACTTAATTCATTCTTAAAGAATTAAGCAGCCTTTCTTTAGAAATAAAGATAACAAAAGCATTTCCAACATAAGGAACAGAACTTGGAGAATTATAAAATAAGGGTCACATTTTGAGTATTGAGAGTAACTAGGAGTCTAATTGAGCAATAACAAGGAAGGCAGAATGTTGTGGGAACTCCGTGGCCTCGTGTACTATAAGTCCATATGAAAAACATGTGCAGCTCTCTTTGCTGCTTGATTTGGTTCCAGTTCTCAGTGCATGCTTTTGCTGCTGGATTTGGTTTCATTTCTCAACGCATGCAGAGGACTGTGAATAACTAACCTTACTGTGAGTTTATCCCCAAATAATTAAACATTCGTAATACTCCATTCTGAGATATTTTGGAACTCTTTGGTACGACTGCAAATTGGTGCTCACATGGGCTGAACCATGCAATTGCTGGACCTGCCCAGATTCTCGCCAGAGACCTCCTCCTACTCCACACAGCTGAATTACTCCTTTCTAGCTGAACTAACCCTCTGGTGCAGCTGTGCACGATTTGGCTCAGCTGGCTTGCTGTACTGACTTGGTAGTTTCCCACTGGGCCAATCCCCTGAGGTTTGGGTCCCACTTACTAAGAGGCTAAGTTACTCCTGCCCGCGGATTTCTGCTGCAACTCCTCCACAGCGTCTCTGACCTATGTGTCTCACTTCTACCCAGCAAAGGATCTGCTTTTGATGTTCAGCTGCTGCCAAGCCTGCCCTGACCAGACCAACCTCTGATGTCTGGAGTTCTAACTCTATCTGGGTTTCAAGAATTTTTGTCCAGCTGAAAACTTCTCCATATGTGGGTGTGCTGCTCTTAAGTATTTAAATAAACTTGTTAGCAATTCTAAGTCTGAGGTGATTCAGGTACTAATTTAGGACTTGCCTTACTACCGCAACTCTGACACCTGCTGGCCATCAAGATTATTACACCTACAACAATTTTCAAGCTATATACAATGAAGAAATCTTGTCCCTATGCTACACAACAGGCTTGAATGCTTAGGACAAGATTCAAGAACTAGGAAGAAAAATTGAATCACATACTAAGGTTATACAAGGTCCAAAAGAACAGTTTAGTGACTTTTTACAAATATTAACTAAAGTTGTACAGATAGGGATACCATATCCAGAAGCTAGACAAGTACTTATTGAATCTCCAATTTCTAAGAATGACAACTTAGAATTAAAAAGATATTGAGTCTTTAAAGGCCATATCACCACCAATGGATGAATGGATCCTGTACACAGTCAATGTTGAGTCATTTGACTATAATACTGAGGCTTGGGTAGTGAAACAATTTACAAAGGTATGAAAAGACATCAAAGTACCAAATATTTTAATTGTTGTATAATAGCCCATCTTAGAAGGGATTAAAACAAAGTGTTTCAGTAAATGACAAAAATAGAGGTCTTAGTATTCTGAATTATGTAGAAGATGTGGCAAAGGCCGACATTGGACCAATGAATGTAGATCAACAAGAGACAAACAAGGCAGCCTGTTACCATTGGGAAACTCCTTGGGAGGCCTCTCTCAGGACCCCAGGTCAAACATGGTTCAGCAACTCCCAGTCACTGTGGAGGACATGCCTCCCCAGGAAAATTAGAAAATCCAGTGCCTGTCATAAAAAAGAATCATACTCTTCTGGATAATAGAATAATCATGGAGGATGAAACAAAAATTCTACTAGAAAATAGGAAAGGTATATTTTGGCAGTATTCTATAAATGATCAAAGACCAAAGCCGAGAGTATGAATAAACATTATAATTAAAGAATTATTGGTCAAAGGCATAGATGTGACTATTATTTACTCCAGAATCATGGCCTTCAAATTGATCTTTTCAAGAGGCAGATGTTTAATTCCTAGGAATTAGAATTCTATCTCAAGTAAAACAAATCATGTGATTGGTTGAATACATAGGGCTAGAAGGACATAGAGGAAGGCTGAAGCCAAATGTGGCTAATACTACAGTAAATCTATGGGGTTGTGATCTGCTGCAGCAACAGAATACCCAGATAAACATTCCTGCCATTTCAGAAATGGAACATAAACTAACCCATGTTCCTTGGAAGGGTATTATAAGGTACTATAAAAATAGTCACCAACCATTCAGGTTGTACAAAACCACAAAACAACTAGCAAACTTTCAGAAGTACAAACAGCCCTACCTTTAAAATGGTTAACTAAGAAACCTATAGGGTTAAACAATGGCCTTTAACAATAGAGAAAATTAGTGCATTAGAACAGCTGGTAAAGGAGCAACTAGATACTCAGTATACTGAAAAATCAACCAGTCCTTGGAATTCTCCTGTATTTGTTGTTAAAAAGAAGTCTAGAAAATAGAGAATGATGACAGATTTAGAACTGTTAATAAGGTGATTCAACTAATCTCTACAATCTGGAATTCCTTTGCCTTCCCTATTGCCTAAAGGATGACCTCTTACAGTTATTTATTTAACTGATTGTTTCTTCATTATACCTTTGCAAGAAAGAGGCAAAGAAAAATATTCCTTCACAGTGTCTCTTTATAATAATTAACTGCCTACTAAAAGATATCAGTGGAGGATTCTCCCATAGGAAATGTTAAGTAGCCCACTCTGTGCCAATATTTTATAAATCATCAATTAGAAAAAATACCTAAGCAAATTTCCTGGACCTATAGTTTATCATTACATGGATGACATTTTTGCTACCTGATTCAAATGTAGATACTTTAGAAAGAAGACATAAAGAAAGTTTTGTCTAGTTGGGGATTAAAATTTGCACATGAAAATATACAAAGAGAAGATTCTATGAATTAGCTACGTTATAAAATAAGTTTACAGAAAATTAGAACACAAAAAGCACAAATTCGGAGAGATTGATTACAAACGTAGTGACTTTCGAGATTGTTAGGAGATAGTTCCAATCTGTGGCCCACTTCTGGGATAACACCTGATCAAATAATTCATTTAAACAAAACCTTAGGTGGTGACAAAGACTTAAATAGTCCCATAGAATTATCAGCTGAACCTGAGAAAGAATTGATTTTGATTGAAGAGAAATTGTAGGAGGCACATGTGAAACACATGTATCTGAATCTTATCTGCATTCTGCTCATATTACCCTCCACATATTCCTCTATAGGAATTTTAATACAGAGGAAAGATATTATTTTAGAATGAAACTTTTTACTACATAAACCAAGTAAAAAATTAAAATCTTATGTGAAAAAGGTCTCTGAATTAATTATAAAAGGAGAATTGAGACTTGGTCAATTAGCAGAAATTATAGTAACTTTTACTAATGGTACAATTAACAAATTATGGCAATACAGCGGATCCTGGCAAAGAGCTTGTACTATTTTTTTGGAGAGATTAATAATAACTATCTCAAATATGATAGAATCAATCTTATAAAGAGAGCTAATTGGATTCTTCTTCACATTATATGTGACTGGAGCCCCTACATTCTATTCTGATGCAAATAAATCAGGAAGAACATCTTACAAATCAGAAGATTTAAGGAAAGTGGAGAAAAGTTCTTATGATTCTGTCCAAAAGTCAGAATTATATGCTATTCTCATGATACAAAAGGATTTTAAAGAACCTTTCAATATAGTTACTGATTCTCAATATACAGAAAGAGTTGTTTTGTATACTGAAACTGCCGAATTTATACCAAACAATACAGAATTGAATTGTTACTATTATTTATTCAGGTTCAAGATATAATCTAGAATAGGCTTCATCACATGTATATAACACATATCCAATCCTATATGGATCTGTCAGGTCCTCTAGCACAAGGTAGTGCAGAAATTGATAGATTATTGATTGGAAATGTGCTGAAGGCCTCAGAATTTTATTCAAAATCATGTCAATAGCAAAGGTTTAAAAAAGAACTTGTCTATTAAATGAAACAAGCCAAATAGAGTATAAGGTGATGTCCCACTTGTTCTTTATATAACCAAAGATCAATACCTGCAGGATGTAACCCAATGGGTACTAAAAGGAATGAAATCTGGCAGATGGATTTGTTCCACTTCGTGGAATTTGGACAATTAAAATATGTAAACTACACCATTGATACCTATTCAGGTTTTCAATGGACAACTACTTTGAGTTCAGCAAAGGCTGATTTGGTAATCACACATTTTCTAGAAGTTATTATCATCATGGATATACCTGCACAAATAAAGACAGATAAGGGTCCAGCATATGTCTCTAAGAAAATCAAACAGCTTTTTGCTTTTTATAATATAAAGCATATTACAGCTATACCACACAATTCTACAGGACAGGACTTATAGAAAGATCAAATCGAATTTTAAAGGATATGTTAAACAAACAAAAAGGGATAAAAATACCCCCCAAATGATTGCATTATGATTTATTAACCTTGAATTTTCTTAATACTAATTAGAAAGAAACAACAAATGCAGAGAGACTTTGGATAATAGAAAAAACTTCTGAATTAGGTCAGTCAGTATATCTCAAGGAGATGTTGACCTTTGAATGGAAAACAGGACATGTGCTGCATTGGGGAAAGGGTTTCACTCTTGAACCACAGAGGAAGAAAAGCTAAAATTAATCAAGATTAGGTTTTAAAAAGAGAAACCTCTTGATAAAGAGAAATGACAGGTCATCCACTGATGTGGGATGTCCTTCTGTCTATGTGTTGCTTTTGTTGGTTAATGAATAAAGAACTGGCTTGGCCTATAGCATGGGAGGAGGAAGGAGGAGTTAGAGTGAAGCAATGGAGCCTCTGCCAGAGTCAGTCATTTTGAAACTTTTCCGGTAAGCCACTGCCACATGGTGATATACAGATTAATAGAAGTGAACTAAATTAATATGTTAAGAGTCAGCTAATAAAAAGATAGAGCTAAGGGGCCAAACAGCAATTTAAATAATATAGTTTCTGTGTGATTACTTTGGGTCTAAGGTAGCCAGGAGCTGGGAACCAACAAGCAACCGTTCTTACTATAATCCACAGAGATGACAATACCACATCATAAGGGTTGGGGCAGAGTTCTCTTCTCTTTTCAGGAAAATACACTTATGATACCAATCCTTAGCAAAGTTAAGATATCAATATGTAAACATTCATACAATAATAGTTGTCACTTATTAAAATTCAAATCTAAGCCGGGCAGTGGTGGCACATGCCTTTAATCCCAGCACTTGGGAGGCAGAGGCAGGCAGATCTTTGTTAGTTTGAGACTAAAAGAGCTAGTTCCAAGACAGGCTCCAAAGCTATGGAGAAACCTTATCTCAAAAAACCAAAAAAAAAAAAAAAACAAACAAACAAACAAAAAAAAACAAAAACAAAATTCAAATCTTGCTTTAGAGTTGGATGGTGGCTATCCTTCTCTAAATGCAAGCATGTTGTTAAAATAAAAATTCAGTGTCTGTCTCATATCATGTATGGAACAGAGGAAAGATAATATCTAGAGACTACTATTAAAATTTTGCCTTAAAAAATTTCAACTCCCCCCATATCTATTTTATCTATGTGATACTTTTCATTGAATATATGTCTATATGCATAATGTTTCAGTTTTCCAAAATAAACAGTAAGTATTTTTGCAATAATCTTTGAAGTCTCCAGGTAGAAGATGAGGCCCACGGCAACAATTCCACCTGGCTGATATGATGTCATTGTGCTGATAGCACCACTTCAATATAGGTTTGGGTTACAAAGTGCTCAAGATGATTCCAACTTGGCTAGCTGTGATGTTGCAGCTTCTTACAGCACTCTGGTCAGAACTTCAAATCAGAATTCAGAAAAACCAGACCATCCTCTCAGAGACTATCTGTAACAGACAGTAATCTTGAAACTCAACCATCATTTTAGTTTATAGGATTGCATAGAAGTGATATCGCCCCCATGACAGCTAGAAGTAATTCTAGAGAACAATGTCCCCTCACAACAAAGTTTGTCCTCAGGGTTATGGACATTTTTAGGGATTGGTTATAAGTGGTACAGGGTTGGGGGATGGAAATGTAGTAGGCTCAGGGATTGCTTTAGAAACAACAAAAAGGGAATGGATGGGATAATAGGTAGATTATTACTTGTGATTTAATATTTATAGACAATTTACAATGGTATAGATTCTTGTATATTTGTTATATTGAATATGCTCCTATTTCTGTTTACAGTATTGGTTCACCTATGCAAAGTTATTTTGTCATATTTTATACATGCATTTTTCTAACTCTTCTTAAGATATTTTGCATATTTATGCAATTTCAGAAAATATTTATCTTATTGCACTATAGATTTCTATGTCTAATCAAGATGCACACATGTATATATATATATATATACATATTTATGTATATATATTTAGTTTACACTTTGAGGTCATTGTCTTCATTTGCTGCACATTGGTTTGAAGACTGTTTAATTTTCTAATCTGAAGCCTTAGTCTTTAATCTATCTATGTGTTAAGAATTATAGGTCAATAGTCATCCATTTTTTTTATACTTATAGTTAGACTAGTCAGGTTCTTTAGATGCATAGAGATTCCATATAGATAGAAAATCTTCAAACACTTCAAAGAACTGTAGAATATGGCATTTAAGTAAATTAGGATTCTGTTGACATGAGACATGATTGCTCCTGGCAGCATTAATCTATTTCAGAGAGAGTGTTGGGCACTGAAGACTCTCCACTTGCAGCTTGTTTTCTTCTTGGAAGAACTGGACTTTGGGCAAAGAACTGCCCCTGCCTCAACTACTGACAGAATGCACAGTGTCCAAGCTAGATAAGTAGGATACAAGCAAAAAGACTGCCAAACTTTGCCAAGACAGGATAAGATAGTTTTAAAAAATTTCCTATCTCTGAACATGATCTGTTTGATACTCTAGGCCTTAGCCAACGTTGGTTGCCCTGATGTTGCAAATGAGACTTTGGGTGATTGTCCAGGTAGATGGTTATCTCTGTCATTTCTTGTACCTTTTGGGAGTTGTTTGATTGTACTTCATGTTTACTCAGGTAATATTATTTCCCTTCTCATGTCTTTGATTGGTTTAAGACTAAATAGTCGAAGTTACTTTCTTTTCATGACATAGCCAAGCTATTTTTAATATAAGATTTAGACTCCTTAGGATAGGATAACTATTGAAATATTTAGCATATGTTTCTTGTTTGATATTGTTCATGCTGGTTGTAATTCTAACTTTTAGGTATGTTTTTTGTCAGTTCTTTTCCCTGGACAATACTTGATATTTGTTGTTATTGTATATAGTTTTGCATTAGGCTTAGAACTCTCTTAATTTAGACAAAAGGCTGATGTGTTGTGGGAACTCTTTCAGTCAACAGCCTTTAAGACACAAGCCCATGTTTGGCATTGTCTCATGTACTATAAGTCCATAGATAAAACATGTATGGCTCTCTTTGTTGGTGTATTTGGTTCCCATTCTAAGAACATACAGAGAACAGTGGCTTGCAACTCTTACTGTGATTTTATTCCCAAATAAATATACCTTTGTTTTACTCAATTCTGGGCTATTGTGAAATTCTTTGGTATGACTACAGCAGAAAGAAAATGATAGATACATTTGCAAAGAAACAGTGAAATATTCTATAACAAAATTCTAGATATGTATAATGCTATTTTGAAAATAAAGGGTATTTTTCCATGAGCATTGGTTGACTTCTCTTGAGCTGAGGACAAAATTTCATTACTTAAAATTCCTATCATTTTAATTGGCTGAAAAATTATATGTTCATTAGAAAGTAATTCTTAATGATACTTTCTGGATTTTAAAAAAAATATTTAATTATAGCATATCAAATAAAGACTATTACAAACAAACATTTTTGACCAATTTCTTCTTTTGCTCATTTGCCTCTGCTCAATAAACTGTTCTGGTTGGCCATACTCTCATTAAGGTGTACTAAATTGTGTATTTCTACATTTCCTGCTTGAAACCTACTGAAGAATTTTAATCTCACATCAAATCTTGGAATATTTCACCTGTAATCACAGAGCTTCATCACTGTTTCTAATGAAAGCAAATTCTATTTGAAGTGCAGTCTTCCTCTCAGAGAACCAGTTTTCTTCACACCAATTGAAGAGTCTTCTGGGTTAGGTCTGCTCTGCAGAACAGAGAGGATTTCTATGTTGGTTCAGTGTGGAGATGATGTAACCTCAGTCAACAGACAGAATGACACAGCTGTTCTGTCTATGTAGAAGCAGAGACAGGAATATCCAGACTCCTTTATCCTCAGTAGAAGATTTTGATGCATATAAAAACAATGGTGGGTATTTCATATACATATGTTTACTTATCTTTAAACTCAGCTCTTAACTGCAGGACTCTGCACAGACACGGTGGTAGAAATATTAGGTATTTTTCCTCATAGTTCACCAGATTATGAAAAATAAATACATTTGAGATACAAAACTATAGAGTATGACAAGCCTACTTTATCTATAATAACCCTCATTTTAAGTGTTAATTTGCTGGATCAAAAGTACTAAGCCCCTGGGTTTTTTAATTTTGTCCTTGTTTGCTTCATTTTTATCTTCGTTCCTTCAGACAATTAAATTTAATACTTTGCTGCTTTTGTTGCTGTTGATGAAAATCTCATTATCTATCTACTTGCCATGCATTTATTGAAGCATTCATGGTGGTTTTTCTAGTAGTTTAAAAAATGTCTTATTATTTACTATTTGACAATTTCATATATTTATGCAATGTATTGTGATCTCATATTCTCTGCATTACTTTACCTTGCTCCTTCCTTCTCCTAAACACTGCATTCTGTTTCCCAACCAGTTCTCCTGCAACATTCATATCTTATGTTTTTGCACAGGTCCTACATAGGTGGTCATAGCTACTGTTTATTCATGAGTATATGGATCATGCTATATTCGGAAGATAGTATTTTATAGGATCCCTCCCATCTTCTAACCCTTACCATCTTTTTTTTTCCAATATGTTCTGTAAGTCTTGGAGATGGTACTTTAGATAACCTGTTTAGAACTGTACACATTATCAGTCATCTAATCTCAGCATTTTGAACAGTTATGAATCTCTGACTCTCACTATTGCCCACTCCAAAGAGACATTTCTTTGACAAAGGCAGAAGGCAGCATTAGTCTAAGGGTATATTTTAAAAAACTCTATGGCTTCATATCTGTTTACCTTAATAATAAAACTCCTCCTTAGAACAAGTGACATTTTCAACCATAGAATTGTCTCAGGTTTACAGTACCACATACATCTTTCCTCTTATGAAGTAAAACTCACATCCAGTTGGCAAATAGCTGAGATAACATATCTGAACTGGGGTTTTCTTTATTTTACTTAGAAATTGGCATGTTGCTTCAATTAAAAGGAGGCATATATTTTATTATTTCTGAATATTTCTAAACCATCTCATAGATGTGTATGTATAAAAGCCTATAAAATATTCACATTGATAAGTTATGGCATTAATGAGAGCAATAACTGGTAGCTGTGTAGCATATGTCAAGAGTAAAGGGGGATAAATACATTGGGGATTCTGTGTTTAACCAATGGTTTCAATTAAAAAGTTATTTGATTTCTTGACTTTGTCAGCTGTTTCTTTGCTCAGTAATTAAACATAACCCAACTAATGCCTTTGAGAGCATTTTACAAAGTCCAATAAAAAATAAAATAAAGAGTTTTATTATTCACAATCAACTTTTAATATATTGAGTGTAAATGTACTTTTAATATAATTTCAGTTTCCCTTTAATTTAAAATATATTATTTCTTCATTCAATATAACCTGGTTGCAAGTTTACCCTCTCTACCCTTCCTAATTCTTCCCCCTCCCTTCTGGATCTACTTCCTATCTATGTTTCATCGACAAAAACAGGGTTCCAAGAGATAATAACTAAACATGACAAAATAAAATATGATAAGATTAAAAAAAGAAAGAAAGAACAAAAGGAAGGAAGGAAGGAAGGCAGGGAGGAAGGAAGGAAGGAAGAAACTGAAGCTATGCAAAGCAACCCAACAGAAGGAAAAGAACCCTATGATCAGGCACAAGAATCAGCGAGCTACTCATTCACACATTCAAGAGTCTCATAAACATACTAAACTAAAAGCTATAATACATTCATCTGAGTCTTGCTATGTTGATTCAGAGGGCCCTGTTCTTCTGGTTTCTTTCAGCCCCTCTAATTCTAAACATCTTCAAAACTCCTCTTCAGTGGGGTTCTCTGAACTCTGAGAGGAGGGGTTAGATTAACACATTCCACTATGTTCCTAGGACTCTCTCTCCATGTAGTGTCGGACTGTGGGTGCCTGCTCCTGTTCCCAGCTGCTGAAGGAAGATCTGCTTCTCTGATGATGACTATAAGGCACTGATATGATCATAACAGATTATTATTAGGGATCATTATATTGGTACTTTTATTGGAGGGACCAGTAGTGTCTGACTTTAGCTAATGACTCTTGGATATCTAGCCTTAAATCTTATTTACCCAAGCAGTGTAAGGTATGAAATCTGTCTCAGGAATTGGGTCTAAATGAAGTAAGACATTAGTTGGCTCCTCCCACAACTTCTGTGCTACCATTGCCCTATTCTATCTTGTGGGCAGGACGAATTGTAGATTAAAAGTATTATGGCTGGGTTGGTGTTTACATTTCTTTTTTGGTAGTGTGCAGAGCACTTTCCCCTACATTCTAAAATTTTCATTTAAAAATATTCTGTACTCATTTACAAGTTTAATAAAAAATGCCAATTAAATTTCTGAAAATAGTAACATTTAAAACATGAAGTTATAAATTTTACAAATTTTATACAGTTGAAAGGCAAAACTTTAACAGTGTAGAAGACCAAGATCAACCATGAGCAAATGATCGGCTGATAAGATTTTCCATGCCTGGCAGGCTCAGTGAATGACATCCCTCCATTCTCTGCTTACTTTGTGTCCACATTAGCAAGAGTTCAACCTGAAACGCAGAACAAGAATAATCAGGAGCTTTTTGACATTATAATTACATTATTTTGTCATTAACTTTCCCATATTTAAATCATCCCATATAACTCTTTGCTCCTTTTTGAAAACGTGTTCTCATTTTACATTAAATATTGTTACAAGCACATATAATATACATATATCTTTCTAAATAAATAAATTCAACCTGATCAGTCTGAAAAAAAGAATAATCAGGAACCCATTAATGTAAGCTATCATTTGAAGTATAAGCTCAATCTCATGCATATTTTTGACATGACCTTGATTGCATGTGGCTCCTCTTGAAGCTAGGACCATATACCTGAAGCTGAAATTGCACATAAAGTGCCTGAGATGGAGCCCGGAAATTTCATCAACTCCCTCTTTCTCTCTTGCTTAAAAATATGGGCTAGCATGTACATGACAGTATGTACTGATTCAATGTATATGAATTGTTTCTTCACTTCCTCTCACCATTAAATTCTTTCCTAATGTTTAAGGGTATTATGAGATATTTTGTTTAATCTAGTCAAATGGCAACTTTACAAAGCCACTACCAGGATTTGTTGTCATTTAGGGCTTCCAAGATTTGTTTGTAGTTCACATAAAATTCAGAATTGATAAAATTAGAATAAAGTTATGAATAATTAAAGTCATGAAGTGTGCAAAGAATTGAAATATTTCACAACTAATGTTACTTTTATTTCCCTGTCAATGTAGTTGACACAAAACTTTCATTTAGTCTTTTAGAAGAGTCAAGAAAAGTCATGGCAAACAAACCCTGCTAATTTTTATCTAATACTAACATTTACAGTGAATGTTTTGAGATGAATTTGAGAAAGAACACATATGAATGTTGTTATTAATGAGAAAAAGACACCTCTATATCGAGTGCCAGTTAAAAACACCACACGTTTGCAATGCATAGTTGGTTTTATCTCTCTGCTTTCTTTGACATTCTTCCCACCTCCTTTTCCAGAATGTTCTCTGAGTGTTGGCCCCAGGAAGGTTTGATAAAAATTTTCTATTCATGAGTGAACACTCATGTTCACTTATTCTTCACTCTTTGTCTAGTTATGCCACTTCATTGACTGCCACCTATTGCAAGAAGAAGCATCTCTGCTCAAGCTTGAAAGCAGCCCAGGTTTAAGGGTACAAACATAAACCTTCAGAATGTAGTTTGACAGAATAACCATTTAGCAAATAAAAATCATAGGTGCTGCCCTAGGTTCCAGGGCACTCCCACCTTGAGCTCTGGGCTTTTGACTAAGTTTACAGCATCAGGTATGAATTATTATCTGTGGAGATGTCCTCGAATTCAATCAGGAAGTGGTTGATTACCCTACAGCAGTCATTCCATTTTTAAAAGTATACTATGCAGCTGGAATGCTCAGGCACATGGGCACGGCTATTCAGTCAATGTACGCAGGTGCACACATGGGGCACACATATTTTTGCATTTCAGAAAACTTTCAAGAGTCAATTCTTTCCTCCCAAGATGTGGGTGCTGAGGATTGAACTCACAGCTAAGGTTGGAAGAACCTGTGCATACCTGCTGTGTCATCTCTCCAAACCACTACATGATGATTTTGAAGTAATCATTTTCAACAAGTGGTATTTCATATTAACTAAGTAAAGTAACAAATCAACTCTGTTTATTTGTATATCATGTATATAAACTGTAGCTTACTCACATGATGCAGGTTACCAAACTGTGGATCAGGCTTCCAATTTACCTCTGAGTATACAGATTCATGGACAAAATATTAGTAAGTGAGGCACATAGAAGCATTTGTCGTTGTGGGAGACATATAAGTCAGAAAAGAAAAAGCTGAGAGGGAAGTTGGGACAAATTGTCTTTTATTTTTTTAAATAACAAAGACTAGCATAAAGGGGGGATTCCTTTTATATGAAGCTTCGGAAACTAGAATGCATGTTCTTTCTACAGTAGTAAACAGATGTGAGGTCATTCAATTTTTAAAAATTATTGATCACTGCTTATTATTAATTAGAGTGCATATTTAGCTGGGAAATTTTCTAGTAGAGAACAATAATTTGAGATTTAGAAGCAAATAACCTAAAATCAAATAGCTGTATGGTATATTTTTTGGCAGGCATACTTTAATTCTGAGATCATGAGTTTATTATATATAAAATATATATCAATAATTATATTAATTTTTTAAAATACTTCACACTTTCCTCTAAAAGAGATGATTTCTCTGTTACCCACAGGTATATCTTAATGCCAAGTAATTATTTACTTAAGTAGTTTCTAGAGAATACATTAACATATAATTATTAATATATTACTACTAGTCACTCACTTTACCTACAGAAATGGGTGATTGTAATAATGAGCAGTGTTAAACCTGTTCACATGATAAATTAATTCTGCATAATGCAAGTTGTATATTTGCCAATAAATTCTCTCAGTTTGCTTGCCTTTACTGAAACAATGTAGGGAAAATGCTATGAAAACCTCACATACCATCTAATAAGAATGATAGACTGCACTATGAATCTGATTTACAAGAACTTACTGAATGTGATAACCTTGAGAAGAGGGCAAAAACCAGTTGAAATGCCAGACAATCCAAAGTTAAGAGATTTTTTTTTACACATCACTATATACATTTAAATATGCACAGTACATAAAACACACTGAATAAATGCATGAGCATGTATTAAAATAATTGAAATAATGGAGTCTATTTAGCCCAATCTACATAATAGTATCTGATTTGGCACTGGAAAAAAATAAGTAAATTGGATGTTAGTTCTTTCAGAAATATGTACATTCCTTCCATAGTATAAAGTTGGTACCCTTGGATGCTATTTCTCAATCCCTTTGCAGGTGACTTGACTTGTGACCAAGCGCTAATGGAATGGATAGTAGGAATATGCACTACTGACTCTCATCTCTTTAAACTCTTCTTTACTCTCTCATGATTTCTGTTCATGTGGCCAGTTTAGTGTGAGTCCTTAGGCTGATCTTGAAATGCATGCTTGGAACATGGCAGAGTGTTGACTGAGGATTTTGTCCCACCCGGTCCTGCAGTCATTCAGTCCCAAAGAAACACACAGAGGTCTACATTAATTATAAACTGATTGTCCTATTAGCCCAGGCTTCTTATTAACTCTTATAACTTATATTAGCCCATAATTTTTGTCTGTGTTAGCCATGTGGCTTGGTACCTTTTTTGACAAGGCAGTCACATCTTACTTGCTCTGTGTCTAGTTTACTCTCTGTCTGGCTGAGGACTGCAGACCGAAACTTCCCTCTTCTTAGAATTCTCATTGCCCCGCCTCTACTTCCTGCCTGGTTGCCCCACCTATACTTCCTGCCTAGCTACTGGCCAATCAGCATTTATTTAAAATACAAGTGATAGGATACAGACCATTGTCCCACAGCAGCAGAGTCTCTATTAGCTTCACCAATTTAACACGTGGATAGATGTGTGGAATAGAGAGTTTGCTCATTTTCCAGTAAATGATTTTAGGTGCTATCCTTTGGCCTGTGATAAGCCTATAAAATTCAATGACTACACAGCACTTGGTTATACCAAAACCAATTTCTTCTTTTCTCAAATATCTCAAGTGCTGAAAGTATTGAACAAAAGAAGCATGAGTTATTGATATGTATAATGCTAGACGAATGAGTGTGTGTGTGTGCATGTGTGTGTGTGTGTGTGTGTGTGTGTGTGTAAAATCACCTTGAATTGGACAATTAATTTAAAATGTTGCAACATACTATCAAATTTGACTGTAAAAATACAATTGTAAAGCCTAGGTAGATGTACTGTAGAAGCAGATTCTAGAGCATTGTGGAAGATGGGAAGGTTTAATTCACAAGGCTAGAGAAGCAAATGATTCTTAGCCAGGGATTGGAATGCTACACTGTATTACTACATATATAGGGAGAGCTAGAGATGCAAGCAAGCACTCCTCTTGACATGAGGAAAATGGAATTGGTAACAGCAAATAATGTGGCACTGAAATCATGATCAACAGCTATCTTGCAATCTCAACCCCAGAGATACACTGAAAGATAATGCTCATAATACATTCAGAGAACAAGGCTTATGTGCTTTTGCAAATGTGAGAAAGTAGGGTGAAGTCAAGCTTCACCTAAAACTTCTTTCCCCTACCAGTAAAGCAATAGGGAACATTCTAGGGAAAACACACAACAACAGAAACTTTCTGGGCCAGGGTTCAAATTTTAAACATGCAAACATTCTTAAGGAAGCAGCCTCAGAAGATATATGAGATTCTCAAAGGATGAAAATGAATGCAGATGAGGAGCAGAAATTTCTGGGAAGCAATAATAAATTTATGAAAGAAACAACAGATAAGGGACTCCCTGAATTCATAAAGATGTGACGGTATCTACTTTAAGGATACGCATATTTTTGCTGATTCTCTCCAAATTGAAAGTAGGCAGCGAAGTTAAAATTAGCATTTTAATGAATTGTATTGTGTATGAGTGACTATATTCTCCTTCTCTTTTTATTTGTCAAATAAATCTTGGTTCTAAACCTAACTTAGAGAAAAGAGGAAGTGCATAGGTGAGAGGCTATAACTCCAGAAAACGCCTGCAGAAATGTTTATGGTTTCATCTACTCCTCTTGAATATTGTCATTTCTCCACCTTGGCAAGGGGTCTAATTCCCCTCCCTGTAGATGGGTCTCTGTTCTGAACTATGAAGAAATGTGGAGTGCTGCTATGTGCCTTAGGCTGCAAGCAAAGGAAAAGATTGCTAGAGGCTTCTCCCTGAAGTCTATTGCCCTTTCCTCTTTCACCTCATCTTTTTCTGCTTCTCCCTCATCCCTCTCCTCTCAACCCAACATCCTCACAAACCTACACTTTGGAATCTAGAGAGAGATAGCATGTAAATTTGAATGAACAGAGGCACACACAGTCAGCTTCTAACAGAAACCTTTGAACTCATAACAGAGTTGGTCTTTAGGGTGTTGCTGCCCCTATCCTTTGAGTGTTTTTGTTTGTTTGTTTGGTTTGGTTTGGTCTTTGCATTGCTGAGCATTATTTTACAAAGGAACTTTCTCTACCTTTCCCACTTCAAGTTCCTGACACACAAAATTTACAAATGTAAGGCAAGTTTTATTTATTCCATGAGTGAGTCTCAGTAAAGACTGTTTCATTGTGTTTTTAATATGTAACTGGAAGACACAGGTTAGATTTTTCTTTCGTTTATTCATCTGAATTTTATATTGATAAGAAATCTGGGGCTTAGTGATGAGCTTCACTAAACCAAAACTTTGATTGCTGCTCAGTATATCAACTTAATTATTCTTATAAACATAATATTTTAGATCTCTGCCTTAAAAGTCTTAAGAAATTATCAACCTTGCTTCTTCATTATTGTTTGAATTATTTATTTTCATGGTTATTAGTTATCTTCTGGCAGATAACAGTTCACTAAAACTTTAGATGTTTTGGATACCCATTTTTCATCTCATGATTCCTATAGGTTATAAGTGTGAACCATAATTTATAGGGCCTTTCTGATAACGATGTCATAAAGCTGAGGAAGGCATTACCAAGGCTGCTAACTCATCAGAATCTTGACTGGTGGAGAATTCACTAGCAAACATTCTGAGACAAACACGGTGAAAACATCTTCTTGTACTGTTAGATTGTATTTCATCTTATTTACTACAAGCTAACAATAAGTAAACAAATAAAATAAAATGTTAAAAAATCCAACTCTTCCAGAGTCTGTTTTGCTTTCTCTCCACTGAATGGCTTCTCAGGTCAGTCTAAACTAGGACAAATCACCTCTTGATTAACTTAAAGTCAAAAGTGCAGGGAATTAATTTACAACTGTAATAGTCCCTTACTTTTTCCATGTATCATTATCTAATGAAGTAAATGACAACATGTCACTTTTAGAATATTTCATTTATTAGAAGCAATTATGTGTTCTATCAAAACTCAAGAGCAGTAGATGATACAAAACAAATCTACTTACTATAATGTAAGGATTGAGAAAAAATTGATCTAGTGAACAAAACAATTATATTGCAAATGCCAAAATATACTTAAAAACATCTAACAAAAGACCAAATCTTTAACTTGTATTAAGAATAATGTATTTTTAATAAAAAGGGCATTTTATAGGTACAATAAAAGTTAGTTTACTAGTGTAAGTAGCAATACAGAGGTGATAAAGTAAGACATTTGAACAGAGAGATACACTATCTTGGAATAATGAAAGGAGCCACTGAGTAAATATAGAATGTTCTTTCTTTATATTGGACCTATTACAGCAGAAGATACACTGAGACTGTCTTAGTGGATGAAGGATAAGAAGAGAAAGCACAGAGTATTTCTGCATTGCAGCCAAGTGGAGGACTGAAAGTGCATTCTAATGCAAGACTTCTTTGATGAGGAAATTGGTTGTGAATTTTTCAGGTTTTTTGTTTATTCTCGTTTTCTTGGCCAGTTGTGGGTCTCTGTTTATCAACATCAACAACTCTGGTGAGGGTTGAGAAATGCATCAATCTATGTTATAATAATGAGTCATTAGGAGTTGTTTTAATCATATGTCCACCTTGAAATGTAAAAGTCACTCCTGATAATTAACTCTAAAGTCAAAAGTGACTTCAGATGCTTCATTTACAGAGGTTTGAAGCTTTGTAGATTGCCTTTCTCTGCTTTGCTCTCAGCTGGCAAGTTCTAGCTACACTCAACTTAAAAAGAGAGAACATATTCTGCGATATTAACCAGGAAATAATAGGTGAGTGTTGCCTTTTACTCTATGATATATTAGATGTCATAGTTCATTCCTGAATGCCTTCTATTGGTAAAGTCAGTGTCTGCTTCTAATGTGCTTATCACCCAGTATGGTAAAATAGGTAAAGACAGATCCCTAGAACCCAAGTAAAAACCCCACAATGGGCATCTACAAACCAAGTACTCCTCTTAAAAGTACAGAAGCCATGTAGGAGAAGAGATGAACACCAAGAGACATGACCGAAAACTCCTGTGCCAACTAGACTGTAGAACTTAGGAAGACAAAAATCTTCCTAACTCTTCCTTAGGAAGACTCTCAAAATCTATCTTCTCACTTCTATGGGCATTACTGTATTCACAACACTTCATATATATATATATATATATATATATATATATATATATATGAACACACACACAGTCACTCCCCCCCCCACATACACGTGAGAGAGAAAGAGAGCAATTTTTAAAAGATGATATGGGATTCTCCTTTGTATGCTGTGAATACCATTGATTAATAAAAAAAAAACTTTTTTGACCTAATGGGGTAGAACAGAGCTAGGCTGGGAAAACATTCTGAATGCTGTGAGAAAAGAGGCAGAATCTAAGAGAAGCTGCGTAGCCCTGCCAGAGACAGATGCTGGAACTTTGCCTGGTAAGCCAAAGCCTGGTGGTGATACACAGATTAATGGAGATGGGTTAATTTAAGATATGAGTTAGCCAGAAATACATTTAAGGGATTGGCCAAACAGTGATTTAAATAATACAGTTTCTGTGTGGTTATTTCGGGAGTCCAGGCAGCCTAGAAACTAACAAGTGGTCTCCTACTACAAAAAGATATTAATACAATATTAATAAAACATATAATATAGTACATATTGTCTACTAGTTTTCATTGCGAAACCTGAGTGGCAAAATTCATGAAAACAACCTAAACTTCATAATAGTAAGAAAAATATCTGTGAAAATGGGATAACATTCCATCAAATGAGTAAAGCATGCTGACTTTTGTGAATACATGCTTTATTCAAAAACACATAATTAAAGGAAAATTGTAAAATTATATACAGGAAGAACTTTCTGGTTACAGGATTGGCACGGGGAAGTTATGAAGTAAGAGAGAACAGAGTTTTATGGTTTGTGTGGTGTTGTTGAAAGTCAAAGATGTACTTGAATGTTAGATAGAAGTTTGCATCTGGTAATATCTAGGTATTATTAATTATTAATGACAGAGTCATAGTAGTTAGATCTCATGTTTCTGCACATTGATTAAAAATTTCCTTCAGGAATATATCCCTATTTACTCTAGAAGTAATTAAGTGCATCTTCACAGTTCTGAAATGTGGGAGTGATACATATCTTCTCCCTCAATTAAATGTAAACTGGGGACATTTTTATTCTGGTACAGATGGAGCTGTGAAATGAAGGGTGGTCTTTAGAGATAATATAGTTAAGATTAGTTTGAAATCAGAAAGAGACTTGAGGGAAAGTGTACACAGAAATGTTTACATCAATCAAATTATTTATTAGGTTCCTAAAAATTCAACTACTTAAAAAATTAATTCACTATGATATTCAATATAAATATACAGTAGGATGCATTAGGAGTATAAGTCGCTTGACATCAGAGAATGATGAAGCTTGGCATAAAGCTGTTATGGTCATGCTTATTTGTAGATGGAAGTTTTTGTTCTGCCCAGTCCCACAGCCAACCAGTCCCAAAGAAACACACAAATGCATATATTATTTATAAACTGTTTGTCCTTTGGCTCAGGCATTCTCATTCTCCTCTTGCTTCCTGTGCGTCTGACTGGCGACTGCATCTCTGCCTTTCCTCTTCCCAGAATTCTCTTCATCTGGTTGCCCTGCCTATACGCCCTGCCTATACTTCCTGCCTGGCTATTGACCAATCATTGTTTCGTTAAACCAATATGAGTGACAAATATTTGCAGTGTACAAAAGCATTATCCCACAGCACTTATTGCTGACAATCTCTGTAGCCACACAAAGGAATTCTCTTTGTATTTGTTTTACAGGTGGAAAATAAGCTAGTGCTCAAGGTTAAATGAAGCACTGGGTGTTGTTTAACTACTTTCATACAACTTTTATAAGGGTCAAACCATGAGATTCATTGTTTTTCAATTCATGAATGTCCTTATATAAAGCTTGGATACCATATTTAACTGTTTATCAAGAGGGAAAGAAGGTTTGATATTTGTATATTTGATCACGTATTGAAAAACATGAAGGGTCTAGAACACATTGTGCCTACCCTTTGTCTTTGTTTTCAATAATGTGTGCTTTGTAATTATCTTGTCCTGAAGGGGGATAGTATTTCCACGCTTTCACATAATGAAACAGAAGGTTACAAAAGTCAAGCTCTTTGATTGAAATTTCTCAGATGAGTTCCCCATAAGCAGGGGTTTTTTGTTGTTGTTGAATGAATGAACAAGCATTTACGAGCTCAAGTCTGGTTCCCAGTAAAATCTGACTCAATTATCCAAACTCCTCTTTGACAAATCAGAGCTGACATATTAAACAGATTTAAAAATCTGAATATCTTTGCTTCCAACTTATAATTACTAACACAATGAATTGACTCTTAAGATGTATTGTTTCCTCCCAAAAAATTTTCAATTCAACATGTCATGGGGAATTTTTGCATGAATTAGCCATGGGTTTTATTTTAAAACTGCCTTCCTGATCATCAAGAATATTTGAAATCAAACGTACTAAGATACATTTAGGTTAATTTTAAAAGTACATGTCAAAATCAGATTTTTCGAACAATTCATGATGAACAATGAAAAAATTTAAAAGTTCCCATGTCTTGTTTAAGAATTACTAGAATCACAATGAGCAACTTGAAGTTGCTTTGTAGAGAACATGGTTGTTTGAGCATGTTATCAATCACATCAAATAGTTAGAGACAATTGCAGCAGTATTTTATTTTGTTTCTAGACATCTTAAGTATTGTAACAATTTGCAGTTCATTTATTGAATCAGAGTTTTGAAATCACCTTGGCATTTGGAGAGATTAGAAACTATAATTGATATTTTGTGCAAATTAATACTGTACAAGTTTTGACATCAATAAATGTCATCTAACATTTTGGGCTACCTTTGAAGCAGACCTATCATGTGCGCTTAATAATGGCAAATTCCAAAGACCACCAAATCAGATCGAATGGATGGTCAGTGAACTTCAGGCATGTATCCATTTCCACCACCTTATTTGGAATTAGAAATACATAATACAACTTTCAGATTTTTGCTTGAATTTTTATGATCTATCTCAGATCCATACTTTAAAGAACTGAGCCATTTCCTCAGACTTCTCAGAGAGAAATGGACTATGAATAATATATTTACTTAAAATATTAAATAATTATTTTCAGGAAACATCTTATCTTCTTTGGTAAGTACAATGAATGCCTATACTGGAATGATATTTTGTCCATAAAGTAAGTCAATAAGAAATGAATTTCGCATATTTATTTCAGAAAAGAAAGAAAAGATTAAGGTGGTTATATTAAAGTTGAGTTGCTTGGCATGGAATAACCTTTATTAGAAGGGGATTTTAGGTTTCTTTCCACCCCATGTCCTCTTTGGTGCACTAATTTATCCATGAGCATGATACCACATCATTTACAATGTCGTCAGTCACCAATTCTCCTCCTTCACTTTATCTTCCTTCTGTGTCTTTAAACAGATGCTACATGACTGGATTTCAGCCAACAAATGTGTTATTCTTCTTCTTGTCAACAGCCACCCACCATTAAAAGAAGCTTCTCTGACCAAGGTCTACAGGGAGAAACCAGGTTGTTACTTATTTAGCAAAGCCACAGCCGCAGTTATGCACTATAGTATAGGTCCTCCTCAGAATTGGATTTTTGATCAGGTTTAAATCCAGTCAGATATAAAATTCCCTTTTAGGTCTCAAATCCTATGTGGTGAATTACCAAATAACAGTAGTTTTGCTAAGCACAAGTGGGAATATCCTGTTAGACTGGTCAGTAGTATAATATGCAAGTGTCCAGCACTGGGTAAGACCATTGATGATTTGTTTTCCTTTCCCATAACTTCAATAAGCATGAAATCTAGATAGCAAGGAGGAAGTTTCTTTGTCAGTTTGGGATTGATTTCTCTATTCTCTGAAGCCAAAGTGTGGCCTTACCATGCAGTTATGTTAGAAAACCAAGAGCAATGGTAATAGCTATTGTTTTGGAGACCTCTATAAGATGGTACCCCATGGCTTGCCTTGTGATTTATGTTTAATAACGTATATATATTCTGGATTGATATGATCTATCCATGTGTTCAAGCTCTTTCTTTTGTTTTTAGTTGTATTTTGAAATTAGCTTGCTAACTACTGCATTTCTGTGGTAGTTTGAATGAGAATGACTTCCACAGGCTCATATATTTGAATACTTGCTCCCCAGTTCGTGGACTGTTAAAAAGAATTTGGAGTTGTGACCCGTTTGGAGGAAGTGTCTTACTGCAGTAGTCTTTGAAGTTTCTAGACCCCATACCATTGCCATTCTCTCTCTCTCTCTCTCTCTCTCTCTCTCTCTCTCTCTCTCTCTCTCTCTCTCTCTTTCCTGCCTCATCGTCATGGATCATGTTCATGTTGTGACTTCTCCCCAACTGCTCCGGTGCCACACCTGCCTGCCTGTTTCCCTGCTGTCATGCAACCTGCCATGATGATCATGGGCTGCCACCTGCAACCATGAGCCTAAAACTGATTTCTTTCTTTCATAAGTTGTCCTGCTTACGGAGATTTATAACAGCAATAGGTAAGTAACTTCCATTAAGCTTTTCAGCAATCCTTAGTTGTGGTTAGCCCACCTACCATCTCATTATCTCCCCTGCCTCCCAGCTCCACCTCACTCAAGTCTTTAACTCTCAGAATTCACCCCATATCTTTCATTTCACAATTTATTCCTGTATCATTTAAATTATTTTAAAAATTTGGCTGTAAGATAGTAGACTTTCATATGGTTTTTTATATGGCATTTTTTTTTCCTGTTAGCCCTCTACTCCACCCCTTGTTTCCCCATAGCCTCACGTCTTAAGACTTTCCGTGTCCCAGCATTCCTAATATCTATTTTTTGTTATAAATACATCTTTCCATATACCTATACCCATACCTACATTATCCTTTTTTATTTACGTGTCCTTCCCCCAAAAGTTCTTTGGCAGGCTTTCTGGCTTATACTTGTACTTCAAGTTAAACATGTAAAACAAAAGATATGAAGTCAGGATAGACATAAGAGGAAGAACTTATGACATTTCTCTTTCTGTGCTGGAGTTACCTCACCCTGTCTGTTCATCCAGTTCTTTCCCTTTACCTAAGACTTTTATTCTTTTTTTACAGGAAAATAATATTATATCATTACGTCACCATATTTTTCTTATTCATTCATTTGTTGAAGGGCATCTAGGTTGGTTCCATTTTGTAGCAATTATGAATAGAGTGGCTGTGAACAGGGATATGTGAATTTCTGTGTATTAAGATATAAAGTCTTTTGTGTATATACTCATAGATTATGTAGCTGAGTCATATAAAAGTTCCATTTATAACTTTTTGGAAAACCTCCAGGCTGATTTCCAAAGTGGATGTATTTATTTTTGCCACACCAACAGCCTGTAAGAGCTCCCCTATTACCACATCCATGCCAGTATCTGCCCTCATATGTGTTCCAAGTGACAATGTCCATGCTGATGGGTGTGGGATGGAATCCTAAAATCAGTTTAATTTGCATTTCCCTGATGGATACAGATGTTAGGCACAATTTTATCTGATTCCTAGCCATTAGTATTTCTTCCCTTTGAGGTTTTCTGTTTCAGTTCACCAATGGGCCTTGTTTCAGCTCAAGTCTGGTCTTCAGTCTGGTTCCCAATTTTACCATGAAGAACTACCATTTCTTGCAGAAATTTTACACTGACACTGTTAAATATCACTCTAGGCCTCTTCAGTCCTTAACTCTTATTTACTTTCCTGGTATTTTCTTTTAAAATCCCCAGCTTTGATCAGATTCTCAATATTGTCACTGTTGACACTTTGGGTTATACTTTGCTTTCACTGTAGAAATGATCTGTGATTGCCTCACTTCTTGCCACTAATACCTGTGTACTTTTCTCTTCCTGCCATTGACAACCACAGATTCTCAAGACTTCCCTTAATTTAACTTAAACACAATAAATCTGTAATCCATGCAAGTCATTCAGCATATTAGTGTACAAAATTACAATTTATGTGGATTTTAGTGTTGTGTATCCATCTTGTAGGAAGCACAGTATTGGGGCTGCATTTTATTGCTGGTTCTCTCATTTAATAGTGCCCTAGACAGTCTGTATTCATTAAGTGATCAAATATTTATTTTATGATGTTCCCACTTGGATGCCTCTTAGGTCTCTAGCAGCAGTCCATATCTGAAGATCTTTATTTTGCTGTGCTATGCCCCTCACTTTACAGCAATTCTGTATGTCTTTATACCCAAATTCATGTATACACTTAAAGTTGTGTGACGGGAAACTCCAAGTGCTGATGACTTATAGTGGGAAAAAAGTAATATATGAAGTTATTCTTCTAAAAGTCAAGCCAGGTCTACATCTATAATACCTTGAATTTTTTCAATCTCATCTTAAAGCTTTTTTAGCGACACACACAAATACACATAGTTAAAAGTAATAAAGACAAGTCTAAAACAGCTTAAGATGGGATCGAGAACATTCAAGGTGTTATAGATGTAGACCTATCATTACTTTTGAAAGACTGACTTTATATATTATACTTTTCTTTCCTACTATAAGTCATCAACGCTTGGGATTTCCCTTCACACAACTTTAATTGTGTACATGAATTTGAATAAATGGTTTTACTGATAATATTCAGTTATAACTAATTTGTCAAATTTATGATTTCTTCTGTGAAAAATGGAATATTTAGAAGTCTCTTCCTCAGCTATGGCTTAGCTGGTTTCAGCTATGGTGTGGAATGAGTTATGGTGTGGAATACATGGCAACCATTGCTGCTTGACAAAGTTCTGGCATTTCCACATTGCAGACCATACTTCTCTAGCACATTTTCATTTTTAATGATTCTCAATATTAATGCCTTTCCCTTTGGGAAATTTTGTGTGTCCTTTGGTTAAGAATAAAAATGTGTACAATGGCAGCCGCTCTAAACAAAATAATTCTTTGGAAAAAAATCCCCACCACTACTGAACCAGGAATGACATTGTGCCCTCCTGTAGTGGCATTTCAATTGTATTTTAATAAATAAAGACTGCCTGAAGATCTGAGAGTAAAACAGTCCCACTGGTCAGCTTTACAAACCAG
Source organism: Ondatra zibethicus (assembly GCA_004026605.1). Taxonomy (NCBI): domain Eukaryota; kingdom Metazoa; phylum Chordata; class Mammalia; order Rodentia; family Cricetidae; genus Ondatra; species Ondatra zibethicus. The sequence goes on from PVIU01000319.1 coordinate 230,034, forward strand.
TTTATGGTGAGACACACCTTTAATCCCAGTAGCCACACTAGTTGCCATAGAAATCAGGTGGTGCATGCCTTTAATCCCAGTGACGCACACCCTTAATCCCAGCCATAGAAAGAAATATATAATGGGGAGAGAAGGAGAGACAGTTCTCACACGCAGTCTCAATTCTGAGATTCCTGGAGGCAGGATCGTCATTTCAGACTGAGGTTGAGGTAAGAGTCAGTTGCTGACTGTTTTGTTTTTTGGATCCTCATGTTTAACCCCAGTTTCTGAGCTTTTATTGATCGTGCTTCACCCTCCTAATTATACCATGAATAGAAAAGTTAGAGATTTACTAGATTCACCTATTTCCAATTTTGAAATGCCTACAATTCAGATCGGAAGTTTGAGACCATTAAGGGTAAGAGTTCAGTTAATGATATAGAAAAATGACAATGGTAAGGTACAATGGGGAAAGCGTAAGACATCAGGACCTTCCCTTTTAGGGATGTTATGAGGGGAAGAGGCCTTATAATAAAACCAAGAAACTGTAGTATAGTGTCTGGTCCTCAGAAGTCCTTTCCCAAGGTCAGGCATTTGGATAAGAATCTCCTTTCCAGCAGGGACTTGAAAGTTCTTGCTTGCTATAGCAGTCATTCTCCTTATTTCTTGCAAGAGGAATTTATGGTCCTTTAACTAACATATGACTGATGCCTATTGTCAAAGTCAAGGTTAGCTTCTTCAATCACGGATTTTAAGCCACACCCCAGCTCACATGTCCCTTTTCTCCCATTTAATCTTTTGTGCAACTGTAGAGTATAAAAATGTAGCCTTTTTGCACTTAAACATTGCTGGCAGTCATCCTGATTCACCCACAGATTTTGCCTATCTCTTCCTTATTCCTCACTCTTTCAAGCTGACTCCACACATCCTCTTTGGTACCTGAGACACCCCCAAACTCCTCCCCACATCCCAATCCTCACACCATCTGCTGAAACTGTTCTCCAGCAAGTTATGTGTCTTTGCAGTTCCATCACGTTGGAATTTAAGCAAGATCACTCAAATCCAAGAGTTCAAGACTAGCGCTGCAAATAGAGTGAGAGCCTGGCTTGGGAAGAAAATTGAAAGAAAAAGGAAGGAGAAAAGGGAAAGAAGAGAAAAGAGAATTCTAAAGAAAAGATCAATACCCTTGTGTAGTCTGACAGAACCACGAACCATAAAAGGAGTGAGCGAACCTTCCCACACTCACAGGAAGTGCATTTCTCCCCCTGTGGCTGAGAAGCAGAGGGCTTGAACTGTGATTACTTGTGAGGACAGTGAAGTTCAGGTGGTGTAAGGACACTCTAGAGGTTACATCACAAAGAAATTCAGGTGGACAGAAAGAAATACTTCATCAACACTGCACAGCTTAGATAGAAAAGGGGAATTGGAGCAACTGTCCATATAGGCATTCACCAGCAAAAGGATTATCATCAAGCTAAAACTAGAAAAACACCTCAAAAATGATGAATTATACAATATAATTTGCATAACATTTTGCTAACTAGGAAATTAAAAGGGTAAGAAAAAGAAGAAACCACATAGAAAATGGAGGAGAATAATCTTACCAATCAACTTTCATTAAAAATGGGTTAAACAAAGCAAAAGACAAAGAAGTTTGTAGTAGTTAGTAGCATAATCTCTTTATTTTCATACTGGATTTTTTTTTTTCTAGATCATTTTATTACAACCGAGGAAAGAGTATCTCCCTATCACTGACCATAGTCTTCCTAGTCTGGTTCCCTAGAGTATGGAAAGACTTGTGTCTATCCTCAACCTAATAGAAAATAACAGAGGAAGAGACCTGTCAAATGTAAGTAAGGTGACAAATTAGTTGACTTAATCAAAAGTGAAATTGAAAAGATGGCTCTACCCTAGTGAGATTAAAACTCTTAAAAGGAAATAAAATGCCCATTGTGAAAGTAGAACAATTATTCATGCTCTTTTGGTGGGGAAGATTGTTTGGTTCTGTGCCTCAGGGAATATCACCAATAATTGTCCAAGTGCGACAACCAGGAGAGAATTATAACTCAAGAAAAATAAATGTTTTCAGTAAAGTGATCGTTATTTGAAAATTACTTTCAAAATCTAAGTTTTATATATCATAACCTGGAGTTATTTCTCTTCTTAAACAAATTGGTGTAATGATTCTGATTTTAGTAGGGAATGTAACATTAAAATGAGTGTAAAATGTGTTTTGATATATTTAAAAATGTTTATGTGAATTACATATATCCTTTCAAAAGCTCCTTTAAATACTTACCTAGAACCATTAAAATCAATATATCCAAGAACTAATGGTAAATAATTTTTCTTTGTCACATCTTTTGATTTTTAACCATAGTTTTGAATAACCTCAGAGTTAATCTCTTCATTGCATATCACATTTCATTATAGCTTATTGTTATAAAAACAGTGCCAAATATTATAATAAAGATACCTCCATCTATTTGATTTGGAAGTAATCAGGGTACTTTGCATACAGAATGAGCATGCTTTCTATTAAAAACAAATCAGATGCATTTCAAAACATTATTATGATTTGACAAATCATGACCTATCTGCTAAAGCTATTATAGAAAAAAATAGATATTTGTCGAGCTCAGCATCAGTGCTGTCCTTTTGTGATGAATTATTTCACTGCTCTGGCTAGATATGAGGTCCTGGTTATATTTGGCCTCTTGATACTGTAACAAGATGTTGCCATCTCTAAAGCCTACCCTTCAAAACTGTGCAATTCAATCAAGTATGTTATATAAAACAAACAAAAGCAAAACTAAACTAAACTTAAAAGAAAATCCCATCAATATCTTAAGAATTTCTTTTCCTTTTTTTTTGTATTGAGCTGAATAGAGATCCTTGGCCCTGTGGAGACTGCATGATGCCTGTATGCTGAACATATCTGCATGACCTTCACAAAATCTGTGCATTATAACATATCACAACAGATTTTTCCTTTACCTGGGTTCTTGAGTTCTGTAGGTATACCTTCAAAAGACATGATCATATCAACACTTTCTGCTAAATTAGTGTTTCTAAAACCGTCATATGGAAACAGTGGTTTATGGTGGTTAAATTTAAATCCGAAAATGCAGTTAATAAAGAAGAGAAGGTATTTGGGTATTATCACACCAAAGGATTGCTTACATTTTTCTGTTTTGTTGTGTGTTCTCCTCACCATCCTATTATACTCACTTTACTGCAATGCCCCTTAACTCTCCTGAGTCTGTGGTTCCACCCCATTCTCAACTCAGTTCTTCTGTTCCTTATTCCTAAGAATTTCTTGTTCTCCTAGACTAATCTACTTAAAGGAACCAAGCTGACATTTCATTTCAGCCTATTTAAAACAAATTATTTTAATACATTTGTAACTGTAGCAACCATCTATATAACATCTCAACAATTATTTTAATGCTTGTAATTTTTTAGCTGACTTATGTTTTATTTTTGCAAATTTTCTTCCAAGACTACTATCAATTTCTCAATGCTGTTGGAAAGAAATATTCCAGGTTCTCATTTTCTGTTTTCAGAGTCAATGAAAATTTAGCTTCACAGCCAAGAAATATAACACACAAAGGGGAGGGTCATTAGGGGTTTACACTATTTTATTGGTAATTGACACTGGGGAAAAAAAGGGTAGAAACATAAGTAAAATGATTTCAGAGGCTAAAAGATGAAAAGTAAATAAAATTCAGCAGCATACACCCAAAACATGAAAGAGTGATTTGATATTCTTGTTTAAGTGAGTTATATAAACTACAAGATGGAAAGGTCACGAGGTTGGGAAGGAAATAGGCTGGGAGGAATATTTGGAGGAGGAGAATGGCGGGTAAGTATGATCAAGATAAATTCTCTACAGATATGAAATTTTCAATTAATAAAATGTTTTAAACTTGTTCAACATCATCTTGTGTTTTAGTCTCGAGTATTTTGAATAGTTGCTATTTCTATATATTTGAAGCTCACACAAAATACATAATAAAAACACTGGGTTCAAGTCTACTGAATCTAAAATTTCTTAATGTGTTAGTATGAAATTTTTAATTTGAGGCAAGATTCAGATGGAAAGGTAGTATTGGTAAAATTATGTATTTCAATACTCTCTAATTACCATACTTCTGACTAGTTTAAGAAGACCCTGATGGTAACATATGAGACACTTCGGGTGATTTTAATGCTCACCTCTTTTTCTGCACTCTGTTATGTTCTTCATTCACCCATATTCTGAGGATTGCCTTTTTTTTATACAATATGCAGCGGTCCCACCACTTACCAATCCATCGAAGAAAACAAGATTATTGTTTTTTTTTAAAAAAAAAACAATAGGTAGACTTACAAAATAAATTCACTGGATCTTATTATTCATCAATAAAAAGAATGAAATTTTGCTATTTGTGAGACCATGGATTAGGACTAGGTTTAGTACAAAGAGGTCAGACACAAAAGGAATATACTGAGTATTTTTACTCGTTAGTGCAAAATAAGTTGCAGAGCAAAATAATTCTCAGAAACTAAAACTCTGATGGAAAACAAGCAAATGAACTGCTACTAGGATCCAGATGCATACGATGAATAATTTCTAGTCATCTGTAATGCTACAAGGTAACTTTAGCTAAAAGTTATTTGCATACATCAAAACAGCAGAAAAGTGTTTCTTGATGTTTACCATACACTGAAATCATAAATACTTGCATGGTAGGATATACCAGTTTACTCAATCTTGCTTGTCATCACACATTATATAGACAAATCAGAATGCCATATCATATTACATTTCACCATCACACACACACACACACACACACACATATATATATACAATACATATACATACATATACACACACACACACATGTGATGTGGAATTCCCCTCCGTATGCTGTGATTACCATTGATTGATAAAGAAACCACTTTGGGCCTATAGCAGGGAAGAACAGAGCTAGGCAGGGAAAACTAAACTGAATTCTGGGAGAAAAAAAGTGAAGTCAGGAGATGCCATGTAGCCCTGTCAAAGACAGACACTGGATGGAACCTTGCCAGTGAGCCACAACCACGTGGTGATACACAGAGTAATAGAAATGGGTTAAATTAAGAGGTAAGAGCTAGCCAATAAGAAGCTAGAGCTAATAGGCCAAGCAGTGATTTAAATAATACAGTTTCTTTGTGGTTTCTTTTAGGACTGAGCAGCCAGGCACAAACAAGCTGTCCCCTACAACATATATACAATGACTTTATTGAATAATAGTCACCAGAATTCTGATTAGTGAAGCATAAGAATATGAAACGATGTGAATAACATCTTCCGGATGGCAAGGATCCCCAAAAGGTGTCCTGGGTTGAATGCATTATTTACCTCTGCAGGAGGTCCAGCTGCTCTTTGGACAGAAGGCAGATCATGAAGTCAGGAATGATAACATAATTCACTGTCTCCCAGATTTCAATATATTATTCTTTTTATTTTTACTAGTTCTTGAGAATTTCACACAATACATTTTTTTCTATTTACCTCCTTCCACTCCTCCTCCCAGATCTGTAGCATTATCCCTACCCAACTGACTTCATGTTTTCTTTTTTATTCCATCAAACTTAAGTTGCCCATATACACTTGGATATTTGGCCTCCTATGAAGGGTGGTCTATACACCAAGGACCTTACCCCTAAACTGTATCCTCCCCCAGAAGCCATCAGTTGCCCATAGCTCCTTAGCTAAATATTGGACTTCATTCTACTTCTCCTCTCCATGCTAGAATTTTATCTGGCCTAAGCCTTTCTTAGTCTTGTGTATATTATATCAATTTCTATGAATTAATTCACACATACAACTGACTCTCTATGTCCAGAAACACTATTTCCTTGTAGTTATCTGTCAATTGGCTCTTTCAATATTTTTGCCCCTCTTTTCCACCAAGAACAATGAGGTGTGTGTAGAAGGGGTGTGATACAAATGACACATTTAGAGCCAAGCATTCTTCAGTCTCTAATTCCCTTCTTTTTCATCACCATATCTTTTAAAAAAGATTCTGTGCTGATAACTGTAATATGTATTAATTTATAGATGTTACGTAAGTCATTAAGAGTCAGTTTAACATGATCTTTCTTTAACAGGGAGATGATTGTGGGTTCCTCCCTGGGCCTGTGACCTAACTTGCCATGGGTCTTAGATCCCAATAATAGTTCTAGTTATGGGGGTCAAATTTTGAGTGGCCCTTAAAGTCGAATAGAAAGTGTTTGGTGACTCTCCTAGCCTTCCTGTCACCTTGCACCGTTATGCATGGCTTGGCAGTTTGGCCATTGTTTTAGCTCCAAGGGAAGGCTTGGGAAGGCTGTTAATTATTTTCCTCCTCTGAAAGCATGCATAGCACCTCCTCCTATACCCTAAGAACTTTATATCTTACTATAGACATACCTTACCAATATTCAAATAGAAACATATTACTGTAGAAGTTTCCTAAAATGTATGCATACATATATACAGATTGTAAATGTAGTTGTTCTATAATGGGGCAACAAGGCCCCTACTAGACATCTTAGGATAACAATTAAAAAACTCCACTCCAGGAATGGCTACCTCCTTTGTAGTTATTTGTGAGTGAGACTACTTAAACCCCAAAATATTACAGGGTACTAACAATGCTCTTGGTTACCGTACAGAACTCTACGGGAAGACCTTGTTTCCAAAGACGCTATATACTTGAATCACAGGTCTTGGGGAAATTGGGTTGGTGCTCACCTGAAAACTTTCCATACTTTTCCAATGCTCTCCAGATTCACTTACTTTTTATTTAAATATCTCAGAACACTGACTTAAATTTCTTCACAATTATAAGTTTTAATTAAAGGAAATTATTGGAAATAAATAAATATTCCTATAATTTTTTATAACTGAGGGCCCCCATTTTTTCATCTTGTAGTCTTCTCTTTCTTCCTGAATACCAGTTCCAACCTACAATTAAACCAATGAGCCATGAACAGAAGTTACACAAGAAACATAACGGGAACTATATACACGCCTTCTGTTACTTTCAAGTTAGGGCCTCTGACTTCATGAGTATCAGCTGGATTCCAAAGATGGCTTATTTGCTCTCTATTTTTAAAAGCAGACACATAGAATCAATTTCAGATTCTCATATTTACACAAGAAGCTCTTACTGGCTTTTTCATCTCCAGAGCTCAGGTTTTCTCATTGTATCACCATCATTTTAGCATCAGTACCTCCTGAAGTTTTCAGTATGAGAGCAATATTGTGGCTTGGTTTTGTTTTTAGCCCTAACACATGCCAAGCTTTATATAAGTTTTTCAACTTTGTTACAAATAGGACTTTTAATAAATTGTAAATCTTTACTTTATTTGAAATTATGTCTGTCATAGCTGTCACTATTTATCACTAATAATGCAATTCATGTTTAAGAGCATGATTAAGATGGGTAACCTCTGCATCTCTTCCCACCCAACATTATTTAATTTTATGTTTTTTTTTTTCTAAAAGAAAAGAACTCAAGTAGAAGAGAAGATTTTCTGTTAATTCCCTATAATTTTCTCTGGGTAATACAATGTCAAAAATGATGATTGAACTAATCTATAATCTTTAAGGAAGTAAATGGAAATGATGCTTTTATTCCACAGTAAAAAATTATGACCTGGCTTTAAAATAAACATAATAGAATGTTACCATGATAATTACAGTATTTGCCAAGTTCCTTCCTGAATATCTTATTTGCACATTGAATTCTTTGAAGTTATGCTAATGTTAATTATTTAGAAACTATTTTGAATGATTTTTTTATTTTTTTTACTTAAGGTACATGCAAGAATTTAGCATTTGATTTGCTTTTATTATAAAGCCCACACCACCGACACAGGTTCTAGGTTCGTATTGCTTCATTGCATTCTGAAATCAGAGAAATAGCTGTGTGCTGTCACTCTGATCTTCAATCTTGTGAGTGTCAAAGCATGCTAATAATTCTAGTACTGATGCCTAAAATGTCTGCATTTTAGGCAGATGGGTATCTTTCATAGTCCAGATTTATACATGAATGCTTCAATGTTATTTTCGGGTATTAAACAATAAATTTTTGGTAGCGAGCCTGGTCCTGCCTCACCTTGGTATGCCAGACTTTGTTGACTCCCCAAGGGATGCCTTACCCTCTCTGAGGAACAGATGGGGTGGTGATATGAAGGGGAGGAGAGCTAGAGAAGAGAAGGAAGGAGGTACTGGGGTTGGTATATAAAATAAAAAAAAGAAATTATCATCATAACGCAAGAGGAGGAGCTTAGTCCCACCTCAACTTAATATGATGTATTGACACACATGGAAGGCCGGCCCCTTTCTGAACAGAAACAGGAGTGGATGGGCAGGCAGATGGGAAGTGAGGGGAGGTAAAGGGGGGAAAGGAAGGAGGGAAAACTGCTGATGTGTGGAATTTAAAAATTATCACATCAAAAAAATGGTACACTTAAATTGGAACTCAAAATGTTTATATTTCATAGCCTTATTAGGAGCAGGTATAGCTTAAGATTTCTTTTTTGATATTTATTTTAATTTTATTTTTGACATCATAATGTAATTACATCTCTTTCTTCCCTTCAAACTTTTTCATATATGCTTCTCTGTTCTCCATAAAATACAGGGTCTCCTTTTCATTAATTAATTGTTATTACATGCTTACATGTATATTCATGTATATTTCTAAATATCACGTGTTAATTTCATGTACTTGCATGTATGTTTTCATGACTGACCATTGGGAGGAGCTCAGATTTCTTTCAAGAGATGTCTAAGGCTTGTATGGCCTCTGTGGTTTTGTTATGATGAACCAATCACCACTGTTAAGAAGCAATTTACTCTGAGTGGATACAGTCCATCCTGCAGGGCATCTCTTTAAGAGTCAGGATGTTCTAAAGAGAGGTGAACATCTCAGGAATTAAACAATTCAAATATTTCTCGAAGTCCTTTAAGTTGATGAAATGCACTAGGACCCTCTCTCCTAGCTCACATAAGTAGTAAGGACAATAGGGAGACACTAGTGTGAAGATGCTGAACCTGCCAATCTCCTGGAAGACCAGTTAAGCTGCCCAGAAGAGACAGAAATCTATCAAGCTTTCTGAAAGATGAACCAGCCAGGCTGCCTGGAAGAGACAGAGATCAGTCACACTGCCGGGAAGTTCATACCAAACGATCTTCCTGGAAAGATAATCTACAACTTGTTGAGCTACCTGTAAATAGTGCAATATATTAGGTTCCGGGATTATGAGTTGTCACCCATGCTGGGGTGGGCTTTTGGTGATGCAGCTCTCTTTGAGTCCTTTCTGATCCTGCATGTAACCGCTCAGCATGGTCTTGTGAGAAACCCCCCAAAACTTAACAGTTTATCTAGTTGTGCTTCAGTGGCACTCTTTCTTTGGCCTGATATGTGTGTGTGTGTGTGTGTGTGTGTGTGTGTGTGTGTGTGCATGCATATATATGCGTGCAAAAATAAATATCATCTCTCACTTATCAACTCAAAATTTGACCACTGTCTTAATGAGTAACCACTTCCTTCATAACTTCAGTAATATTATTGTTCATAATCTTCCAATTTCACTTTTGTAGAGTATTGGTTTTTCTTTGTCTTCCGAGAAGATCAGTTAATAAGACTTTTTTTCCCTGTGATTTTTCTAAATTGGCAAACCATCTGGAAAGCCTGTAAATTATTAAGGCACTACTTCTATAGTGTGCACGATGTGGATTTACAGTTGGTTTGTTTCCTGGACTTGTCCTTTCATTTTTGTGGATATTTAAATAATCCATTCTCTCACCTAGGATTCTTTTCATTACAGAATGGAGATAAATGGGTGGCAGAGTCTATGAAGAGAATACATGCAATGCTGTATTTACAGCAGCTTAGTATCTTCCCACCACATTTAGTCACGCACTGCTTACATTAAGCAAATAAAACATTAACCCTTTACAGAGTCTAGTTTCCTAGCTTCAATATTGGTCTTAAGTTATAGCATGTGAATTTATAGCCTTTATCTGAGTAAATAATTTTCAAAAATAAGTACTTTACAATATGATGTAGTGATAAAAAATGAAAATATATATAACATAGAATAATTTCCATCCTCTTCTTTTTACCATTGTCTCTTATATACTTTTGTATTTCAGGAACCCACACACATGCTCCACACACATTCAGAGGAATTCTCTGATCACGATGTGTGACATGACTTCTTTCCACTAGCAAGTAAATCATCAGCTCTCAGTGTACATCGAACAGATATCCTCTGATGCTGTTCAATCTGAACAGTGTGTGGAGACTGTCAATTCTCACAGTCCTAAGGCAGTTCTTTGATAGAATATGTACACAGAGAATGGAAGTAGAGATACACTCAGTGGTCTTACAGCAGAAGATGGAAAATTGGTGTCTGATAAAACTCACCAATTCATGATGTATACCCGATGCCTGAAACCCAGGGAGGTCAAAGGACTTCTCAAAGACCAAGCAAACAAAAATTATATGATATGTTTAGTGAAAGAAGTAGCCATTTTGAATCAGAAATTCAAAGATCATTGGTAAGATTGATAGAACAAGTTAAAAATAATCTCCAGATATTTATTATCTATGAGCTCTTCTGTCTGTTCTAAGTTACTTGTATGACTGAAGATAAAGGTTCAATTGTAACCTATTTATGGTATTACTATTTTGTATTTTGAGAATTTAAAACTGATTTTAATTTTGATTAATTAAGATATTTGACAAAGAACTATTAAGTGTAATGGGTAACAGGTCAATAACATGAGATTTTGGATGATAGATATATAATTTAGCAGATTATTTCATTTTTCATTTCTCTTTCTAAGAAAGAAGTGAACAGTCTCATTATATATGCTGTGAGCATTCAATAATGTCTTGTAAGTACCTTTTCAATTAATTAGCTTTCACTTTGCTATGACAAAATTCCTCAAAGAACACCTTAAGGAAAAAAGTATTTATTCTGACACGTGGTTTCAGAGCATATAACATATCAGCTCACATGATGGCTACATGTGGAGGGAGGGAGAGGAGAGAGAGGGAGAGAAAGAAAGAGGGGGAGGGAGGGAGTGTGTGAAAGAGAGGAGAAATCTTTCAGGCCCCCCGATCTATTTGATGATGGTATCTACATTTAGGGACATGATTTTTCCCTCTATAATTAACCTTCTCTGAAGCCCAGTAAAAGACACACTTATAAATGTATTTTAATATTATCCTTGGCTTCTCTTAATCCAACCAAATAAACAGTAGAGATTGATCGTCACATGCAATAATCATCACAGGGGCCACAGAGACGCTAGGACTCTATGTTATCTAAAAGCTATATCCTGCCTTTGACTGTTTATGTAAGCAAATGTTTGAATGGAATTTGACTATATCATTTGCATATGCAGTGTTTGCAGATAATGGCAGGCTGTAATGGTAGACATGAGTAGCTGAGACAGAAGAGTGTATAATTCTTACTATCAGTCCATTTATAGAAAAACAGTTGAATATTCCCTGCACTATGATTGAGAATGTGCTAACTGGGTTTTGGAGGTAAAACCAGTAGCTTGAGTTTGATCCTAATCTATTTCTTGTGTATCAGACCCTATGCCTGCTGACTCTTGGTTTTGCCACAACACATACATAGTCAGTATCAAGAACTCTAAACTCAGCATATTTCCAGTTTGAAAGTATTTGTATGCCAGAAATTCATGTACCGATTTCAGAAATGTTAATGGCCCTATCTTAAAGAGCAACTCAAAAATGAGCTTGATGCTGAATTTTTCTTCAATGTCTTTAGATATTTTATTTCTTGTTTTGTAATATTGTAGGACTTCTTTTATACAAATTTCTGAGATATGTTGAAGGTAGAGCGGATGTCATATATATGCTTTCATTTACAGCAACCAAACTTTGATGTAATATACAATATTTAAATATTTTAACAGAAGAGTATGAATCGAAGAATAATGACATTAATATAAATTTCAGTGGACAGAATTTTAGTTTATTAATAATTATGATTTTAATATTAAAATTAATATAAACTTGTACATGTATATATATATATATACATGGAGAGAGACTAACATGCAATCATTAAATTTCACAGTTTCATTATATATAGGGATATTTATAATATTAAGCTTTTGAGATTCCAAATGCCTTTAAATGCCTTTCCAAAAGGTATTTTGAATTGTATTCATTACCCCAGTTTACCCTCCTCTATCCTACTCTCTGATCTCACACTTCAGTTTTGTTGTTCATGTTTCCCTATTCCATTTTAATCATTTTTTATCAGTGTTTTCTGTCTACCTTCCCTTTAAAGCCTCTACCCATAACCTCAGTAATCCCTCACATCTACGGGCTTTTCTAATAACACACAACATGTATCTGGAGATTAAGAGTTAACATCTACAAATTAAATCAAGCACATGATACTTTCTGGGCTTGGTTTCAGCTCCATTCATTTACCTATGAATTCTATTTTTTTCTTAAAATTATGTAATATTTTTAATATTAATAATATATTCTATTGTGTAATATAGATTTTTAATCAGTCAGTCATCAGTTAATAGACATCTAAAATATTTTAGTTTCCTTGGGTTTGTGAGTAGAACAGCCATGAATATGGATCAATGGGTATCTTTAGAATAAGAATGAGTTATATATCCAAGAATGTTATAGCTGAATTTTCCCCCGTTTTGCAGAACCTCCACACTGACTGTCATAATGGCTGTCATAATGGCTGTATCTGTTCCCATCCTCACCAGGAGCGAGCAAATGGGCATTTTTCCTCACATCCATGCCAGCAATTGCTATCATTTACTTTTTTTGTTTGTTTTTGCTTGTTTTCCTGTAGCCATTCTGACTTGAGTTAGATTAAATCTGAAAGACATTTTAATTTACATTCTCTTAATCGTTAAGAATGCTTATCATTTTTAGTTTCTTGGCCACTTCTGTCTTACATTTTGAGAACTCTCTGTTTAGTTCTATGCCCCATTTTTAATTGGTTTGTTTAGTTTCCTTATGTTTATGTGTTTGAGATCAATGTGTCTTCCATATACTTACCCTGTTTTGTATGTATAGCTGTTAAAGATTTTTCCATTCTACTGGCTCCCTAAATTGGAGTTACCTTACGGACAGCAATAGCCCTATCAAACACCATCATCTACCAAATTAAAATCACATTGCAGGAATGTGATGTTTATTTTCGAGCTGCTGTCCAGGAAGACCCAATAAACTCCCAAACATTAAAGCTATTGACAGTGCTATTGGTTACCCTCCAAAACTTCATGGCAAGACTCTATTGCTGAAGGCAACACAATCAAAATATAGACCATTAAAAAGTAAAATCTATATGGTTCAGGAAGCTTCTCTTTGCTGGATAGCTTTCATAATGCTGGAAAGTGCATTACAAATAACAAATGAAAACCATAATCAACAATTATGCCCAGATGTAAATCTTTGTGCAACAATGAGTGGCTTCTCAGGGTAGACTCACTGATGCAAAAGTGGGTGGGCCTCATCAGAATTTTCTGATTGTATTGAAGCCTAGGTCCATAAGATGAAAACTAAACTTGGCTCTATTATTAAATCAAGAACCTATAGCTAAGGAAACCTTAGGCTCAAGGACAGATGGACAACTATTATGTTGCCAGGTGGACATAGTATTAAATTAATTTCTAATGACAATGCATCTTTCTGTTCTGATATTCTATTTGCAATAGATGGTGATTAATACAATGACTCAGAACCATCTAATATAAAGAGAATAAGAAAATGGAGAATGTTTAGCTCTATAGGGAATATACATTCCATGCCTCCATTTCAAGATTCCGGGATCATTGTAGATGAGAGACAGAAAACCTAAATACTAGAGGAAAATTGATATAAATATGCATTATCTTCCAAACACAGTAGAGCAGCTCATAGCAATTGTACCAACATGGAAATATGTGCAAGCCCAAGTCAGAAGAAACTCCAACATGGAGAGGTCACTTGGGAGAATGACCTCACTGGGAGAGAGACAGTATTTGCCAAGAGCATAGTTCCTGGTAAGGTATTCATGCTCCATATGTTCCTGAAGAAGACTCTGTGTCCAAAAATGGTTTTATAGTACAAATTGGATTTGAATGCTCTAAAACACAGATCCAAAGTTGGGTGAACAGAGAATGGGTGTAGACATGGGAAAAGTTGGGGGAACGTGTGAATAAGATCAAAGCAAATTGTATGAATCTCTCAGAGGACTAATAGACTAAGGCATTTACATTTTAATAATGTATCATGCTTTCTATTAAAAAGTTTGCTTAAAAGTAGAGTATCAATATTATAACTTCTATTGTTGAGAAGACATATTGTGAGTCATCCTTGATTGGAATTAGTTTTCAACTCAGTAACAAAGTAACAATACTGCAATCATGGCACTTCAGTTAGAGCTATGGATATTGGTATACATATCAATAAAATAAATTAAAATTACTGTGAGGGGAAATTAGTTTCTGAATTGCATTATTTAAATCAATATGTGAAATGGGAGGCAATTAGTTGGTATTAATGATCATTTTCTCCTGTGATTTCTTTGACCTGCTAGCAACTAAATGTAAAGAGTGACTTCTTATTTAAGGGAGCATCTCTCTAAAGTCTCAAATGCACACACGCTCAAAATGCATAAGCACAGGAACTCACTTGACAGCACTTACTATTTATTTTTAAGATCAGAAATGAGTCTTCATGCCACACACACCCTCAGTGACTTTACATCAACTTAAATGAGGTCATAAAAAAGAAAGTGTCTTCCGCAGAAATCTATAAACTAATGCCAGCAAGACATGTAAAAGCATTGACTCTAAGTACACAGAGTTAGTAGGCAGACTTCTGTTAACATTTTTGTGGTCATTAGTGATTATTAACAAGAATTGGGAGATAAATATCCATATTCATCTGATAGCATTGACTGAGAAGTTTCACAGCCAGACAACTGAGTGCTCAAACTTATAGGATCTGTAGCATCTGTACCTCGTGGCATACATTTATGGGTGGTTGTCTGTAGTAGCAATTTGAGTCTGAGAACTAAAATCTCAGTGAAACAATTTAAATCATGATCCTTAAAGTCAACCTTGCCTTTTGACTTCATAGGTATACTATGAATATTTCCTTCTTAAAATCTTAGAAACAAATAAGCAAATAAGCCATGCACACGAAATAAGTGTGAAATGTCTATATTATCAGAATTAGAAATACCAAATGATTTATTCTCCATGAAACAATAATTTAATTCAACTTCACTCAATGTGTGTGTGTACTTTAAGTTATTTTATTGAAAAGTAATTAACACATTTTCAAATATGAAATGAATACATTCTAATTATTTGATTTGCTTATTAATAGGAAAACAATGACATGTTCAAAACTATTCAAAGAATCCAATGAACAGACACAAACAAAGGCAGTCATAAATGCAGAAACTAAATTGTTGGGAAGCTCCAACTTGATTCCTTCTGGTGGATCTGACAGTGATGAATCTATCTTACCGCAGACAGAAATCAGAATGCATGCCCACTCTTATGTAGGATTAGTAATGGGATGTGACTTTTAGACGACATGAAGGAAGAAGACCAGTCAGGTGGAATCCAATGGATTCCCTACAGTAAGTGACAGAGTTGCCAATGCTTTGAATTCATGTCAGAGACCAGAGGATAGGAAACAAGAAATGAAAAGGTTTCTTAGAATTTGAGTCCTAGCAACCTAAGTGATTCAGCTGAGCCTTCAAATGAGTGCCTGTCAGGAAAGCAAAAGCAAGGAAGCTACCTTTGAAAAGACAATTAATAGATTGTTTCAGGAGGTCAAAGCAAACTGGGGCTATTTTATTTAGCTATCAGAAAGATTAGGCAAATAATCTTTTTTTTTAATAGAGCTTTTGCAAGAATGAAAGAAAAGGTTTTTCATCAGTGTTGAGGAGAATAAAGAGAGAATCAAAATATCTTTTGAGCAATCTTAAAGAGGTTGCAGAGATGACTCAGTAGTGGAGAGCTCTCATTGTTCATTTATAAGATCCATGTTCAGTTCCCAGCTTACTGCTATCTGTGACTCTCTCTCCAGGGAAGCCAATGCCCCTTCTGGCCTCCTCAGGTACACCCTTACACATGTCGCGCCTACATAAACATACAAATTAAAAATGAATAAAAGTGAATCTTAAAAATAGAAACCTCAAAAGGACATTTTGGGAAAAAGCTTTAAATGAATTATGTAGTTTCTAAAATAAAAGAATATAAATTGTTACCTATCTAGCTCCAAAAAATTAAAGTTCATATTAGATATCAAATTTAAAACATGCCAGTAGTGAAACATGTAAAAAATGTAGTCTGCTATGTAGAAAACAAGCATAATAAATGTAGAAAAATTAGAATAGAACCTGCTGACAGGGGCACTACAACAGTTATAAATAAATTTGTATGTTTCTAAAGGTTTCAAATGGGTTGCATTTTAAGTAGGATTATAGAAAGAAAAACAGTGGTCCAAATCAAATTTGGAAAAATAAGAACTACCTATCTAAGATAGAAAATATATTATACAGCTTAAAACAGATTAGACATTTTAGAGGCAACAATTAAGAAAAGTAATAGAAGCTAAAATCTGGAAAATAAACAGTCAAAAAGTGCACTGTGAATCAGTGTACTTTTAGAATAAGAAGTAGGAAAATGTTCCTCCCTCTTAGCTCCAGTGTTGATGATGATACCAAGAAGAGTTGGGAGAACAGGGGTAAGGAGTGTCAGAATCTTTATCAAAGACTGAAACATTACAGTATAAAAGAGCAGTTGACAAAGAAATAGTTGGAGATGTTTTAAAACTCTTGGACAATGCTGACTAACCTTCTAAGTAAAGAAGCACATCAGACTTCTGAAGGTAAACTATAGCTCATAACAGTACTAAATGTTCACCCCAGTCAAGGATTTAAGATAAGAATGAGACATATATTGAGCGAAATTGTATACAGTTGCATATACAGCACAGGAAAAATAAAACATGTTCCAGAAAGTCTGCAGTGTTCAAGTTATCAAAAAAAAACATATTAAGGTGTGTAGAAGGTCTAACTCTTTGTCTTCTTCTTCCACCCATACAAATAAAAAGAAATTAGAATATGAACTGTTGGAAATATTTATAGTTTGTTCAAACCAAAGGGGACCATTAAGGTTTTACCTGTCTTTTTGACAGGCATGTCATAGTTTTATAGAAAAAATAAAAATAAACAAAAGCTAAGAATTACATATGTTTAATTTAATATAGTTAGTCAGAATTGTATGATGTCTCATCCTTGGGGTGATTACCTACTCTGACTGACATCAGGGTTCTAGTCTTTCCTTTCTTCCAGTGATTCATGGGTAAATTTCTTTCTTTCTTTTTCTTTTTCCTTTTTTTTGTAGTACAACATTTCAATTGTCTGAGGAGAATGTATGAAGAATTTATATTAAGCTTTGTACATGCTTCATACATTAACATAGCTTAAAGTATTTCAGTGTGAATTAGCAATGTCTATTATAAATCTATTAGAAGAAAAGGAAGATGAAAATAGTTAATAAGCTAACAAAATGGAAAAAAAATACATAGTTGAAAGTGAAGTAAGTACAAAAAAGAGTAAGAGAGAAAAATGAATGGCTATAAATTTAATGGACTTAAAAACAAACTAGGATCAAATCCCTGTGCCTTGACAGTCACAGTTGTTATTAGAGTTGTCAAGGTAAAACCCATGAAACTACTAACAAGCAAATCTTGAATACCTGGCCTTCAAAGACCAATGAAAGAGAAGAGGTTGTGTGGGCACAGTAAGAAGAGAAACAAATGAAGGAACTCAGTGCTCCTTCATGTCCCAAGTCTGGAAATGACTTGATTTGGACCCTGCCACATCAGTTAGCCATCAAGACAATGTCTAACAGTGCTGAGCGTCTTGCTTCTAATGGGTCTGATGGCCTGGGTTGGATGTGTGAAGTCAGCGAAATGAAGAAAACTCTGACCACCTGTTTTAAACAATCAGGCCCTGAATAGCCATAGCCATTTTTTATTTATAAAGTTTAAATAGTTTGCAGGGACAGGTTTAAAATCAAATTTGTTTACTTAAATTTATAATAATAATTACAATAATTGCCAGTTTGTGCTCTTACCTCATTCCCTGTCTGCCCCCCAACTTTCCCACATGTAACCGTTACATACTTGGTTCATAACTCTAATACTAAAAGCATAAGCAGTATTGCAAGCAACAAAGGAAATTTTCTAACTATGCACACCTACAGGTGGAACAGTGTGTTTGACAGCATTTGTGGTCACAGTATCATTGCAAAGTTGAAGAGAATTTTATCTCTAGTCAAATATAAACTCTCACAATCAACTCATCAGTCAAGGCTGAATTCCTTCATTCTTTATCTCTACTACTCTATTTCTATCTCTAAGGGGGATATACAAGAATTACCCTATCATCCTAAAAACTACATAACTAAAAAGCTTACTCTTACTAGTTGGCACTACTTTTTGCTTTTTCTCATGTCCCCTTCCTTTCAGCTTCAAACTGTATTAGCACAGCTATAGAAATCAGGACATTGTGGGTTTCTATGATTGTACTTCATTGCCTGTTCCTAGACAGTTCCCATGAACTCTTGATATAATGTATTCACTTGCATTACTTTTAGACTCCTCTGGGTTAGAATCATTCTCTCCAGGACAATTATGCAAATATGTAATGTCTTGAACCACTGTGACTCTTTCAGACACAGGTGCATTGGAAAGGCAGCATCCTGTTCTTGCGAATCCTGAATTCGTGGTCACACCTAAAACATCAGAGACTTTACAGGCTGAATCAGATCCACTGCATATTTTTAAAAATATTACCTCTGGGTCACCCCAGAAGAGAGTCATCAGGGGAAAGATTTCCTAATGCAAGTTTTCTATGGCTCTAAGAAAGTGAAACTAGGGGCAACTAGCAATATGATGTGTGTAAGGATAGAGGAAAAGAGTAATCTAGCATTGATCACACACAGAGGTAGGCATAATATGTTGCGATACTGGACGACTGGCAAGATATCTCCAGTGGTGTAAGCGCACCATGAATGTTCTGGAAGTAACAACTGCTTCCTGATTAGATTCCAGGTTTACTCTATCTAAGGAATACATGACTGGCACTGCATAGTGTTCAAAAAGCTTGTGACTAAATAGGTCACTGGCCCATACTGGAGAGATCCACCACTGATGTTTCGTCAAATGGACACTTAGTTAAACTGCCTTATGAGAGGGCATATTTGTCTATGTAGACTTCTACAGCCCTCAGCCTTGGTCAGAGAAGACTTTTTCAACAGGTAGTGGAAAGTGACTAATGCAGGGGCCCAAAACTTGAGTGCTTGATACAAAACAGGACATCTATTTCACCACCACCCCCTAGACACAGAGAATATGGTGGACAATGAGGTAAAAAGATATGAGAACTGAAGGAAGAGAAGGAGTAGTGGTAGGGTGTTGTCTTATGGATATTATATGGCAGTCACAATTGTGAACACGGAGCATCTGTGTTTTCTCACATGATGCTTGAGAAAAAGAAAAGAAAAGAGAAAAGAAAGGAAAGGAAAGGAATAATAGAGTAACAGCAGACATGTTGAAAAGAAGAGAAGTCAGGAGGAGTGGGAGAGCATGGGAGGGTAAGAGCAGGTCAATGTATTCATAGTTCCTTGTATATTGTTTAGAGGTATGACATTGCCAGTAATTTTTAAAAAGAATGATGTAATGAAGCTTTTGTGTTATTATACACACACATATTTATATATTATAAGATGTTCAATTGATTTTAAAACTAATAAAAATGTATTTGAACAAAAAGAGCCAGTCTCCTTTCTACCGCTTGCAGTTGTTTGCTTATTTATGCATTTGTTAAACTCAATTGTTTCTACGTAACTTTTATATTATGTTATAGGATCTATATTCATAGTTAAATGCTTATTCAATTAGATCAAATTAGAATATCTAAGATTTTATATAGTTAATTTTTGTTTGAAAACTACAAAATCAGTTTTCCAAAATGACATAAAACTGAAGTGTTAAACACTGCCCAGCTTGAACATGCATGCCAAATAACTGGTGAATCGCTAATTATAGGAAGAGACTTCTGTTATATTTCAAGTATCGGTAGACTAGGAAACAAAAGCCCAGCACAGTTCTAAGCACAATTGGAAACTGAAAATGAGACGATTGAGCCTTCCATTGAGAAGTAAGGGGACTTGCCTGCTTCCTGTTTCTTAGAGCATTTCCTTAAGCAAACTTGCAGTCTTAAGACTTACTTGTCTCTCTGTGATATATGCACATAAATCTTTGTAAGTGTGATGGAAGCCTCTTGCCACAGGCTGATTTTGACTCTTACAGCATACTGAGCCCCTGTCTTGGGTAAGCATCGTGACCTAATCTCTCCTTCCTGGGAGGCATCATTTTCACCCTCACCCTGGTGTCTTTCTCAAGGCCCTAAGACTTTTAAATACCATCATTAAAGATGACAGTCTTATCTCCTTGTTTCTGGGGACAGTAAGGAGCTTAAAGAAGACAAGCATATTATTCCAAGTTGCAAAGCTACCTCATAGGAACACATGAGAAGTTTCTTCTTTGGATAAAGCCAGCTAGCAAATTTAGATGTCTGCCCAAACTATCAGCTGAATTTAGAATCTACTAAGTGTGACAAAGGGTGCTGTCAAGTCTTCTTACCTAAGGACCAATTTTTCTTTATTATAATAGTATGTGTGTACTGGATTGAATAAAGTTTGGACTCACATAGCTATTAATGTGTCTATATTGGTTCAATACTTGTGGCAAATATGCCATGCTAATTTAAATTGTTAACAGTAGTGGAAATGTGTCAGGCTGTGTATGAAAGCTCTGGTAATTCCACCTTGTCTGCAAATTTGAGACATTTAAAATGAAATGTTATTTTGAAAAGAGTTGACATTTCATGAGTTCCTTCACTCTATTCCTAGACTTTTCTACCAAGGTTTATGGAACTGTGTGTGTCAACAAAACTTTAGTAACTTTATTTAAAATAATAAGTAATTAAAAACTATCTCATCAACAGGAGAGGGAATGAACAAACTTACTTCAGATGTAAATATTATACATGTATGTGTATAAGAATAAATTATTCATGCATATGGTATTACAATTAATTTCAAAATTATTTTGCTAGATGAGATCGCTGAGGCATACATAATATTTTCTATGTGAGATACATAAATATTTGGGGAAATTTTGAAAATTTCAAACCAAGGTTCATAGGAAAAGTAGGTCAAGAACTGTAGCATGAGGGCCTGCTTATTGGGGTTTCTGTCCTGCTCAGTTCCCACAGCTGGCAAGTCCCAAAGAAAATCACACAGAGGTCTACATTAGATAAAAACTGATTGGCCCATTAGCTCAGGCTTTGTATTAGCTCTTATAACTTATATTAACCCATTATTCTAGTCTATGCTAGCCACATAGCTCAGTACCTTTATCAGGGGAGCAGGTCACATCCTTCTTCAATGTCTGGACAGGACTGGGGAGGAATGGGCTTCTTCCTTCCCAGAATTCTCCTGGTCTCCTTGCCCCACCACTATTTCCTTCCACCACTTCCTCCTCTTTTTTTTTTAAGCAAAGGAAAATATCCATAGTCCATTTTTTGGGAATGTGGGCATAGTATTCCAGGCTACTTCCTGCTGGTTAGGGGCACTGATAATCTTATGGGCACCTATAGAAAATTTATAATTATGATTAAGTCCTGACTGGAGTATCCTGTGAGTCTTGATCATCTCAGGCAGCAGTCTTGAATCTGTTCTGGATGTAGAACTCTGACATCTGGGCTATCTGTTCCTACTGGAGATTTCTCAGGTGGTCTTCCTTGATCAAACCTGATTTTTCTTAACTCAGAATGAATCCACAGCCTCTCATTTCCTATGGAAACAAAAGCAAAATCTCTTCTGCAAAGTAACATAACTTTTGACTTCAATTTTGAAGTCACGGTATTTTCAAAATACCTATCTTGGATTAATTTAGCAGCATTTATAAACAAGTATCTTTTAGCAGCTGTTGCTCCCTTTCAGCATTCAAACAATTCAGAGAGAGCATACAGTATCAAGATTCTCTGTGTATTTTCATCTTTGCCTGGCTTTATTTTAACCTATGGTTTTTTTTTTATTTTTACTTTTAATTTCTGGATTTTTGAGACAGGTTTTCTGTGTATCTTTGGCTGTCCTGGAATTCACTCTATAGACCAGGCTGTCCTGCCTCTGCCTCCCAAGTACTAGGATTAAAGGTGTGTGCTACCACACCTTGAACTCACAGAGATCTATCTGCCTCTGCCTCCCAGGCATTGGGATTAAAGGAATGTGCCACCACACCTTGAACTCACAGAGGTCTCTCTGCCTCTGCCTCCAAAGGGTTGGGATTAAAGGTGTGTACCACAACACCCAACTACTCTCTTTCTTTCTTTTTTATTTTAACAACTTTAACCTTTAGCCTGCATATATTTTTAACACACTGTAAAACATTTAGAGGTTTTCTTCCTCTTTGAATCGCTATTTACTGTATATTTCTCTCTTTTTCTAACCACGTGAGTCTTTAATTTACTAAGCAATATAGAGAGGATTAAAGCCCTGGTTTTGATGGCTGGATCTAGCCCATTTCTTAGCTTTCTGAGATTCCAGTCTCAAGGCAGAGGTACTGGCCAGAGACATGTTTATTGTCACAACTCTATGGCGTTTCAAGGTCCTTGCCATCAAGCAAGCTGCAACAGTGTATCCAAAACAACACTCAAATACTCTCTCTGTAGATGGACCTCCTACCTCAAAGAGTCAGAGTTTGCACTGGCAGGACAACCCAGAAAGCCAGCATTTTAAAACAGCACCAAAAAGCATGCAGTCAGCTTTTCATCAACACCATTTAAGTGTTTCATGGCAGGACCTCTTAAAAGAGCTGCAAGGTTTTGCAGCTAAAGCTGAGTCAAGAAGCCTCTCTTAGATGAGAGTGTTTGCTTGCTTCTAGCCAGCAGAGCAGACCTGAGAAATTTCTGCTGCCAAGAAGCCATGCTTTACTCTATTCTTTTCTGTCTAGAACGTGTGGACAACTGCATCTACATAAAACCTGAAAGAGCTCGGGAAGTAATTCTAGGCAGAATTACTTTGGAGAAGAGATTTTGCTTTTGTTTCCACAGGAAATGAGAGGCTGTGGATTCATTATGAGTTAAGAAAAATCTGTTTGATCAAAGAAGACCACCTGAGAAATCTCCAGTAGGAACAGATGGCCTGGATGTCTGATTTCAACATCCAGAACAGATTCAAGACTGCTGCCTGAGATGATCAAGACTCACAAGATACTCCAGTCAGGACTTGATCAAAATTCTAAATTTTCTTTAGGTGCCCATGAGATTATCAGTGCTCCCAACCAGCAGGAAGTAGCCTGGAATGCTATGCCCACATTCCCAAAAAATGGACTATGGATATTTTCCTTTGTTTAAAAAGATAAGAGGGGGAAGTGGTGCGGGGGAATTGTCTATATGCTGTCAATTATGTTTTAAATAAGTGCTGATTGGCCAGTAGGCAGGCAGGAAGTATAGGTGGGACAAGCAGACAAGGAGTAAAGGCAAGGCAAGGAGAACAGGAGAATTCTGTAAAGAAGGAAGCTCTTTCTGCAGTTCTGTCCAGACATTGAAGAAGGAAGATGTGACCTGCCCTGCCGAAAAGGATACTGAGCCATGTGGCTAACATAGATAAGAATAATAGGTTAACATAAATTATAGGAGTTAATAAGAAGCCTGAGCTAATGAGTCAATCAGTTTATAACTTATGAAGTCCTCTGTGTGATTTTCTTTGGGGCTAAATGGCTGTGGGACCTGATGGGAGGATAGAAACCAGGCAGTACCCCCAACAAGCAGGCCCTCATGTTACAAAGAACAGCCAGAATAGTAGAGTAGGCAGAAGAATGAGGAGGAGCAGGCCGCAAAAAGTAGATACTTTTTTGTGGTAATTGGTTTACAAATGTGTGCAGTTTATTGGATGAAAACATGCTTCCATTGAATTAATGACACATGAAGCTACTAAAATAGTATAACTCAAACTTAGGAATTAAAATACAAATGAGAAACGTATAAATAACTCAGTTACATTTCATTTAGTATTAGCTTAGGAAAGCCATTTATTCTCACAATTTTTATTTACAACATGCTATCTAAATATCATGAAATAGACCCTGTTTCTTTATTTTATTACTACTTTAAGTGACGAAAAGTAGCACAATCTGTATCACACACTTTTTTTGAGGTGTACTCTGTAGATGAAAAGAAGATGCCATTTGGTTGACATAAGAAGATTTGAATTGAAGTTTTTGGGAAGTAATTGTACCAGCATTAATGATTCTACTGCATGGATTTCCTAATTCAGTCTTCTACAACTGGGAAGAGCTGGAATGCTGCAGACTCAGTGTTAAATTATCTTGGGTCATCTGCAGTTCTCCTACTAGCCAATCTTTGGAGTCCTCTGTATTTGCTTTAATAATCACTCTTAAAGAATGGGAGGTAACGTCTGCCAACCCAAAGGCTAACAATATCTTCATATATTATCTGGGGCCTGTAGCAGTGACTGCCCTTATATGACCAACCTGGCTGTTTGATGTCTTCATCCTATTTAAAAAATACCTTGATATATGTGTATCTTTGTCCTATTAATACAAAAACATCATGGAACTGTTACCAAGTTGCAACATAGTACACGAAAGTAAACTGAATCCAAGTTAATTGGTCATGGTTACTCATATATGGCTCCTGAATGAAATACCACAAACACTCTTTGATGGGAGTGGATGTTTTGTATTAAAACCAAGAACAATGAAGAGAAAAAGGCATGCAAATTAACCAAACTTGCAAAATGTTATACAGTGGAATGTGATTGTAGGAGGATAATAACCCACTAACTCAAATTTATTCACTCTTATGCACCCCATTTGTTTAAGGGAAGATGATAATGGTAATGTAGCTAGTTTTAATATGTTAGCTAAATTGTTTTTAGGGAGACCCAATGGCCTTAGAAAGCATGCATTGAGCTTAAACAGACAATGGTTTGTTAGTGATTCTCTTGTGGAATATAATTGATAGCAATACTGTTTGAAAGATTCTGTTGAGAGGTATGACAGACTTTTGTCTTCATGTGATGTGGATGAGGTTAGGAAAGCTTGGAGAAGGCCAGGGGAAGCCTATATTCTTAGGTTATGAAATTGAGGGAGCTTTGCAGAAAATTACCCTGTGGCCTGGGTGAGAATCAGGATAAGGTCAGACACAAGTTGATTCTGAGTATAGTGATAAGACTCCTTAGTCTGCCAGAGCACTATCTTTCTATTGCTTTCTGAACCATAAAATTACACTGGGAAATGGGTATGCCTACTTGCCTAGAACATGCTTGTTTGATTTTGTCTCATTTTTAATCCCAAAGTTCATACTTTCTGGGATATGAACACTTAACCTACACTGTCATTGTGTTTCTCAAACTTTTTTAGCAGTCACCCTGTTAACTAGGCGTTTAAATTAAATTTGATTAGAATGACTACAAAAAATAATATTTCCCCAAATGTTTTTGAAATAATTAATGGTGATGCTTTATTTTTGAGTAAATATAAATGTATCTTTCTTAAGAAACCTCATTTATTAATATTTATAATCTCTCTGACATTATACTAGCACTCATTCATTCCATTAAGCCATTTCATTTTCCTGTTAAAATGCAAATATATTATATGGGACAGTGAGCACATGAAGTCAATTGCAGACATTAGAGATGTATTTCAATTAGCTCTATAGTCCTCCTCTATTAGTGTAGTTGAAGGTCTCAGTGGGTTGGTAGTTAGAACCCGAAGTAACTGATTTAGATGAATACATGCACCTTTATTAGCACATGGGTAGACAAGTAGAAAGGAGGTACTAGAAAATTTTTTTTTATTTGCAGGTAACAAAAAAGATGGGAAGATGTCATAGTTTAACTAAAACTTTCTTGGCCTTAGAATTAGTTGATTTCATTCAATGAAGACATTTAGAGATACAGGTTTATTTTATGCTTAGGATTTTTTTAAAAGTTTACTTTCTATCAACAATATTTTTATTAGTTGATTGTAGTATGGAGGAGGAGCAGGCGGGCCACAGTCCCGTATCTCCTGGCTCCCGTCCGTCTGGCTAGCTTAACCCCCAAAATAATTACACAGAAACAGAATTCATTTAATTATTACCTGGTCCACTAGTTCTAGCCTCTTATTGACTAACTCTCACATCTTGATTCAACCCATTTCTAATAATCTGTATGTCACCATGAGGTTGTGGCTTACCAGGAAAGATTCAGCATGTCTGACCTTGCAGCTTCATGGCTGTGGCTCTCTCTGCCTCTGTCCCTTCTTCCCAGCATTCTGTTCTCTTTTCCCTGCCTATCTAAGTCCTGCCCTATCATAAGGCCAAGGCAGTGTCTTTATTTAACCAATGAATGCAACACAAATGTAGAAGGACCTCCTAGACCAGTTGATTCTTTTCAGTTTCATACATGCATAATGATACAGCCTGATATCATTCACTAAAGTGCAGAATTTAAGTTACCCCTAAACCATAATTCTTAAATATGAAAAATTTAGAAGGGTAGTTCTAGCTCTCTTTTCTCTTCCTATGGGTGCAAATGCTATCACTGGCAGGTTGGGGAGCCAAAAACATTCCAACAACTTTACATTATGAGACTCAGAAAGCTCTTTTGGGACATTTCAGATTTTTTTTGGTAGTATCATCATTCATTCTTTCAGTTCCTATTTTACAGAGGGCTTATGAAGTTCAGGACTAGCTTAGTAATATGGAAGTGATATTAAACTCAAATTTTTTAAGTATTGCTTCATTGAGAATATATAATTTAATAATTCTGATTCCATATTAAATATCACTCACAATATAAATTTAAAAGGTTTATTATTAAAATATGAGATGTACTGGGTTTTATGGTTCTTTATAGTTTAAACGATTATAATATTGCTGAAATGTGTCATTTCTGCCTGTAAGAACTACAAGAAACAACAGATTGTTGAGGAATTAAAGCTTGATCAAGTTTGATTCCTACATGTAAAGAAGAACGAAGAGTTAGTCAGAGTCTACTATCATCTGTCTTCTCTTTCTAATCGGATGCCGATAGGAAATGGTTTTGAAAGTTCTAAAGGTGAGTTTGTATGTAGTGGTTTGAATCTTTTAACTAACAACAATAGATTTTCTCAGACACTGCTACTGCCCAATAAGGTTTAATTATAGCGATATAGGTAATTGAAAAGAAAAATCGCTGAAACCAGGAAGATCATATACAAATTCCAGATGAGGGCAACAGGGAGGTATCCTGAAGTAAAATATGTGAGTTACAGTAAGAAAACCACTATATGAGCTAAGTTTTGTGTGAAAAAATTGTAGAGAGATATATGCATAGATTATAGATAATAGGTATGTAGGTAAATAGATCAATAAATGATAGACAGAGATAGATAGATAGACATATAGATAGATAGCAGATAGATCCATGCATACATACAAACATGCATACATATATGCATACATATATAGACAGATAGAGACAGTCAGTATATGGTGAGGAGAATGAAATCATAGTTACCACAATAGGAAGAGGGAGCAAATGGGAAGATGTAGATCCGAGGATACAACACAACAGACATTCCAGTTCAAGAAGCTTAGAAAAAAAGATTTCTCTGTTCTTTAGCATGTGCATGTGGTAAGACTCTGTTATTACCAGGTTGCTCTCAGATTCCCTCTAGCTAGGATTGTCTATGGGGGTTCAATTTTATCAGCCTTTATTTCTAAGAGTATGTGCCAGATATGCTTAGCAACTTCAATAATATATAATTAAGATGAGACATTTAAGGCAATATGTTCCAGTTGAATCTGAAACAGAAAAAAAAAGATTTCCCTGCTTCGAATGGCTAATGTGATAATATAGATACTCTCAGACAAGGCCAGGGAGGCATAAGATCCAGTTGTGATGAATAAGTCTTTGAAATAACGGCTGCAGGCTGCTCTAAGTACCCACTGGAATGGATACGTGGTTATGCATGTTTACATTGCATATACAAATGGACAATGAAAGGAGGAAACTTAATTGCCCCTATTAGAAGGTTAAAAAGAATCTGTCACTCCTTTATTAATAGAGCATATTAACTTTAGAAACATATGAAATTATCGACACTTTCTCTCTCTTTGAATTGCATTTCTCTTTAAAAACTAAATGAAAATTCAGTCAGCTTCATGACCCAGAAATATGTTTCTCAAAATTGAGGGTACCATATCCTTGAAGTGTAAGCATCAGGAGGAAGTATTGCACACCATTGCTGGTGTGGAAACCTAGGATGCAGATGGTTCAGAGAGAGTTTCCTTCGAATTACACAACTGCCCCAGGACACTGAAAGTTTGTTTCTTCTCTAGGTAAAGACAATTAGTTGAGATGAATCATCACTCCAGTTACCACATACATTTAGATCACATTGTATAGCAAATGTGCTGCCAAATCTTACCTGATGCACAGTTATTTTTTTGTTCTTTGATAGTTTCATGCATGTATAGTGACTTTGAGTCTTTTCATCTGCCGATTCTCCTCCTTCTCTCAATGAAATTCTTCTTCCCAATAAGTGCCTCCCTCCCCCTTCATGCCTTCTTATGCTGTGTGACCCACTGAGTTAAAATATAATTGCTTATAGGAGAATTGTGAGAAATTATTTACAGGACCATGGGCAACTTATTAGTGGCTACATCATTGAACAAATGGCACCTCATCCCTCAGTACTCAACAATTGCTTATAGACTCCTGGAGAAGAAGGGTCTGCTCTCTGTCCATAATGAAATGTTAAGGACTGGTCTTCTTCTGGTCAAGTTATGATTTATTTTGAAAATTTGTAGAAAGTAGTCTGGTATTTCTTGGGCTCCATAAAAATGGAAGGTATTTATTTCATTTTTCTTTTGTTGCTTTGTAGTCACTTAGCACATTGACAATGCAAAAAGCACATTCTGGTTTAAAGCCCATTTACTCAGGAAATACTACCTTTGCTTGCTAATGTTGAGAGGATTTCCTTTTTTAAAAAAATCATTATATTTCCCTACAACAGGGATATGCATTCACTTTTAAATATCTATGTAGGAATACATACACTATCATACCTAAAATGTTTTCTAGTTTATCAAAGTTATAAAGATACAAATGCATCTCCAAAGTTGAAATTTTCCAGCTAAATCATGGGAATAAGTTTGATTCAGGCATAATTTACGTGACAGTGACAAGTGACATAATACTCCAGTCAAGTCAGGTGGTCCTGTGACTTGTGGGTGTCATAGATTGGTGTCTCCTGGAACAGAGAAATGAGTATCAGCAAGGGCAGTTCAAGAGAAAGCTCAGCAGCCGCAGTGGCTGCACAGCATGAAGGGTCAAAGCTGCTATGAAACTATCACAGAGTCTTGGATCTTTGGCACAGTGCAGGCTTTCTTGGGCATGCTTTTTCTGTTACATGCAGTTTTGTTTACAATTTCATCTATCTTATACTTTACTAACACTACCCAGGGATGGGATTTGGTGTTAGAATGATCAGTATGTCACCTTGAGAAACTCTGTGGCATTTCCTTTCCTGTTTGTAGAATGTAGACTTAGAATTTACAAGACTATTCTTTTTTTAAAAAAAAACAAAAAAGGTTAATTAAAAAATTCAAGTTATTCTATTCTTACTATTAGTATGTAATCTTTCAGCTGCATGCTCCCAGGTCAGCTGCACAGACTTTGGTTTGCATTTGATCCATAGGATAACTTCTTAGGCATAGCTCCACAGCAGTTTGTCTTAGTCATCAATTCCTCCTTTTCTCTTCAACTTTTGCATTCTGGGATAAAAAACTAAGCTCATATTATGTATTTCAGATATTTATTTTCTGATAGGTGGGTGTGGTTTCCTACTCTTCATGAGACCTCCCAGAGAGCAGTCTAAGAAGAAGGGTAATGTACACCTTACATTGATGCTTCCAAGTGGCCTGGATGATACTTAATGTTTTACCCAAATTATTGGTTGCTTAGTTTTGAAAGGACTGGAGTCTCTTCTACTTCTCCTCTGAAACTAACTCAGTGAGGAACAGGAGAAATTCCAGGATAGGAAGACAAACCCAATTCTTTAATATGGGATCCCATGATTCTGGGTCATTCTTACCTCACAATAAAACCAAAGTGCCATAAACTGATTTTCCCTACCCACTTTACTGGGAACCCATGTGCAATCTAGTGGCTCTAGAAGCCCCAGGAATTTATCTAACCTTTGCTGGTGGTGGTAGGATAAATAAAGCCCCAGATGTCTCTGCAGTAATTAATAAAAAGTATTTTGTTGTTGCTATTTTTCTATGTTCCCTCCCACTTGTTCTTTTAGGATGTATTTTTGAGGGATGGTATGTGTCCATATCTAATGCCAGTTTCTGTCTGCCAGTTTCTTCTTGCCAAGGGAAGTCTTATATAAGTTAAAAAAAAAAAAGGAAACCAAAGAAAGTAACCATTGACTTTGTGGATCCTTTGCATAGCAGCCACTTTCTTTGGCACCTCAGATCCTTACTATGTTTGTTTTATTTAAAATGGGCATAAATTCTTGTTGTACTGTGATGGATTGGGAATTACGACTCCACTCCCATTCCAGGCAATCCAAGCTGGGTTGTCCTGTTGTTGTTGTTTTTTTTAAACAGAACTCATACATATTTTTATAGCTTCTAGTTGTGTGTGTGTGTGTGTGTGTGTGTGTGTGTGTGTGTGTGTGTGGCCACTGATATGGATGCTGAAGCCAAACTTCCATCATCTAGAAGAGTAGCAAGTGCCCTTAACCTCTGTGCAATCTCTACAGCTCCTGCAGAATTCGTTTTGAATATAATGCTCCTAGCAGGTGATGTTTCTTGTCTGTTGACAGTTACTTCACAGGCGCTTTCATTCTTTCTAGACAATTTTCAAGGACACATACATATGTGTGTGTGTGTACATGCATTCATACAAAGTAATGCACAACATTATTCACATTTTATCAACATTTTACTACAGTTCAAAAACGATTTCATTAATAAAGATTATACCTGTAATTTATAGTTACATATAAGTTATTTATATGTTTTATATATAAATTAAATGTATATCTGCAAATAGAATGATGTATTTAATTATGTAAATGCTGATTAGAGAAATGTCTATTTCATCAATTATCTTTTAAGATTGGGCTCTGATCTCATAGATTTAAATCTACATTAACTTTGGTATTTATATACTTAGATTATTTTTTCTTTCACCACATATTTAGTATTTCAGTTAACACACAGAAACTCAGATTAAGGATTTTGCTTTATTTGCCAGCTAACCAAATGCCTCAGCTGGTACAAGGTTATTCTCATTTCTCTTCAAGAATCAATACGTGGCTTATGAGTCTTT
Organism: Ondatra zibethicus; assembly: GCA_004026605.1. Taxonomy (NCBI): domain Eukaryota; kingdom Metazoa; phylum Chordata; class Mammalia; order Rodentia; family Cricetidae; genus Ondatra; species Ondatra zibethicus. Next base: position 261,532 of record PVIU01000319.1, read on the forward strand.
TAATAGGAAGCTAGTAAATGCAATGAGACTTTATGTATTATAGGCTCATGGTATTTTCCATACTTCATGCGAGATAATTTCATTGTTTTTAAGTCATAATTTCCAAAAATGTTTTATCATCACTTTTAAAGAAAAATATTCAGTTTTAAAATTAAAAGTTTGTGCAATCATAGCTGATGTAGGTCTTCGAGGTCACACAGCATTGAGAGAAGCCCCAGACAAATATATATATATATAGGTTCCAGTTGTGAAAGCAGCTATTATCTCCAATCTAACTGAAAACTAAGGGAGCTAGACACAGGTATGTAGAGGGGACATTTCAGGGATACTCCCTATGCTCCTTTCCTTCCTATAAGTAGTGTACACCTCCCTTACAGACATTTATATGGGCAGACCTTTGGTAGTTTTTGTCAAAGCCACACACAGTTGATGCCTGCATTATAATTATTCCTGCACTGGGCGCCTAACATTTCTATTCAGTGGTAGGGAAATCCCATTTTCCAGAAGATAGAGTTCTTTCTAAATAATCTCTGCTGTCCAGCTAGAGATTTTTGAAGGCCTAGAAGAGGGAACTATATAAAGAGTGACAAATACAGTTATGGATAAGAATTTTTAAAACTGTATGAATGGCAAGTAAAGATGCAAAGCATTCTATACACAATCCTGGGAAGGGACTACTGGTTTTCTCTTAAAGTGTCCCTTTATTAAAAACATAACAGTTTCTGTGAAACAAATGGTATACATCTACATTATTTTTAACTCAAGATGGCTTAGTTAAAAATGTACCTGCCATCAAGTCTCACAATCTGACTTATGTTCCCAGGACCTACATAATGGAAAGAGCAAACTAATGCCTACAAGTTGTTCTTTAACTTCTACATGTGTGCTGCAGTACATACACACACACACACACACACACACACACACACACACACACACACACACACACACACTAAATAAAATGACATTATATTTTTAAAATATAAAAAGTTATCTCTATCACTTAAATATCATGTTTCCATCTCATCACACATTAGATTTTGCAGACCTTTGGAGCATGCACTCCAAACATTTAAATAGAGCCGGGCAGTGGTGGCACACACCTTTAATCCCAGAACTCAGGAGGCAGAGACAGGCAGACCTCTGTGAGTTCAAGGCCAGCCTGGTCTATAGAACGAGTTCAAGGACAGTCTCCAAAGCTAAAGAGAAGCTATGTCTCAAAACTAAACAAACAAACAAAAACAATATCAAAAGTCTTGAATAGTTATGATGAAATTTAATTTCAACTATTTCCTGAAATGTGAAATTATACTTTTACCTCCTTATATAATTCAACTTGTGTTTTGAATCCCATTTTATAAGATTTTACACTGAAATTTAAAATGATATTATGTAGTTATGTATATATGATTTTAAGATACAAATGTCTTTTTCTAAATATTTTCTAAAAAAGTATTTATACTAATATGTTAATTATTTGATAAATGCCTTGTAGTATCTCATTTTTTAAAAGTACTTTAAAACACTGGCCACATTGTGGTCTCATTCTTACAGGCAATAGAGTAAGCTCCTAAGTATTAATATCTTGACAGCTTTTGAATAACTGGTATTTTAAAATTCTAAGCCATGTTTGTTTTGTCCTAGACTCTGAAGTTTTAAATACCATAAGTCCCTGCCTAAGTGCCAATCAAAAGGAATTACAACAGGACTTTGTTGGCCAGTTAAAAGGTATTCGTTCTAAAGTGGGAAAATGCAGTTCTGGGGTATTAGACACAGTCATAGTTCGTCCTTCAGCACAGGTTAGAGTCTAATTTACCACGGGTCATGTAAAATATCTCAGAATAAAATCCAACCTAGAGCTATAAAATAAAAAGTGACCTTTAAAATCCAATATTAGAGACAAACAACTTTTGCCGCTGGAAGCTGTTGAAGGACAAAATAGGGAAAGTTCACTCCTATTTCCTGGTATACATGTCAATTTCTCTAGCTAAGGTAGCAGCCCATTGAATGGGGTTATAATGCAATGTGTTTGCTTCTTAAGCTTTGAAAATATCCAAATATCTCTTCCTTCTTAAGCAATAAATAAGTAAGTAAACAAAAGCCAGTAGCATTTAATCCTAGTTTTACAACGTGAAACTCCAATGGGTAATCCTCTTCTCCGGTCCCTGTCCACTCTGTAGCTGATCAAAGCAAACAGAAACTGTGTGAATGATATTCAAAATAACTGTTTCCTACATCTTGATTAGAGCACACAGAGAAGATGCTCTGTCCCTCTTTGAGTCCTATTTCAATTAATGCAATCTACGGCTGACATTTTCCACTTAACTATACAACTGCAGAAACTACTTCAGAGAGGAAGCAATGCTTGCTTGCTCAAATTAAGTCAACATGCTCTGTAACAATTTCAAGAGTATGTTGCTAATACTTTTCCCTAAGAGTTAAAATTTGACATTTCTCATGAATATGTTTTGAGGTATAGGCTTTCAAGTTTTGGATATACAAAAGTCTGAAGGCAGTCTAAGAAAGTTCATTTTAGGCAGGTGCTTTAATGTCAAACAACTACCAATAAAGGAAAAGTTTATATTTAATATTAGACTTAATTCATAATTTCATGATGTATGAAATATTCCTCCCTTGAAAAGATGATATATAACAACTGTGATGAGTAGATATTAGTAGCTAGTGAGAAAAATTATTGTCCTTATATTTGTTTTCAAATATAAAATTTTGCTGAAAAATACCAAAGAATCCATTTTATGTAATTGTCAAATTTTAAACATCCTCAATATTTATACAGCTGCACAGGTCCAGTATAAGGCAGATTCTATTTCAATTTGTGAAGCTTGAAAGAAAATTTGAAACATCATACATAGCAATTACTCTCAAAACTTAATCTGCAGATGATCCACAGGGGGGTCCTGTCAAAATGAGCAGTATGTAAATGCATCTTCTAATTCAATAATGGGTTTTCAAGGCGGACTCCCAGATGAACTGATGGTGTTACTGTCAGAATCACATACTGTGGTTCTGAGAAACAATGATGTTTGCTTTTAGCATTTTAGCACACAGACATACACACATACATACACACACACACACATAGAGAGAGAGAATAACAATTTAGATGCAATATTATTGACTTCTTAAAATAATTATAAAGTGACAAATGTATAGAATAATCAGACGTGGATCATGGTAAAGTATAAAATTTTGGTGAAAGAGGTTAGATTTAAGGTGGTCTCTGAGACTCTGCAGTTCTTTACCTAATAAACAAAAGCAAATAAAAAACACATTTTTATTCATATAGGGTATACATATATGTAAATATATATGTAAATTTAGAGAAAAACTTGAGGGTCTCAGTTTTCTCCTAATACAGTTTGAGTTTTGGGGATTAAACTGGGGTTTTCAGGCTTGGCAGCAAGCGATTTTACCCCTGAACCATCTTGCTGACCCCCAATTTTAAAGCTCTAAGTCACAATGAGATAATTGTACCCTGAATAAATTGGTAATACATCCATGGGTACTCCAGGGACTGTTTATACCGTACACCACATGTCTCCTGGTGTATAAGAAGCCTATAGCATTCTCAGCCAGGAGGCTGCTGATATTACTCCTAGAATGTTCAGTGGGAGGATTAGCTTTTTTTGTGAGTATGTAGATGGACAGAAGCAAGAACAACACTGTGACCAGATAGCAGCTACATAGTAGCAAAATAATTGACTCCATACTCAAGTGTGTATCACGAAAAAACTTACTACAGGTGCAAAAATTTGCATAGCAATATTGTTTTCAACTTACAAAAAGTATATAAGCAAAATCTCTTAAAAACAGCAGGACGTGTAGCTTAGTGGATATCATTCTGTATATGTTATCAAAATGATTTATATAGCAGTATGTATGTCTCTATTACAGTATAAAATGAAACAAGAAAGTACAAATTACATACATTATGAAATTATAAGTGCAAAACGAGTCTTACCTGAGCCTTCTGTAAACCTATGTGATATTTGATTGTCATTTTCCACCTCAATTATGTTCTACAATGTCCCTATGGAAGATTTCTTTAACACTGAATTATAGCTGATAAAGATAATATATTGTGATTACCACATTTGTCAGTGACTCGGTAAACAACTGTGCTATGTAAGCTCCATGTTATTCAGCACATTTTATAAGCATGTATATTGTTGATCCATGAACTCTGAACTCCTGCACTGTCACCATAACTCAGCAGGATAACCCATATCTAATGCACTCACAGCATCTGTGAGGATCCTCCCAGCCTTCATTTTCCTCACAACCTGAAACATTACCTAAAGATCAGTGGATGCTATTCTTGGGTCAATTTTCACGTGTAAACGATTGCTGACAGTTGCTCTTGATGGGACACTGGGACACTACGTAGAGTGTGACGAGAGTGAGAAGTAGGCAATGTCTACGTGTGAGACGACCACTGCCCTGACATTCTCTGCCTGCTTATGGTTTACCACAGTCCCAAGGAATTTGATTCAGAAATAAATTTTCATGAAGTGTCAATGTTGCAAATAAGAAATTTGTGAACAATAGGGCTCTTTTTCATATAAGGGATCAAAATGAATAGATCAATAGAAAGGCAGATCCTTGCCTTTAAGGAAACTGCAAAACTTGGAAATGCATTCATGGAGTGGATCAAATCTCAACCAAGCAATGGGATTTAAACAATATTATTTACTACCTTAATTACTAAAGTATGAAACTATATTTCACATAACCTTTAAAATTTCATAGTAGTTAAGAATAACTCAAGAGGTAACGCTGCCAGCTATGCAAACAAAAGGCTTGAAGTTCAGTTAATGGCTCTTGGTTAAAGACAGAAATTGCAATATGCTGTAATTCTTGCACTGAGAGGCAGCCCCAGGAGCTCACTTGCCTGCTAGCTTAGCACAAAACATCAAGGTTCAGATTCTGTGAGAAAACTTGTCTCAAAATTGAAGGTGGAAGGTGAAAGAAGACTTTTCTCATATCCTCTTCAGACTTCCACCATGAAACGTATGGTCATGCACACCTACACACACATGCACACGTACACACACTAAAGACTATATAAATAAAAGTGCACATTTTAATTTCTGTGCAGGTAGTTACCATTGTTAGAATGTAAATATCTGCTTTATTTTAATTAATAATATCTCCACTGTGCACTTCAGTGTGTAATTAATGTAGCATATATTAAGTTTTATTGGTAAGCCCCTAAATCTATCACATGAATGCATTCCATAGGAACCTTGCTTTCTGCTTCACTTACAGCACTCTGTTTTGAGGGTTTAAGGTTTGTATTTTCTCCAGATGTTTTTAAAGTTCATATTTGTCCCAGATGTTTTGTTTTTCTACACACTCTATGTATTTCCACACTTAAAATGCTTTTCATCTCTCAGTTTTATTTTCTTTTTATAAAAATAGTCATTCTCATTTTCCTATTAACAGATTGTTTGTTGAAAAATGTTTTCAATTAATTTTTGACTGTTTTCATACCTCTTCTTTAATCATATACTATCATTTCTAATGCAGTTATCCATCCTCCATAAGACTAAAGAAACACCTCCTAAAATATATATCCTTCACTTGTGTAATACTTTCTTATTTTAGAGTTATTAACACCTAAAAAATGGAGCAACTTAAAATTCATAAAAAAGAATTCGCTGAGGGCTGTGGAGATGGTTCAGATGGTAAGAGTATTCTCTGTTCGTCCTGAGGACTAGAGTTATATTTCCAGCACCCACATAACTGGTCAGAACTCTCTGTAACTCCAGTCTACAGATCTGATGACCTCTTCTAGGATCTGAGGTCACTGCTCATATGTGATGCACAGGCTTACATGAAGGCAAAGCACCCATACATATTATATAAAATCTCAAAGACCACACTGAGTTCTAATACCCATGCATTTTGGTTTTCTTAAATGTACATTTGGTCTATGATTTCATTTAAAAATAATTTACTTGTTGTATACTTCTTATTTTGAAATAACTTGTCATTCTATACATTGTAATCATTTATGTCCTTCATTAAAATTCTTAAACATTCAAGTAGACATAATACTAATTTTTGTATTATTATGTAATTCCCTATTTGTACTATTAAGGGTTAGTGTGTTTTCATCATACTTGTCAATCAATTTTTCTTGGTATACAAGTTCATTATTGATTTTCTTATTGTATCTCATCACAGTCCAGTTTACTGGTTGCTTTGTATATCTATGGGTTTCATGAATATATTAAGACATCTGCAAATGATAATGATCTCATTACTTCCTACACTTATAGTCTTTATTTTTTCTCTCTAGTTTTTTAGTGCTGTTACTGTCAGTACATTTATTTAAATTTGGGTTCCAGAATCACTATTCTCTTGGTACTTTAACCATGAAGTGATCCTACTTTCCCATATATTAGACACTTGTATATAAAAGAGCAAACAAGGAGAAACCATTTTAACCATTATGTTCACATTCTTGTGTCCAGGCATTTAATCAGAGAAGCAGGGAAGATATGTTTTGCAAGTGATACACAATTATCTTTTCTTTGTTACTGAGTATGTGGTCAATTTTTGAGAAGGTTCCATGAGGTGCTGAGAAGAAGGTATATTCTTTTCTGTTTGGATGGAATATTCCATAGATGTCTGCTAAGTCCATTTGAGTCATAACATCTGTTAGTTATCTTATTTCTCTGTTCATTTTTTGTCTGATTGACCTGTCCAGTGATGAGAGGGGAGTGTTGAAGTCTCCCACTATTAGTGTGTAGAGTTTAATATATGATTTAAGCTTTCGAAGTGTTAACATGAGGTTGCTGGGAATCGAACTCAGGACCTCTAAAAGAGCAGCCAGTGCTCTTAACCACTGAGCAATCTCTCCAGCCCAAGATTAACTCAGAAAAATCAC
>PVIU01000319.1:268547-355904 GCA_004026605.1 Ondatra zibethicus
ACAATAGCCACAAATGGCATAAAATATCTCGGAGTAACTCTAACCAAACAAGTGGAAGACTTGTATGACAAGAACTTTAAATCTTTGAAGAAAGAAATTGAAGAAGACACCAGAAAATGGAAAGACCTCCCATGCTCTTGGGTAGGCAGAATTAATATAGTAAAAATGGCAATCCTACTGAAAGCAATCTACAGATTCAGCGCAATGCCCATGAAAATCCCAACAAAATTCTTCAAAGACCTGGAAAAAATGGTACTCAACTTCATTTAGAAAAGAAAAAAAAAACACAGGATAGCCAAAACAATCCTGGGCAACAAAAGAACTTCTGGAGGCATCACAATCCCTGACTTCAAACTATACTACAGAGCTACAGTACTGAAAACAGCCTGGTACTGGCATAAGAAGAGACAGGAGGACCAATAGAACCGAATAGAAGACCCAGATATCAATTCACACATCTTTGAACACCTGATATTTGATAAAGAAGCAAAATATATCAAATGGAAAAAGGAAAGCATATTCAACAAGTGGTGCTGGCATAACTGGATATCACCATCTAGAAAAATGAAAATACACCCATATCTATCACCATGTACAAAACTCACATCCAAATGGATAGAAGACCTCAATATAAAACCAGCCACACTGAACCTTATAGAAGAGAAAGTGGGAAGTACACTTGAATGCATTGGCACAGGGAACCACTTCCTAAATAGAACCCCAGTAGCACAGACACTGAGATAAACAATTAATAAATGGGACCTCTGAAACTGAAAAGCTTCTGTAAAGCAAAGGACATGGTCAACAAGACAAAACGACAGCCTACAGAATGGGAAAACATCTTCACTAACTTCACATCAGAGGCCTGATCTACAAAATATACAAAGAACTCAAGAAATTGGATACCAAAAGAACACATAATCCAATACAAAAATGGAGTAGAGACCTAAAAATAAAACTCTCAACAGAGGAATCTAAAATGGCTGAAAGATACTTAAGGAAATGTTCAACATCCTTAGTCATCAGAGAAATGCAAATCAAAACACTCTGAGATTCTTACACCTGTAAGAATGGCCAAGATCAAAAACACTGATAACAACTTATGCTGGAGAGGTTGTGGGGAAAAGGGAACACTTCTGCATTGCTGGTGGGAATGCAAGCTGGTACAAACCCTATGGATGTCAGTGGCCTTTTCTCAGAAAATTAGGAAACAACCTTCCTCAAGACCCAGTAATACCACTTTTGGGTATATATCCAAAGGATGCTCAATCATGCCACAAGGACATGTGCTCAACTATGTTCATAACAGCTTTGTTTGTCATAGCCAGAAACTGGAAACAACCTAAATGCCACTTGATTGAAGAATGGATTAAAAAAAATGTGGCACATTACACAATGGAGTACTACACAGCAGGAAAAAATAATGACAGCTTGAATTTTGCAGGAAAATGAATGGAACTAGAAAGCATTATTTTTGAGTGAGGTAACCCAGACACAGAAAGACAAATATCACATGTACTTACTCATAGGTGGTTTTTAAACATAAAGCAAAGAAAACCAGCCTACGAACCACAATCCCACAGAACTTAGACAACAATATGGACACTAAGAGAGACTTACATAGATCTAATCTACATGGGAAGTAGAAAGTATAAAAAGACAAGATTTCCCGAGTAAATTGGGAGCTAGTGACCTTGGGGGAGGGTTGAAGGAGGGAGGGGAGTGTCAGGGAGGAGAGCAGAGAAAAATGTAGAGCTCAATAAATATTATGGAAAAAATAAATATAAAAAATTATCTTTTCTTTTAGTCTCAAAATACATTAACAACTTGTATAAATTCTAAGATGTTTTGGAATTGTGATCTAGCGCCTTTGGGGAGAAGCAAGGGGAAGTTATGGAACATATTTTTTTTGTTCTAGCTTGCGATAATTTTACTTCCTCTAGTCCATGATTCTGCCCACAACCAAGAATCCACAATTAATGGAAAATATGTTTAGCATCTCAAAACATAACTAAAATGATTTTTTTAAATGTTTCTCATAGTAAAAGTAGTAAAATTTAAAAAGAAATAGTTGAACTAATTCAGTGAAAATACACTATACCCTACCCTGAAGTTTAATTTCTGATTAACTATCCTTGTTAACTGTACTAGGATTTATGTGCTGTTTCAATGCTTTTTAAATCTATCTATCTATCTACATATATTTATATGCAGTGTGTATGTGTGTGCACGTGCACATGCACAGATGATCAGGTGCTTACACTACAATATGCCAATGGACACTAAAAGGACTCAATGTAGAAGCCAGTTCTCAAGTTATGAGACACAAACCTTTACTCACTGAGCCATTTATCTGACTTTCAATATTGGGATGTTCCAGTAGAACAATATGACATTTGGCATTATTTAATATTTTTTTCAGTATCAAAATCTTGGATACAACTTTATATGTGGAATAAAACTTATCCACTCTACTTGTTTATATGTAAAGACAGGCATCTCCTAAAATGACATTTAGGAAAAAGAAGTGTTGCCAGTGAGGAGAAAGTGTTCTTTAATCTGTGTTCACCTCTTCATGAATAACTGGGACTGATTAAGACGACATTATAATATTTGGTTAAAAGGGACAAGAAAACGGGAAACTAGAAGATAAAATTTTCTTGTTTGATAATTTCAGTAAAATGTCAGTTGTTAATAGTTTTCTGGAGTTTATAACCTGTGAAATTAAAAGTGAATTGAGTTTGGGAATTGGGAGCTGAACTGTTTAAGGGTTTAGAAAAATACATGTCTTATTGTTTTATTTGAATATATGTTGTTTAAAATTGTACTGATAAGAGATCAAGTTTGTCCTCATGCCTTAAGCAGACAAAAATTAAGCTTATTTCCTTCATAATAGGTCAGCTGTTTGGGGAGGCTTTACTGCAGTAGCATGAGGACAGAATGGAAGACTAGAAGCTGTCTGGAGAATAAATATATCAAAGCCATGTAACTTTGAAAAGTGTATTAATTATAACGCTGTTTTCAATGTTATAGTCTAAACAAATGTTTTTCAAATATAAGTTGAGTAATAAGTAAATTTATATATAAGAATGCATAATACATATAAATATGAATGGAAAATATATTTATATTATATAAGATATATATTATGTAAACATGTGTATTCTGGTTCATAACTATATATTTATAACACATTAAGTAAGTATAGATTAATTTGGGCTTTTATATATTTTTGTATTACTTACTTTTATGTTGCTGTTATACAACACAGTTAAACCTTTAAACAACCAAAACCCATTCACAGTGACACATTTTTAGAAAAGCCATACTTCCTAAACTATCAAGCAGTGCCACAAACTGGGGGCCAAAGATTCAAACACCCAAAACTATTAGAGAAATCTCATTAACGTACCATAATTTTAAACATCATAAAGATATTTTTTCTAAATTATTAGTGGAAGTTACTATTTAGCAGTGGGATTGGGCTGTTGAGATGTGGATGTGGGGTTTTAATCTTTCTCATTTACTTTTTTTTTTTTATAAAATGGGATACTCACATATACCTGAAGAAGACACATTTTGTAAACATGTGGTTATGTGCTTAAATCTAAAATTGTGAATAATTTTTAACATATGGACATATATATATATGACATAAACAAATTTAAAGGAAGATAGGTTTACTCTATCTTATGAGTTATGAGTTTTCACTCCACGGTCAGCTGGCTCCACAGAAATGGCCAGGGGAGTGGCAGGGAGCACAGACTGAGAGTGGAAAAGAGGCCTGTGCGCAAGCCATAGCTTCCTAAAACCCCCGACCAACGAGTCTTACCTGACTCCTTCTTCTTCCAGCTAGGTCCTGATTCCTAGTTTCTAACACTACCTAGCAAAATTGTCACAAATGAATCTGTAAATAGCCTATTGATAATGTCAGGACCATCAGGGTCATCCAAATCCCTATACACGCCACCTCTGAGAATTGCACTAAAGTCATAAGGGTTAAAGTCACACATCATTGAAAGGCTACTTCAAAGGCGAGCTCTGAAACATGGTCAAATGATAAAAACAAAATTGTAAACCTGAGCTGAAACTTTTTATTGCCATGATTGCATTTTCAGGGACCAAGCTTTATCCTACCCCAAATTATATATCTATTATCTGTTTGCTTGTATGTTTTTGATAAATTCACACATAGGAACATTCTCACAAATGAGTACCACCCATATTTCCATTCACTTTTACATGTTCAAAGCTTTCATAATTCTTGGCATTGATCCAACCCCAAGGCCAAACAAAATAACTTGGACTATTTTTCAGTTTCTCTTAAAATTCTCAGAGAAATATTTCTTCAAAAAAATGGTTAATAAGTACAATAAAAGTAGAGAATCTGCAGAAGTCAATCCGCCAAGATGGCCAACATTGTTAACTGAAGTGTATGAAGCTCAAGGTTTTCTTCCAGGAGCAACCATTGCCCTGAACATAAATATAAACATTAAGTTATCTGCATGTCACATTAAATGGTCAAGATTCAAGACCTCTTCCATATGAGCATGAAGGTGTTGCCCATCATATGAACATCTGGATCGTGAGCTGAGATTTGTCATGCAGTGAGAAATACTCAGATGTGAGTTTACCTATGAATGCTTGAATGGACATACTCTGTCCTAAGACTTGCCTTTCTAAATAGGGACGACACAGTATCAACATCCTGAAGTAATAATTCTCTTTTCAGGTAATGATAAATCACTCATGCTAGGTGGTGCTCTTCTATTATGGAAGTTGGCAAACTTTCTATGTGTCTGAGGATAGGAGGAAATTTCTTAAGCAAAACAGAAAGGCAGGCAAGACTCAAGAGAGTGTCAGAGATATAGATGGATTGTCCTGCTGGGTTCTAGCCTATTCCAGATTTCTGAGCTATGAGAAATTTGATTCTCTTTATTATTTCTTGATTCTTCTATCTTTCCTTCCAAAAATGCACCCCAACTAACATGTCTTACCAGTCCACGATATTTTTTCCACTTGGAAGTATAAACCCAAAGTTATTTCATACTTTTTTTTCTTCAGTGAGCTTACTATTTATTAAGGATCAAAACCAATGTGCTATAAATCCTTTAGACCAGAATAGAGTTAAACTATGGCTTGGAAAGAAAAGTCATCACACTTTGAAAAATTTCCAGTTATATTTAGGCTCATTTGTTGGTTGGTTTTACTTTTTACCTAACTGTGTGTTAGCATGCCCCACGATGTTCTGAAATTGTAAAGGTCTTTGTTCTTGAATAAATTTACAGATATGTTTTATGTGTGTGGACACACAAAGTCAAATACAGACACCTTTTGTTTATTGCTATCCATTTTGTATTTGAGACAATGTTCCTTATTGAAATTTGGACTCGTCTTTTGGTTCAACCAGCTGAGATATTGAGGTTCTGTTATTTTCACCTTTACAGCACTGGAATAAAGTCTCACACTGCGTGCCTGGCTTTTTACATGAGTGCTGGAAATTTGGCTCAGACCATCATGCATGTATATCAAAGCCTTTACACACTGAGTCATTTACTGATCTTTTTTTCATCTTATGTTTTATAGTTTGTGACCAGCTTAAGAATTTTAAAATTATAAATTCTGGATATGAAAGAAGAAACTTGATATTAGGTTATTTTAAGATTAGCAAGTATTTGAAAGCCCCTTTGGTTAACTGCTCTTCAAACACTGATTCTGTCATAAATGAAAAGCTTTGGAAATGTGACATTGGATTAGTGGAGAGACTGATAAAATAAGAATGATAAATCTAGAACATGTAGCGCTTTATGATAATTCTAAAATATTGCCGCTAAGGAAACTTACTTAAAAATACCTCTGTAGCAACGATCTGTACCTTTGATCTGCAACAGCAAACTTAAACAGAAGTGAATAGTGATGGCATACATGAAACCTCAACATTTAATTGAACGAATATTGCTCTGTTGTTTTATGAAAAAAGTCAGAAATATTTATATTCTTTAGAAAGACAGATGCAGTTTTAAATTAATTAGTTGTCCAGTTAGCACACAATATCTGACCCTTGGAGATGCATAATCTTGCATTTAAAAATGGATTAATTTTAAAAGTTTGTATTTAAAACCTGGCATTGACGCCATCAGCTAGTAGATGCAACTTATCCAGGCAAAAAATTCATGTGTACAGGTGTTACATACTAGCCTCTAATTTATGGTTTAGAAAGTACTTTTGTATTTTATATTATATTTCACTCTAACTTTTGTAAAACAAAGCTTATTATTACCATGTAAACTTAAGTACAAGTCAAGTGAGAGACATGAAGTATAGATGAACTACCAAAGCAAAGACAATGCTACGAATATATTTTATTACCATTGGTTAATAAAGAAGCTGCTTTGGCCTATGGCAGGGCAGAATATAGCCAAGGTGGAAGAGATATATATAGAGAGTAGGAGGTGTCAAGGGGATGCCATGTAGTGCCAAAGGAGAAAGATGCTGGTACTTTACTGGTAGGCTATAGCCATGTGGTGATACACAGATTAAGAGAAATTGGTTAATTTAAGATATAAGAGCTAGCTATGAATACATCTAAAGTATTAGTCAAACAGCATTATTATTAATAAAATTACTGTGTAATTATTCAGGTTTGGGAAAACGGGAAATGCAAGCACAGTCTCCACTGACAAGTAAGATGGCTCAGCAAGCAATGACCTTTGTTTCTAAGCCTGATATTCTGAGTTTGATAGCAAGTACTCACTGTACAGAGGAGGGGAACAGACTTCTTGTATGAGCATACCACATGCTCCACTCAAAATATTGTGTTCCAAACCACACACTTTTTCAGGTTTAATAGGTATTAGAAAAAAATGTAATGTACTGACATTATATCTCTTAAAAATCTAAGGAATTAAAGAAAGCTTTTAAAATCTTCTTAAAAAACACTGCTCATTTAAAAACATATTAAGAAAGATTTTTTAAAACAAAGGGCACAATAAGACATGAAATCACATCTATTTAACGATTATATAAACGATGTACATTTTAACTCAGCTAAGACGTTTTAAGCAGAAATGTATTTATGATTGAGTTCTCAAAACTCCATATAGCAGTGGAGGAGTACATCTTTTTCATCTTAATTTTCAAAAGTATCCTTGCACTTAGCATAATACAATGTAGGGAAAAATTCCAGACATAAAATCTTCCCTCCATGACATTAATTAATACAAGCAATTAATTTTTACCAGTACTTAGTGACAGTTGAGTAGAATAAAATATATTATTGCATAATTTAAAATCAAAATGTCCCCAATATTAGAATTATTTTCTACTAAATAAGACTTTATTAAGCAAGCTTCTATGCCATTAAGACAAAGTCTTTGTCAGATTCATGTAAAGACATCACACAGAGCAGACACCAACACACAGGTTAAGTCTAACGTTTAAAGCAATTAATGTTTACCAAAGCCTTCCCTCCCTAGATGTCCACTTCACCGCACTTATTCAGTTGTTCCACAGATTCTTGACCCACTTTTCTTATCTTATTTTAACTTAAATCATCTGGCACTGAGAAGGCAAGCTTTGGAATTGAGCTTTAAAACAGTAATTAGCTGTCTACTATGTGTAGAAAAGGCAATCAATTTTTACTTACTGGATAAGACCTTTACTGGCTATCTAGTCCATGTTGTAGACAAAATGCAATCACACTATAATATTCTTTTCACTAAGAGGAGGCTTTCTCAAATGATTGTCGCTGAAGAATACCACAGACAACAATGAGCTATCACCATCTAGTTATTACCATCCCTGTCTAAGAGGTAGGCAGACACAGTAGGCTAAATTAAACTAGGGAGTATCCACATTGAGAAACTGAAACAGAAAACAGTCTTTGATTTTATGAATATATAATTTATATACACTTATTTATCATACCTTGTTTGATAACTAGCCTTTTAGTGTTTATAAAAAGTGAACAGTTCACTGTACCCAAAATTTTATCCACTTTTAAGAAGTCATTTGAGCATTTTTGCTGTTGTTGCTGTTTGTTTTCAAAGACAAGATCTTGCTATGTCACTGAGATTAGTGTCGTATTCACAAAAATACTGTTTTTTCAGTTGTCTGAGAGTTGGAATTATGTTCTATAGCAGCATGTCAATCTTAACTTTGTAACAGTTATGCATTGAGTCCTTGGGACAAGTGACCTAAAATAAGTTAAAAGGAGATATGTTCTATCACCATTTCAGAGGTTTAAGCTAGCAATCAGTTAGATTTCAGGTTGAGGAAAGGTAGAAAGGACATCACACAAATGGGAGATTGCAGGCCAATCTGTAAACATTTTCAGGGCCAGTAATGCAAGAGTAATGAAGGACACACCTCTCTGGCAGATTTCTTCCTTCCCATTCCATCTTTACACCCATATTCAGGGATGTTCTTCACCCCTCAGTTTCTGTACAACATACCATGTGTCTTTGGAAAAACTCCCTAAATATACCTGGAAGTGTGATAATAATCTATGTATGTTGCATAGCAGTTAGCCCATTGGCTACAAGGGCTGATGTCTGTTATAAACTACAGATCAAAAGAGAGTAAATAAAATTGCATTATTAACACATTTTCATAAAATCACTCTTTTTAGATTTAGTCAGTAAATGTTAAGAAAGTCACAAATGGTTATCATTCCAATATTTGCTAAAGTGATAAAAATATCACTTTATTTTATATCACTATCAGATAAAAAAGATCTGATGAGGATATGAATAAAAAATCATTTTATGAAATAATTGAGACTGTACTACATAAATGAGGCAGCGTTTTAGAGTAAGACACAAAATGCCTAAGAAGGCCGTTAGGAAGTAGACAATTAATTATTTAAAAAAATAACCTATGACATACAATATGTATATATATAATATATATATATATATATATATATACATCATTTAAATGAAAATTTCTCATCTGGGCTCACAGTGTTCTTTCCAAGAGGCAAAGACCATCTAACAAGACCCCCAAAACTCGGCACCAGAAGCCCTCTTTTAAGTTATTTAAGGTTTTTCAAGAGATACTCCTCCCCAAGGACTAGCTTTTATACAACCAGAAGGCATCATGAAATCTTCCAAAGGTGAGAAACAACTGACAGTCATACCCAACTATAACACCTATGAACCACAACAACCAGCATGGTATGATAATCGTAGGGGTACAGTACAGCTCTCTAATTGATCTTAAGACCCTCTCAAAAAGAGGAAAATCATGCCTGATACCAGAAACCTAACCAACAACACAGAGTTAAAACCATTCATGGATCTTTTAGGCAAACCTACAACTGCTATTCTACTAAAGGAGCATAATCCCTCAACTAATTCAGCACAATCCCTAACAACATTCTAAAGAATTGTCTTTATATGCACATATAAGTGTAGTGCTCACCCATCATAAAGGAAGTTTTTCTTTAAAATAGAGACAAAACATACAAAGGAACATAATACAGAGTTGTAGATCCCAATCCCAATGGACACATCTACTTGCTTTCTCCTACTGGCTTGTTCAGCTTGCTTTCTTATATAGCACAGAAACACCTACCCAGAGGCGTCACCACCCAAAGTGGGCTGGGACCTTCTACATCAATCATCAATCAAGATAATACCAAACACTACAGGGCAATCTTACAGAATCATTTTTTAAATTAAGATTGTTTTTTCAAATATTTCTAGTTTTGTGTCAAGTTGATCAAACCAATCATCAGAGATGGTTAAATTTTCTGAATTTCAATCACTTCTTCTCTCAAATGATGGTAAACATAGTTTCACTAATTAATTAAATAATTGGTCATCTTTTAAAAGTTCTTAGCATATTATAAGGAAAATAATTTTTGCCTTTCTGAAATTAACCACAAGTATCTGCAGCATGTTAATAGAGACAATGGTGTGAAAAGTAGGCAGAAATGAGTTCAAACTTTAATCCTTCCTTATTGCATTGTGTTTTAGCCAACTCAACATTTACATTTAGATTACATAAATCTATGTTGACAGACTTTTAATAAAACATTAAATATTGTTTATTGGTAATATTGTTTTAAAAGTAGATTGTGATTAGAGTATAGAATTCATCAGGATTTATATTTAGGTAACTTGCTTTATGAAGTGAGAAAAGATTTACATTTTTGTTACCACATCCTTGAATAATCACTTTTAAGTAATTATTTAACTCTAACTTAGTAAGTGGAAGCCTTACATAAAGAATAAAATCTTAAAAATTCATTTCGAGTTACATATTAAAGATCTTATTTGAACTACAGAGACTTTCTCTATGGTTATAAGTATCTTTAAACTTTTTATTCACATCAATATGGAAAATCAATTTATAGATTGTTTTAATAACCTCAGTTCAATCAATTAATTAGAAGGATATATGCTTTACGGATAAATAGATGACTGATTGCAAGGTTCCTAATGATGGAGAAATGAAATCAAAAGCAATTTATTGTGGCTATAATCAAGTAAACAAAATTTGAATGATTAAAGTAAAGAGTATATATATTGCAACCAAAGTCTCAAAATGAAGGTAAATATGCAACTGCAGGCATATAAAATATATACTAATTCCTAGCGAAGTGATTGCACACCAACCCAGCCACATAAACTTTGACCTACAGTCTGTCCTGACTCTTGGGTATGCTAGGGTAAGGGTGGCACAGAGATCATGTGAGCAGCAATTCAATAACTGGTCCAGCCTGAGAAAAAAGCCACAAGAGTCAGCACACCCCTAACACTACTATCAGTGTCAGGACCCAGAGACTGGATGGTCCAGAGACTTATGAAAGAAGCAAACAATGGTGCCTAGCCCAATGTCATTGGAGAGGTTTCATCCAGCAACTGTTGGAAACAGATGCAGATACCCACCACCAAGCATTAGACCAAGATAGAAGAATCTTGTTGAAGAGAAGGAGGAAGGATAGTAGGAACCAGAGGAGGACTGTATTCCCCATTCTGCATTGCTTTGTCCAACTTTGTCCAGGAGAGGTGCTTAGTCTTACTGCAACTTGATATGCCATTTTTTGTTGAGAGCCATGGGAGGCCCACCCTTTTCTGAACAGAAAGTAGGGATCAGTGGATCTGGGATGGGTGGTGGTGGGGTCCAGTAGTGAGGTGGGGGAGAGATTAGGAGGAGAGAATGGAAGAGAAACTGCTTTTGGAATGAAAAATAAATAAATAAATTAAAAAAAAACCTTTTGGAATCAAAATGATAGATGAAAAACAAAATATTGTTGGAAATTTTATTTATCTTAATTAAAATTATATAATTATAGTTTAACTTGTTTTTAGTTAATTTTATTTTTAATTAAAATATAATTACATAATTTTCCTCCTCCTTTTTACCCTTATAGCTTTCTAATTTCATCCCATCTTGAGCCTTCTCAAATTTATGATATTTTTTATTTAATTTTCATTGTTACACATACAAACATATACACATACACATATGCACATATATATGTATATATATTTATCAGTGTAAATCTATAAATACAATTTGCTGAGTCCATTTAGTGCTGTTTTCATGTGTATGCTTTTAGGAATGATATTGTGTAATCAAATAGGAAGCTCATCCTTGTGGAAGACTCTCAGAAGTTCATTCACTTGCTTGTAGCTCATCTTTTAGGACTGAGATGCTGGAGATATCCCCATCCTTGGTGGGATGTGAACTGTGAACTACTGTTGTCACTGGTTTTTTGAGACAGGGTTTCTCTGTGGCTTTTTTAAATGGTCATGTTGCTGAGATTTCATAGATATAGCTGTTCTATCATATCTAGGAGATGAAACCTCACAGACTTCCTAGGCTGGTTCATGCACTCTCCTGGCCCCACCTCTTCTATTATCTTTCTTGAGTCTTAGATGTAGGGGTTGTACTGTAGATGTATCAGACATTTTTAAGAAAACATGAATAAATAGAAAGTGAAACACAAATTTATCCTATGTTCATGAATCATATACAGTTGTTGCAAAGGAAATATATCCTCATATGAATCAATGCATTGAAGGACATTTTTGTGAAAAAAATAGTGAATATTAGCTATTAAATTTGGAAAATGACCCCAAACAACAAAAGCAAATGATGAGAAAGAATACTTAAGTTGATCACAATTTGCTGTTCTAACATACTAAAAATATTATAAATGATATAGTAAATATATTAATATGCACATCATATTTTATATTATAAATCAATATATACATATATACTTTTTATTCATTCGTTTATGTATAATACATAATATTAAGATTATATAATACAGAAAGTTTATAGCCAGCTCACATTTGATTAAGGTTCTTAGACTGATCCACTGCAAACTATGGAAAGAGCTAACTGAATGCAAACAAAGAACTCTCAGCCTTATACCACAGACATTAGGCCAAATTAATAAAGACCAAAGTGCACAGGATTTTATGAGAAGTGATCAAAAAGTTAATTTTCTTAGTTTAATAATTTTTCATCCTATATGTATCAAAGATCATGTTAAGAATAATGGATTTTAAAAAAACTTGAAATATGTTCCATACAATATATTTTGCCACATTCTTTCCCTTCCTTCTACTCTTCCTCAATCCTCATTGATTCTCTGTATTATTTTTAAGTTTTTATATTTTTATTTTTAAATATAAATTATATCAGAGCAACCTGGGTATTAAATACAAGAATTACCAAATAAAAAAGAACTTAAAAATTTTGCAGCACTCCACTGAGCAAAGAAAGCCTTTAAATAATCTGAAATATTTCTAATAGGAAACATCAAATGCAAGAGGCAATGAAGCCATATTTAGAAAACTCATGGTTACAAAAATTTTCATAATTTTGTATAAATCTTGTTTATAATAAAGGAACACAGCTGGTTAGGAGAATGTTAAACACTTGAACAACAAAAGATTAATTGTTATCAAATGCATCCAAAACAATGATTAAAAGCATTTAAGACGCATAGCATGGAATCAGATTTTCTATAATAAACAATGTGATAGAACATGGAACAATATTAATTAAATTCACGAAGTATAAAAGAATTGTCCATTTTTAATTATGTTCATAATAAAAAAACCTTCAAAAGTAAAATGAGAACTTTTAGAAAATAGTATTTTTGAAACTATAATTTGGTTATAGTTATCATTCAACTCTTCCCTTTCCTCCCTCCAATTCCTCATATGTGTCTCAATTATTCACATTCAAATTCATGGTCTCTTAAATTGTTACATTCTCTCTCTCTCTCTTTCTCTCTCTCTCTCTCTCTCACACACACACACAAACACACACTATATTGCTATAACCTGCTTAGTTTATTCAGTTTTACTCAGGTGTATGAGATTGTGTTTACTAGAATTATCAAAGGAGCTATACCTATAAGTGTCACCAACATGGCTGTCTAAATACCACTTAGGAGAACGATAACATCAATGTTGATGCTAGTGTGGAAGGGATAAAACTCATGAGGACTCAACCATAAAAAATTAAATTCACTTCTTTATTTGAATGTGTGTGTATTTGTGTGCCTCTCAGGAGTCAGTTTTCTCCCTCTATCCTTTATCCCAGAGAACACATATATGAGTCCCACCATTCTTCATATTTCTCACTTTTCAGTCTTTGACAAATAAAACAATCTCAATTGGTGATTCAGGTTTCCCCAACCCACTACATAAATCAGATATCAAGTTCATTTTCTCCTCTAATTAACTCCTCTTTTGTAATGATTGGTAGTCAAATGAACAATGTTGAATTTCATTATAAAATATACACATTCCTTATAAGTGCATGGTAAAGGACTCTTTGGAACATGACCCTCTATTTGATTACATAAAGAGATTCACATTTAATTTTGTTTTTTATTGTTTTGTTTTATTCATTTTAATTTAAGAAATTCCATATATTATATTTGATTGTGGCCCCAAACTGTTCCCAGACCCTCCCTACCTTCCTAACCTTGCAACTTAATGAGTTTTCTCTCTCTGCCAAACAATCCTAAAAAAAAAAAAGACAAACAAAAATAAAAACAAATGAGGGTATACCTACTAAAACTAGAAAACACTTTTAAAAGGTAACTCAAAACAGACCAAAAAATATGTCAGACAAATCTTGCCAAAACAAAGCAACATAAAATCAAAAGTCAAAAACAAACAAGCAAGCAAACAAAACCAAATAAACAAACAAAATACATGAGTTGCTTTTGCATTGGCCAACTACTCTTTGGCATGGGATCTGTCCTTGAGTAGGCTGATATATACCTGAAGACACTGGAGAAGTTAATTTCTACTTTCTAGACAGGCATCAATTACTAATAGCTTTTTGCTTGGGGTGGAACTTTGTATCTACCTTTCCCTGGTACCTATTGACTTGGACAAATGAAGGTTTTGTGCATGCTGCCTCAGTCTCTGGGAGATCATATGTACATCAGCCATCTTGTGTCTGGAAGGTACAGTTTCTTTGGTGTCATCTAGTACCTCTAGCTCTGACATTCTGCAATGGCTATTCTCGGTTGTCAACTTGACTACATCTGGAATTAACTAAAATGCAAATGACTTGACACACCTCTAAGGCATTTTTCTTATATAAACATTTGCACAGGAAGAACCAGTTCTAATCCTGGTCTTTGGGTGAGAAGATAAACTCAGTCCAGACTTTTGAAGTGGAATGATCTACCTTTAATCTGGCTTATACTTTCCTTGGGTGTTCTATATAAATGATATGGAAGAAGTTCTTTCTTTGCCTACTTGGCCTCATGCTTGCAAGAAAGTCCATTCCTTCACTGGCATTATAGCCTACTTGTTTGGGATTGTGGCATATACTGAAGAACAGCTGAAACATCCAACATCATGGACTATACAACTACTATATTCTTGGAACTTGCATTCATAGGCAGCTATTGTTGATTATCTGGACCACAGTCTGCAAGTCTTTCTAATACATCTCCTTTCTGTATATATAAAGAGATTCATTCTTTAAGTTCTTTTACTCTAGAAGACCCTGACTTATATATATGCTTTCAGCCTTCTCTTCTCCATATATCCCTGAATCTTGAGGGAAAGAGTTCAAGGAAGACATCCCATTTAGGCCTAAGTTCTCCAAAGTCTCCCACTCTTTACACAATGACAGTTTTAGGTCTTTGCAATAATTCCTATCTATTGTGAAAAGCAATTTCTCTGATGTGGGTTGAGTGAGACACTGCTGTAGTAGCATGTCGATAAGAGACAGTTTATTCTATGTTCTTTAATCAGAAAAATAGTATTAGTTTTATCCCTTGACCCATAACCTACCTAGTCTCAGGTTATTGACTCCTGAACAGTGTCATATATGGATTCCATCTTATAGAGTGGTTTTTAGATTTAATGGAAACTTGACTTAATATTCCTATAAAATTTTACCACTGTTTACACCAATACATCTTTGCAGGCAGTTTCCTGATGCATGTAGTATAGTTTGTAGCTGGGTAATATTGATTATTACAGTTCTTCTCCAGTTATATGCAGAGTACCTTCAAGTACCTTGAACATGTCAATCAGGCTTAGGCACCAACTTGACATGTTCAAGTTCTATGACATAGGTCTCTTTCACAATAGAAGAGACTATCAGGTTGTAGAAAGCAGTCAATAGCTTTGGCAATAGGCTTTGATATTTTCAAGGTTCTATGGAACCACTTTGGACAATGAGTTAACAAGATGCAACTCAGTCTCCCTTATATTATGATAACTCTATTTAGATTCTTTTCACCTGTGTATATTATAGTGGAATTTTATTTGTGTTTTAATAAATAAAGTTTGCCTGAAGATCATAGTACAAAGCTAGCCACACTATTTAGCCATAGAGAAAAAGTGGTAGTGTATATGATTTTCATAGCAGCACTAGGGAAGAATATAATGTAAGATGAGACAGGAACTTGCTCTATTTTCAGTGTGAAGATTTTGTAGAGGTTAAATCTTTCTAATGGTTGACTGGATCTCAGAAAATGGAAGAAACAATTATAGGGCAGATTAGGTCTCTCTATGATTATGTAATATGTGATTTAAAAATGTAGCAACTAAATGAAGAGATAATCAACCTAAATGGAATTGACATACTCTTAGTTATCATTTTGATAATCCCTGTTGTTTTGGCAATTCTTTGTGTATCTCTTTAAAAGTTGCTTGATTTAACTGACAAACTACACGCCTTAGAGAAACTTAAAACAGATCATAGAGATATTCAGAAGCAGACAGATGAATTTAATGGAGAACAAATTTCAGCATTGCATTATAAGGTTAGAGAGGAAGAGCCTAAAGTTTTCAAACAACCAACTTTAATAGATCAAGTAACCTTACAGGAATTTCCAATGATAGAGGCTCTGTAACAGCTAACTGGACTTAAGGAGATTCAAGGAAGTGATTTTCTCATAGGGCATGCATTGACCTTTTGTGAAGCAAATGTTAAACTTAAGGTCAGTTTGTAATGGAATTATCCCTAACAACAGGATAGACTTGGTTTAAGCTGTTTTAGGGCCTGGCTCACAATTACAATGGAGTACCTGGTTCAGAGAAGAGGCTAAAACTATTGAACAATGAAGTAAAGTTAGAGGGATGGTAATCACCCAAGATCAATCTCTTGGAGAAGGAGATTCTACTACTACAGAAAGGCAATCTTGATATGAGGACCACACCCTGTCCTAATGCTTCATAGAAGCTTTTAGTGCTTAGAACAGAACTAGAGATGTAGGAAAGAAAGTTGAGCTATTAACTAAAGTTATACAGGGCCCAAAGGAAGCCTTTATAGATTTCTAACCTGGATTGACTTCAGCAGTAAATAGAATAATACCAAATTCAGAAGCTAGACGAATAATAATTGAATCTTTGGATTTTTAAAATTGCTAATTCTCTATGTAAAATGATAATTATGCCTTTAAAGACAATGTTAACATCATTGGAGGAATGGATTCAAGATGGAATCAACATTGAATCTCATGGCCCTGATGATGCATGGATAGGAGATGCGATTTCCAGAGATTTGAGGAAAAACTGAAATGCCAAATGTTATAATTATGGCAAACAAGGTCATCTTCAGAGGACTGTAAACAGGGTGTTCCTATGTTTTATTCTAAGCATAATCCAAACAGAATGCCCTGCCCTTTTGAATTATGCAGAAGGTATGGCAATGGTAGGCATTAAAGAATGTAGGTCAACAAGAGATATTCAAAGTAACCCTTTGCCATCAGGAAACTGCTTGAAAACATCTCAAAGGCCTTTATGCCAAATCTGGTTCAGTCATTTCTTATAACTGTAGAAGAAACTCCTTCCCAGAGCAATTAAAGAAATTCATACCTATTGTAGGAAATCATATTGCTCTGAATAACATAACAGCTATAGAAAAGAGAACAAATAACATCAGCAAAAACCATAAAACCAGCATTTTTGGCAAACTTCTATAAATGAACAAAGACCAAAATTAAAAATATAAACAGATGACATTATCATTGAAAGCCTGGTAGACAAAGATGCAAATGTGACAGTAATTTCACCAGAATTTTGGCATCCAAATTGACCTTTTCAGGAATTAAATGTTCAGCTTTTACATGTTGAAATTTTTCCTCAGGTAAAACAAAGTACATGATGGGTCAAATGTATAGGACCAGAAGACAGAGAAGAATATTAAAGCTATATGTGGCTAACAAAGCAATGGAATTATGGAGATGTGATTTGTTACAGCAATGAGATACTCAGAATAACAATCCTCCAATCTAAGAAACACACCATAATTTAATGTATGTTTCTAGGCAAAATATTAAAAGGTTTTATAAACAGTTTCTGACCATTCAGATTGTATAAAAACAGGGCACAACAGCTACTGCTCTTCCAATGAAACCCAAAGTCCTACCTTTAAAATGGTTGACAGACAAATCTGTATGTGTTGCACAATGGCCTTTAACTACACAGAAACTGCAGGCTTTAGAACAGCTCAAGAACAACTAAATGCTCAGTATATTGAAGAATCAACCAGCCCTTGAGAGTCTATTGCATTTGTTATTAAAAAGAAATATGGAGAATGGGGAATTGTAATAGATCTATGAGCTGGTAATAAGGTGATTCAGCCAATGGATTCTCTACAGTCTGGCTTTCCTTTGCCTTCTCTATTGCCTAAAGGCTAGTCTATTATAGTTATTGCTTTGAAAGTTTGTTTCTTCACTATACCTTTACAAGAAAACGACAAATACTAATTACTAACCTACTAAGAAATATCAATGGAAGATTCCTCCACAGAGAATGTTAAATAGCCTTACGATATTTTGAACAACAGAAGTTGAAAATTATAAAATAAGCAATTTCCTGAATTCATAGTTTACTATTACATGAACAACATTTTACTATCAGATTCAAATAGAAATACTTTATAAATAATGTTTGCAGAACTAAAGAAAACATTGCCTTGATGGAAATTACCAATTGTTCCTGAAAAAATACAAAGAGAATATTCTATAAATTATATAGGCTACAAAATATTTTTACAGAAAATTAGACCTATTAGGCTATTAAGGACTTTCAAAAATTCCTAGGAGATATTTTCCATCTATTGGGGTAAGACCTGATAAACTGATTAATTTAAACAAAACCTTATATTGTGACAAGTACTTAAATAGTCCCAGTAAATTATCAGCTGAAGCTGAGAGAGAACTGGCTTTGGTGAAAGAGAAATTACAGAACGTACATGAGGATTGTGTGGATCTAAAGCTTAACTACATTCTGATCATATTACCCTCCAAACATTCCCCTACAGGAATTTTAATGCACAGGGAATGTATTATATTAGAATGGATGATTTTACCACATAAACTGAGTGAAAAAATTAAAAATTATGTGGAAAATGTCTCTTAGTTAATTCTAAAAGGAAAAATGAGAATTTGTCAATTAACAGTATTAGACCTAGTAGAAATTATAGTACCTTTTAATAATGACAATTTATGGGCAGAAAGTGGACCTTGGAAAAGAGCTTGTAGTAATTTTTTGTAAGATAGTAACAACAACTATTGCAAAAGCAAGATAATTCAACTTATAAAGAGAACTAACTGGATCCTTCCTCACATTAAATGGGAAACATCAATATTTTGAGCCCCTACAATCTATACTGATGCCAATAAATCAGTAAAAGCTTGTTATCATTCAGAAAATTTAAGTAAATTGGATCAAAGCCCTTATTATTCTGTCCAAATATCAGAATTATATGCTATTCTCATGGTACTAATAGATTTTAAGGAACCTCTCAATATAGTTACTGATTTGCAATATGCAGAAAGAGTTGGTTTTTTTTTATTAAAAGTGCTGAATTTTTACCAGATGATATAGAATTGACTTTACTATTTATTTAGTTACAAGATATAACCAGGAAAAGGAATCATCCCATATACATAAACTACATCTGATCCCATATGAATCTAACAGGTCCTTTAGTTCAAGGTAATGCAGAAATCAATCGATTATTGATTAGAAATATCCTGAAGGCCTCAGAATCTTATTAAAAAAACAGTATGTCAATAACAAAGGTTTTAAAAAAGACTTTTCCATTACCTGGCAACAATCCAAGGAATAAGGAAATGTCCTACTTGTTATTTGTACAACCAAACATCACTACCTACAGGAAGTAACCCAAAAGGCTTTCAAAAGAGTAAAATCTGGAAGATTGATGTATTCCATTTTGTAGAATTTGGAAAACTAAAATATGCACACCACACCATTGATACATATTCAGGTTTTAAGTGGGCAATTTTTTTGAGTTCAGAAAAAGCTAATTCAGGAATCACCCATTTGCTATAAGTTATGACAATCATGGGTATACCTGTACAAATAAAGACAGATGATGTTCCAGCACATGTCTCTAAGAAAATGAAACAGTTTTTTAAAACAAATTTGAGCTGGTTATCTGAGAAGATCCAGTTTCACAGACTTCTCTAACCAAGACTTAAGCCAAACCCTGTAGTATCCCATTACACAGAGACTGGACAGCAAATGATAAAGATACCTCTCTCAGGGCTTGACAATTAATCTATTTCATTTCTTTTCAGGATCCCCTAAAGGTGCCATCACACCCAGATAGGAGGAAGTAAATTTAAGAATATGATGATCACATTCCCAAGAGTTGGGGTAGGTGGTTTTTGGTAGTTTAATGGATTATGGATATTTGTCATTGTTTTGGGGTTGGATACAAATTGTTACTGGTTATGATCAGGAAAAAAGTTGAACAAAAGAGATTAGATTTAAAGTTCTTGTTTTGAAAAGAAACAAAAAGGGATAGTGGTATGATAGGATAAAAGGGTAGATGATTGAATCCACTCTGAAAGAAAAAGTATGATATAGATATGATAAAATAAAAAGGTTGATTAATGAATCTACTTTTAAAAAGCAACTGCTAGTTTAATATATTTTACATTGGATTGTTGTATATTGCATACAAATTTTATATATTGGTGCAAATTTGAGATTAATTTTGTTGGGATTTACTGTACATATATCTCTTATTTTGTTCAAGGTATTGTACCTATACAATTCATTTAAAAATATAATGCAAATTTTAGTTCTTGAAAGCTATTATTACCAACTCTTTAGGATAGTAGGAAATACAGGTTTGTAATTGGTCACCTATTACAATTAAACTTGTTGTCATATTAGGTATGTTTTCAAGGTCAAACAGAGATATGTTTTAATTAGACAGTCAGCAGCATGGGCCAACTGTTTGTAAGAATTGTTATATTTACAGTTTCTTTAGTCATGATAGAAGACAAAGTAGATATAAATATTGTAATTCTAATTCTTGCTTGATAACTGTTTTGTTATATTTAATTTTACTATGTTAAAGTTAAAACTTTCCTTTTTATTTAAACAGAAAAGGGGAAATGATGCGGGAAGTCTTTCTGTATATATGCTGCTTTTATTGGCTAATGAATAAAGAAACAGCTTTGAGACTATAACAGGGCAGAACAGAGCTAGGCAGGGAAAACTAAACTGAATGCTGGGAGAAAGATGGCAGAGTCAGTGAGATGAAATGTACCCACCAGAAAAAAGACCCAAGTTGACAGCTAAAACCTTGCCAGAAGGCCATGAGCCTTGTGGTAAGATGTAAAATAGTATAAATGCATTAAATTAAAATATAATAGTTAGACAAAAATATGCATAAGCTAATAGGCCAAGCAGTGTTGCAATTAATACAGTTTCTGTGTGATTATTTCAGGTCTGGGCAGCCAAAAACAAACATGTGGCCTCCTACCATAGACAGTCATTTTTAAACACTTCAGAGATCTTCAGAAAATGACATTTAAGATGTTTTAATAACATAGGTTATTTTTTTATGACAATGAAACATGTCTGCTCCTCACAGCAACAATCTACTTCAGAGGAGATAGATGTTGGGCATTGAAGAAACTCCACGAGTTTACTATTTGTGGCAAATTTAAGCCACTGGGGAAGAAAATGTCCTTGCCTCCTCTGCTGACATTATGCTGTCCTAATTGGACTAGCAGGAAACAAAAGAGAATTGCTGTCAAACCTTGTCAAGACAAGATGGAACAGTCCTTCAAATATCCTCCTTCATGGAAAAGTCTTTTAAATATTCTAGGCCTTTAGGCTGAAGATAGATGTCCCAATGTTGTACACATGACTTTACAGGCAGCCAGCTGTTTCTGTCATTTTTTGGAAGTTGCTTGCTCATATTTCCTGCTTACTCAGTTAATATTATTTTCTCCTTGTTTCTCTAACAGATTTGAAGACTAGATAATTATAGTTTTCTTGTTTACCAGTTGCAGAAATCAAGTTATGCTAGAAGGTAGTTTAGGTACAAGACTTTGGACTCACAAGATAGGATAGATAACAGAACATTTTCTCTAAATTTGTCAAATGCAAATGAACTAGACATTGTTTATGTACTTATTGCCTGTATATATTATATATAGTTTTAATATTTTTTCTATATAGTTTTTTTATTAGTTATAGCATTCTTTTTTATTTTAAACAAAAAAGGAGAAATATAGTGATATTTTGTGTTTTAATAAATAAAGCTTTCCTGGATATCAGAGTGACAAGCTAGCCACAGTAGTCACTCATACAGGGCAGGAAGTATTTGCACATACCTTTAATCCCAGCAGCCACACTAATTAGCCACCGAGACCAGGCAGTGGTGGTGCATGCCTTTTAATGCCAGCACTAGAGAGGTACATAAGTTGGGATGAGACAGGAACTCGGTCTCTTTTTAGCCTGAAAATTTCTTAGAAGTAAGAACTCACTAGTTCTTTGTTTCTTTGCTTCTCTGATCTTTCTGTTTAAACCCCAATATCTGTCTCTGAGTTTTTATTATTTGTGCTATAGCATATATTTTAGGAAACTTCTAAAGTAGTAGGTTTCCATATGGTTTTTCAACTGTAAGTTATCCCTCCCCATAATCCCTCCTTTGCATTTTCCTACCTTCCTACTCCCTATTTAATCCTATTTCTTGTTCTCCATTGAAGATATTATGAATATATTCAGGCAAATAGGGAGTGACATGCTACAACTAAGTATTGTATCTCAAGTTAGAGAGACAAATATCCAGTGTTAATCTCTGTAAAGTAAAGCACTGATTTCAAATTACACCTGATATTGGAGCTCCCTGTAAACAGATTCAGTTTATTTCACCTGTTTCCCATTAGAATCAGAAATGCTTAATATTTTAGATCTAACCATTTAATTTTTGTAAAACATTGAATACATTTCTCGTAACACTGGAAAATTCTTTTGTGCAATGAATAATTGTCAAATTAAAATCAACTAACACACATCTTGAATGCCTTTATAAGACAGTTCACTTGGTGTATTGACTATAAAAGGAGTTGATATAAGAAGCACTTTCTGGCAACAGAAAAAAAGGACAAAAATGCTAAAAACTGAGTTAGGAATAGATAAGAAAATTATTTTTATAAGAATAAGGATTATGAGAAGAAATGTAGGTAATGGAAGTGAAAATGATGGGGTGTATTTTAGATAATGATTAATACAACTTGAGAATTTTGAGTATTGAAACAACTAAAATTCTCCTAAACTTTTTATTGGGAATATAGTAACTGAACATGACTTTTACCGTATAAAGTATTGCCCCCCTCTTCCAACAGTAGAGTACAAGGTATCAAAAACTTCAAATATAGACTCAATATTTTTTGGACTATGAAATGAAACTGCATTCCCTTTGTTTTTCTTAACAGATCAGTGAATAAAACAAGCCTCCTTAATATCTTATTGTGTACTAGAGAAATTATAACATGACACTAGTCATATGAAATAGCAATCACACACGTACAGTCAGTCTATAAGTAGAAATTATATATTATTGCTTTAATCTTTGTCTCTCTAGAAGTGTAGTTTTTCTAGATTGTTTTATAACACAACTCCTGGAACACAATGAAGTTAAAACTTTATAAAACAGAATATTATTCTCTTTTACTAATTCCCATTTCCTTTATCTGCTTTTAAATAAGAAGTTTAAGCCAAACCAGGATTAAGAAAATAGACCAATTACCCTAATTTTCTTTTAAGAAATGAAAGAATATATACTGGGCCTGCTCTGAAGTAAAATTTATTCCTTGCTGACATTCTGCACATTTTACCTTGTTTCAAGAAATCCATGGGCCTCTGTAGAAGAATTGAGAAATGCAGAATATCATATTTTGTCTTTCATTGAAAATACGTTTTTTCATATAATATATTCTAAATTTGGTTTTCCATTTACCCTACTTCTCCCAGGTCCTCCCCACCTCCACTCCTATCTTAATACATGAACATTTTGTTTCTTGTTGAAAAAAACAAAGGCATCTAAAAAATTGATAATTATTTAAAAATCTCAATTCATAATCACATTCATCCTATCTCCTTCCTCCAATTCATTGCAGATCCATCTCCACCTATCTCTTTTCAGCAATTTTATATATTCGTTTTTATGTCTTTACTTAACAGCCCAACAATTCCAATTTGTGTCATTCAACTATTTCTGGGTGTGGGGCCACGAAGCATTATCAACCTTCCCACACTTAAAGCACTCTGACTTTCCTTCCCTAGAAGATATCAACTTTCTGTATCTCCTCTCTTAGGAATTTGCTTGTAAGTCGTTTACTATTGCTAGAATGTTATCTGATTCCATCTTGTTCCGGTAGCCACAGCTGCTGTTAGTTCATGAGAGCAGCAGTGCAGTCACATATTAAAGACACTACTTATTTCACTCTCTTTTTCCTCCCAGATTTTGTCTTGTATAGTCTTTCTGTGATGGTCACTAAGAGTTGGAGAGCATATGCTACAGATATCCCCTTTAAGGCAAAATTTTAGCCAGTAATTTGTTTCATGTACATTGTGTAGTTGTGAGTTTCTGTATTAGCCACCATACATTGAACAAGAAACTTCTATGATGATGTCTGAGAGATGCACTAATCTATAGATAGAGAGATATGAATTTAGAGGAATGTTTAGTATTGTATCAATTTAGGAAAATAATAATAGTAAGTCCCCCCCTGGGATAACCCATACCCAGAAATAAAACAAATTTCAAACTTCATATCTTGATTATAGTGTTGATTCTTTAGATGTTTTGATTTGTAGTAGCTATAGAATCCAGGAAACTATATATATGTAATATGAAGAAAAAATGGTAAAAAATGGGGAGAGAGTTTAAGAAGGGATAGAAATGGGTGGACAGGAAAGTTAGTTGCTAGAATTTTCAAACTTCCTATAGGAATCCTTACATAACTTTTAATATTTACACAATGATGTAATATCAATGGTCAGTAGAATGATTATGTGCAATACATAAATATGAATTATCTGTACACCTCTGTAAATCTAACAGAGCTAAAGTACATAAAATTCAAAACATCTTTAAGTGCATATCTTTCAGAGTCTTAATGAACTTATAGAAAGCCTTCATGTATCTTGTAGAATTTATACATTTGATTGATACCTTGAATTTTAGTATTTTACATTTTCATTACATTTGTAAAAGTTACATCCATGAGTTCTTCTTCTCTCACAATGTGCATAGCCATAGCTGAAAACACTGCATCTTACCATGCAGGAGAGTAGAGGCGTTTCACTTGTACTTTGATGCCTGCTTGGAAACTTCTAAATTAACCTTTTCTATAAAAAAGTCATAGGAAGGTTCTGGCTCTTGTGTGACTGAAGGAAGACACTTCAAAGGTCTTCGGGCTCGCCTTGCCTTGTACACAGCTGTCCTGAGAGCTCATCAGAATTGACGGTTGATAGATTCTTGAAATCCTGCCTGTTAGAATACTCTGGGTTTTATTTCTGAAAATATCAACCAAGTTAGAGAAGTTACAGCTGATACATGCAAAGAAACACTTGATTTTCATAATCCACACACAGTGAGGGCACAAAGCAGAGCCTTCAGGAAACATGTAGAAACATCAGTAAGAATTTGACCTTGGCACAGTTTTAAATGCGTTGACCTATGGTTAGGGTAGACAAACAGTGTTACAGAATTCATATATCTTATTTTAACTAGATTTGATCACATTTGACATCCATCTTAGCAGCAATTGGACATGACCTGCTCAGGGAGGAAACCAAATATGTTGAGAAAGGTCAAGGCCTTCTCAATCTATTTTAAGGTTGATTGTCTGAAAACTGTCAAATTTAATTTTAGTTTCTTCGTTTTTCTGCTTCATTTTATTTTGTGATAGAATCTCACATTGTAGCTCTAGCTGGCCTGGAATTGTCTCTATGAACACATTTGTCTCAAGCATGAGGTCATTTTCCTACCTCTACCTCCTAGAGGTTGGAATTCCAAGC
Organism: Ondatra zibethicus; assembly: GCA_004026605.1. NCBI lineage: Eukaryota > Metazoa > Chordata > Mammalia > Rodentia > Cricetidae > Ondatra > Ondatra zibethicus. The sequence continues at coordinate 294,359 of PVIU01000319.1, forward strand.
CTGTAATATAACACCAAGTTTAGTTTAATTGCTGAAAGCCCTCCCACCTATACTAATTGATAACATTTAGCTTTTTAACTTGGAAGTAGCATACTTTTTCAAATTTCCTTCTTTTATGCATCAATCTGTCATCATATTCTGTCGGAACACACTTCTAATGCCAGGTTAAGTTTGCTTATGTTGGATCTTGATTTTCATATGTTTGCTTCCTGATTTTAAATATCAGTTGTGGGGTTTACTACTATAACAAAGGTCAAACACATTACTATATTCGAGGACTATTAATGGAATCATCATTGACCTCTGGAAAGGATAAATAGATGCTATTGATGGAGGTCTGTTCAGGGCAGTTTCAGCATGCATAAAAAACTATGCTTATTACATTTTTATTCAAATACCATACACATACACAAACATAAAATTTCCTCAATATTTCAGTCAAAATTGTATATACACACATACACACACACATATCAAAACAATAAAAGTCTCAGGAATAGAAACCTAAGTAAAGTCTAATTGGTATCCTCTGAGTACAGTTAATGACTTTTTCTATATCTTTGTTCCTTATGTATACTATAAACAGAACTGTTATCACTGGGTTATCATTCAGTAGTACTCAACTCAGTAGCATATAGACATATGCTTGTCAGCTTGTGACACAGGGAAACACAATGTCTAAAATAATAAGAAATGATACATTTTATAAATACACACCTTACATACATTATTCTTCAAAGTATAGATTTTCATAAAATATCTATGTTACACTCTATCTTGAAAATTCTGTCCAGATGATTCTTACCAAGACATTATCATGATTGATTTAAAAACCTAAGATTATTTTATTTGTATGTGTATGGATGGAATCTAGAAATGCACATATTTTTGTGTATGCACATGTGTAGGCATTTGTTTGGAGCTCAGAAACTGACAACAGGTCTCTTCCTTAGTTACTTTCCATCTCAATTTTTGAACCAGTGTTTCTTGGCCAGTTTCACTAGAGTGGATAGCAAGGAAATTCAAGAACATTTCTTATCTGCTTCTCCAATGCTGAAATTGTTGCCCCATGCCCCCAAATTCATCTATTTCAGTGGATGTTGAAGATCAAATTTCAGATCTCCAAGCTTGTCCAGCAAAGACTTTAACAGTAGAGGTATTCCCCCAGCCCCTAAATAATTTTATTAAAAGAATTATACTTACACCTCCATAAAAACATACTTAACAAAAAACTAATACTAACATTTTTTTCTTTAAGGAACAAGAAATTATATTTAAGAGAAAATCCTTTATACATCTGTTTTGTTAAATGCATGAAGTGATAACCTGCTGTTTATATCAATTAAGGTTTAACATCTCAAAACAGGGCATTGTATGTGTTCACAAAATAAGTCACTGACTGATTTCTTTGAATCTACTGATGATATCTTTCTTAGTCATGTGTTGTTTCCCAAGTATAAGAACAAAGTTTATGTGCTCAATACACGTGAGCAGCTTGTCCTGCTCAGTTTTCCTGAGTCTACCGCCTGTCCCAGATTCTCACTCACCTGATTTCAGTTTTCCTGAGTCTACCGCCTGTCCCAGATTCTCACTCACCTGATTTCAGGTTTCCTGAGTCTACCGCCTGTCCCAGATTCTCACTCACCTGATTTCAGGTTTCCTGAGTCTACCGCCTGTCCCACATTCAAAAAATTGAAGACAGTTTGAAAGAAAACCATGATTGAATTTTTTCCAAACAGAAATTTATCAGTAAATAGTTTAAATATTTTATTTTATTTCATGTATGTGTTTTATCCTGCTTGCACGCACACCACGGGCATGTTTAATACACAGAGAGGTCAGAAATGGACAAAGGTTCCGCAGGTTCTGGAATTAATGAATAGTTTTGAATCCCCATGTGGATTGTTGGGATTGAACCCAGATCCTCAGCAACAGCAACAAGTGCTCTTAACTGCAGAGCCATCTCTCCAGTCCTGTGAATATTTTTTAACTTTTGAAAACTTTTTGGGCATTTAAAAAATAGTCTTGCCTATGCCCAACCAATATATATCAAGATCAACAATCACAGTATCACTAATCTTATATTAATTAGTGATACTGTGATTGTTGATCTTGATTATTATTGATTGCATGTAGAAATAACCAGGCGATCAGTCAGTGTAGCTCATTTCTGGGCATGTCTGTGGACATGCTTCCAGAGACCATGTGGCCTCTGACCTAACAAATGCTTCCTTCCATTGATGGAATTAAAAATCAAACCAATGGAAGCAGTGGAGCTGTGTGCCTCCTGGTCTGGAGGGAGGAAGTCTGCCGTTGGGGCATGTCCTTGGGGATGATTTCCTGCCCTGGCCAGAGCAATACTATTCCATTCTGCTTCCTCTCCATTCTGATATGAGAGACTCCTTTTTTAGTATACAACTTCTCTATCACACACACTCAAAGACTTGATGTTCAGTCTTACATGAGTCAAAATCAATATGAAATCACTTATCATGATATTGCTTTTATTTGTTGTCTTAGTTAGGGTTTCTATTGCTGTGATGAAAAAACATGACCAAAAATCAAGTTGAGGAGAAAGGGTTTATTGAGCTTATACTTCCACAGACCAAAATCCATCATTGGAGAAAGTCAGGACAGAAATTCAAGCAGGGAAAGAACGTGGAGGCAGGAGGTGATGCAAAAGTCATGGAGGGGAGCTGCTTACTGACTTACTTCCCATGGCCTGCTCAGCCTGCTTTCTTGTAGAACCCATGACCACTAGCACAGGGGATGATACCACCTGCAATGGATTAGGCCCTCCCACATTGATCACTTATTGAGAAAATATCTTACAGCTGGATCTCTTGGAGGCATTTGCTCAACCAAAGTTCCAGTTCTCTTGTGCTCTATTTTTAACTGTTCTTCCACTCTTTTGTACAAGTAATTCTTATCTTCTTTATACTATAAAGCACATTAAGGCACATTGAGGGTATAACTTAGTATCAGGTTGAGGGGGGCAGAGAGAAAAGAAAGGATGGTAAGAAAAAGTGTTCTAAGAAAAAAGTATCTTACAAATATGGAAGCCCAGATCCTCTGCAACAAAATTTTTCTTAACTACTCAGTCCTCTATATAACTTACCTGCAGATTGTTCCAGTGCTTGCAAATTATTGATTTTGTCTGGATTAAATTGATATTTTTTCCAAAGAAGAAACACACAAGATATTCCACAATAATTAAGATTGTAAGGTCATGGTTTTTATATTTATAGATATTTTAAGAATTGCCTTCACAAAATTTTGATATCTCCTTCCTTGAATAATATGTCTTTGTCACTTAAAATCAATTAAATATATTTATTTATGTTTGATTGTACTACAACATTCCACAGAACAATTTTAAACTTCAAAAAGTTTCTCTTGATCTCAAAATATAAAAAAAGTTTCTCTTAATCCAAATTAAATTATTTCAATTTGATTGAAATTTTCTGAAAATATTTCTTGGTGAATAACTGTTGTAGGAGAGCCACTTGTTTGCTTCCCGGCCACCTAGACTCCTGAAATAACCACACAGAACTTTATTAATTAAATCAGTATTTGGTTCATTAGCTCTAGCTTCTTATTTGCTAACTCTTACATATTAATTTAACCCATCTCCATTAATCTGTGTATTGCCACGTGGCAGTGGCCTACCAGCAAAGTTTTAGCGTGTCTATCTCCAGTGGTGGCTCCATGGCTTCTCCCTGACTTTTGCTTCCTTTCTGCCAGCATTCAGTTTAATTTTCCCTACCTATCTCTGTTCTAGCCTATTAGATGAAGCCAGTTTCTTTATTCATTAACCAATAAAAGCAACACATAGAGAGAAGGACTTTCTACATCAAATAACATTTTCCCTTTCCTCCCAGGAGAATGTCCTCCCCCAGGTACAGCACTAAATGATCCTCGCCAGGCCATGAGTTTTGAGTAGTTCTGTACATAGCATGACTAATTTTCTATCATTTCCTATTATGACTGCACTATGGAAATCTTCTTTAGAGAGGACTATAGATCCTCAATTTCTCCATTTTTGTTTTTATGGATAAATGCACATGAAGAAAAGCATTCATTAGAAATCACAGCACACTTAGGGAATAGTTTTAATCTTGCTAGATAAAAATGAGAAAATTTTCATTCAAGTTTAAGCGGTATTTTCTACCTTATTCAAAAAAACAAGAAATATCACAAAATATTCTGTTTAATTTGTCAAGTAGGTACAAATATAAAATATGTACCACATTTTCCTTATCCATTCTTTGGTCTAGGGACATTTAGGTTGTTTCCAGGTTCTGGCTATGACAAACAATGCTGCTATGAACATAGTTGAGCACATGTCCTTGTGGAACAATTGATCATCCTTTGGATATATACCCAAAAGTCATATTACCGGGTTTTGAGGAAGGTTGTTTCCTAATTTTCTGAGAAATTGCCACACTGACATCCAAAGGGGCTGTACCAGCTTGCATTCCCACCAGCAAGGCAGAAGTGTTCCCTTTACCCCGCAACTTCTCCAGCATAAGTTGTCATCAGTGTTTTTGATCTTGGCCATTATTACAGGTGTAAGATAGAATTTCAGAGTGTTTTGATTTGCATTTCTCTGATGATGATGTTGAACATTTCCTTAAGTGTCTTTCAGCTATATTATATTCCTCTGTTTATAGTTTTATTTTTAGTTCTGTACTCCATTTTTTTTATTGGATTATCTGTTGTTTTGATGACCAATTTCTTGAGTTCTTTGTTTATTTTGGAAATCAGACCTCTGTCTGATGTGGGGTTAGTGAAGATCTTTTCCCATTCTGTAGGTTGTCGTTTTGTCTTGTTGACCACATCCTTTGCTTTACAAAAGCTTTTCAGTTTCATTGACCACATCCTTTACTTTACAGAAGCTTTTCAATTTTAGGAGGTCCCATTTATTAATTGTTTCTCTTAGTGTCTGTGCAGCTGGGGTGCTGTGCCAATGTGTTCAAGTATACTTCCCACTTTCTCTCCTATAAGGTTTAGTGTGGCTGGTTTTATGTTGAAATCTTGGAACTATTTGTACTTGAATTTTGTGCATGGTGAAAGATATGGGTCTATTTTCATTCTTCTACATGTTGATGTCCACTTATGCCAGCACCAATTGTTAAATATGATTTCTTTTTTTTCATTTGATATCTTTTGCTTCTTTATCAAAGATCAGGTGTTTGAAGATGTGTGGATTGATATCCATGTCTTCAATTCCATTGGTCCTCCTGTCTATTTTTATGCCAATACCAGGCTGTTTTCAGTACTGTAGCTCTGTAGTAGAGTTTGAAGTCAGAAAATGTGATGCCTCCAGATGTTCTTTTATTATACAGGATTGTTTTGGCTATCTTGGGTTTTTTGCTTTTCCATATGAAGTAGAGTACCATTCTTTTGAGGTTTGTGAAGAATTTTGCTGGGCATTGCATTGAATCTATAGATTGCTTTTGGTAAGTTTGCCATTTTTACTATGATAATTCTGCCTACTCAAACCTGTCCTGTTTAACACTTTTTAGAACATTTATTGTATTGTCAATTTTGTGTGTGTGTGTGTGTCTGTGTGTGTCTGTGTCTGTGTCGGCATGGCTGGTGGGCAAAGAGAACTAATAGGAGGAAAACAAGGCTAGACAGAGAAGAAGGGAGAGAATGAGGGAAAAAGAATGGTACATCCCAGTGCCAGAACCAGCCACCTGCCAGGCAGCCAAACAAGGAGATAGCAGGAGAGTTCGATATACAGAAAGAAAGATAGGTAAAACATCCCAAGGCAAAATGTAGATGAAGAGAACTAAGTTAACTGAAGTTATAAAAGCTAACAAGAAACTAGCATAAGGCTTCACATTCATAACTAATAAGTCTCTGTGTCATGATTTTGGAGCTATTTGGTGACCCAAAAGAAAGTCTGCTACAAGTATATCCAGTAGTAACTTCTTCTTTCCCTAAAAGAACTTTCTTTAATTCTTGTTAAACCCACACACAAGCATGCATGCATATGCATACACACACATACGCACACATGTTTCTAAATATAATCTGCTCATTGCATATAATGTTATTTGTATATACATGATTTCAATGCTGGTCAGCTAGTATTAGATAATAAATTGGCATGCTTTTCTTTGGGAAGACTATTTCTCCAACTCTCAGTATTCTTTAGTTGTCTGTGCAGTTTTAGTCAACATATCAAAATATGTCATAATTTATAAAATTTATGAAATAACAAAACAACTTCAGAACTTGAATGACCACTGATCAGGTACCTTGGATCCAAAATATTCCCTCTCTCCTGCTAAAGAAAGAGGGGTGGGGGGTAGTGGGAGGGGACCGGGAGAAGGGGAAGAAAGGAAAAAAAAATTTTTTTTATCTTTAATTATGTTCTTGAATGGAAAAAATAAAACAAAACAATGTATGGAAAAAAAATAAAAAATAAAAGTGAAAAAAATATAAAAAAAAAGAAAGAAAAGCAAAAAAAAAAAAAAGAAAGAATCTCTGATAAAATGAATAAAAGCAGAAGGGGTCTTGTTTAGATGAAGGGCTCTAGTGGGAAACACAGGAGCAGGGCATGAAATTTTATTTTAAATTTTCATATAAATGATAAAGAAGTTTAAAAATTAAAAGGGTGGTTAACTCTTAACTCAAATCATAGGTAAACTCAAAGAATAAAGTTTTGAAGACTACACTGTGTAAGAAAAACTTGTAATATTAAGTCTGTGGTACAATCAAGATACAGATAGAAATAAAACATATTATTCTAAGATATGTTAATAGGAATTTAATTTTAGTTAATTTCATCTTCTTAGTACTCATTTCAAATATTTGAATAGAGTTCTGTATTTTGCTATGAATAAGTATTCTAAAAGAATATTCTGTGTTCTGTTGGATCCTGTGAGCTACCTTTCCAGGTATAAAAAGAATTTGGCTGCCCCATGTTTAAGAAAGAACTATTTTTAAATATTTAAATAAAAGGAATTTAATATTACTGGTAAATTTGAGAAAATCAAAAAGATCTTTGGGAAACATTAGGTTGAGAAATTTTTGCCAATGTGATATATTGCCTATGGCCTCCACCGTCACACTTTTAGAGGGCAGTTTCCCATAAATCAAAGATGTTAACAGACATAAAAGAAACAGAAACTAGTCAGGTTCTGTTTAAAATTGCATATTAAGGTACATTATTTGATTTTCTGTCTCCACTTGATACCAATTAAAACATTGAACCAAGACAGAAGCTTCAATTTGATATCACTATAAATTTATAAAACATTACATGTTGGAGTGGAGCCACCCACAATTCCAATTCCATCAGAGCATCCAACACTCACTTCTGATGTCTACAGGTACTAGGCATACATGTGGTTTACACACACACACTCCCCTCCACCCCCGGCCCCAAGGCAGAAGTTCATACATTAAAAAAAAATAACAACTACAAACTTAAAAGATTAAAACATTACATGTTAGCTGTATTCAAATTCTCATTCATGGGCATTTTCTCTTCCTCAGTAATTCAAATTACTGGCTTTTATTTCTATTCCAGTGAATTACAATCTTTTGTTAAAATAGAACACAAATTTTGCTTCTGGTTCTACTACTTAAAATAAAATAGATATGGAAACTGTGTATGAAAACAATTCCTTCTTTGCCATTCTTCCTCTTAAAATGCTGACTGGCATACCACGCAATCAGAATTTTACATAAGGTATCACACTCATTCTTACAGAATCTACTTAGGGTTTACTAACCTTCTGACAACTCCCACCTAATTTATTGAGACCAAAAATTCACTATGTCAAGATATTTGAGCAAACTCCTCTGGAGCAAAGTATGAGCCTGGATCTCCAGTCTTTCTAAAGTGTAATGTGGAGGTGTTTGGTGAGGAAAATCTTGGAGGTAAATAACATTCTAAAGTGTTTTTAAAATAATAGGCTTATCATCAAAATGGGCAATTACTGAATACATTTAGAAGGCATTCTAACATTTTATATAAAATGGTAATTAAGTTTGTATCAAATTTGTGTTGAATCTAGGTGAACTCATCGAAGTTAAAAATGTCTGTATCTTCTTACTATAGTTTGAGAAAATGATCATTCATTGTTGATAGATGACATCAGCCTTTGCCCAGGAGCTTTGATTACTTCATTATTTGCAGGAAAGCACTGGAATGAAAGCAACATGAAAAAGGTTATCACATTTTATTCCTTAAACAATGGAAAATAGATACTATGTTTTTACTAAACAGATTAAAGCATGCTCTTAATTGTCACACCTAACAAACAACAACAACAAAATAACTTTTCTCAGACAGTGTCATTTGCTGCATTGATTTCAAACCCCAAAACTATAACAGGACATTCTTACTAAAGTACCGTGTCATACAACTTGGTCGCATTAAAATGCTTTCTACAAATTCCCTTTTATAAAAACTTCTCTGGGCCACATTTCTACTTTGAATCAACCTGCGCAGCTGAGCAAACATTTCACCTAATGAATGTAATTAAGGGTTTAAATCTGTATTAGAAATGAACTAAATGGTAAACATAGTCCTTGAAGAAATGAGATCAGAGGTATGCTCTTTCCATATCTTCTTCACAGAGTATCTGCAAAAGGAGGCTGTTCATTCATTTCCTGACTGTTCAGACCCAATTGACCACACAGAAACTGTATTAATTACAATGCAATTTGTCCAACAGCTTACACATATTCCTGAATAACTCTTATATCTTAAATTAACCAATTTCTATTAATCCATGTATCACCATGAAGCTGTGGCCTACTGTTAAGATTTTCCATTGTCTTTCTCCTTTGGCAGCTACATGGCATGTCTTTGACTCTGTTTACTCTCTGTCTCTTTCTCTATCTTGGTTCTGATTGGCCAAAACAACTTTATTCGTTAGCCAATAAAAGCAACACATATACAGAAGGACTTCCCATATCAAGCATCCTCTCCAGGGACTTTTCTGAGAAAAATGCCTCCTGGTTTACTGGTCAGTTCAATGGTGCCCTATGCTTAATCTAAAGCTCAACTTCTTAATATAATGAGAGGTTCTTGAACATGGAACTGTCAGTGTAGAAAGATACGCATGATTCTTACTTATGATACAAATGAGAGGCAGGAGTTCTAAAAGTAAATCCACATTGCCTGTGCTTATAGCTGCCAACATTTGATATGAGTTTAGCCTTGTGGTTATATCAACTTCATTCTACTGAAAAGTCAAACTTTTAGGGTATTTTCCAATAGCACTGTTTTGGTTCTTTAGTGCTGTTATTTTTGTTTCATATCTACTTGTAGATTTTAGTAACTGTTTGGTTAGAGCCAAATTTTGCAATTGCAAGTAGGTTATTAATGTAAATACAGTAAAATGTTCGAATATACCCCACATCCAGTTTCACTAATAATATTGGGTATTAGTCATTGTCTTAAGGAACCTTGATGAATAGATAAATTAGTTTTAAATCCATACTTTTACAGAGTTTTACATTTTTCCTTAATGATTTTTTCAGTCCCTTAATCCATCCATGTCATTAGTGAAAATGACTCATAGCACATTTTGCTCTACTCATAGATCATTGGATTCCTTAGCCGTCATCAGAGCAGCTTCCTCCTGCAGCAGAAGGGAACAAATACAGAGACCCACACCTGGACAATGTTTATAAAGTGAGAGACCTTGGGACATTCAGTCTTTAAAGGGATTCCTCTTTCAAATCCCTCCCCTCAAGGTTCCATGAACTCTGCAGAAGAGTAGGCAGAAAGATTGTAAGAGCCAGTGGAGATGGCAGACATAAAGGTAAACAAGCCTTAGTGATACAAGAGGACTGATGCACATATGAACTCACAGAAACTGTGGCAGCATGCACAGGGCCTGCACAGTTCAAATTCAGATGGTGTTCCAATGCTAAGTGAGAAAGTAGATATAGGCATCCATCCCTAACCCAAAGCTATCTTCCAGTTGATAGCACTCACTAAGAAAAAAGAGCTTTCTCCAACAGTGTCTCACTGGGTCTTCAAACCACACTCTTAAGGCCCATGCTCAGCAGTAGATGGCCAAAACAAAATGAACTCAATGGTATCTTTGTAATTTTTTATTTTTATTTTTTTTGTATATTTTTAGTCTTACAGTTCTCCTACTTACATACCATGGTTTCTGGTTTTGTGTTTCACAGAGATTTATGTGTGCAAATGTGTGTGTCTGTTGTGCTTTTGGGGGACTCTTTGTAGTATTTGTTTTCCTATTCCAGATGGGTTTTTATATTATTTTTATTTAGTTGACTTTCTAAAAAGAGATGGAAAGAGAAGCTGTGTTTTGGGGTAGATGGGAAGGTAAAGAGGATCTGGGAGGAGTTGGAGAGGGAAAACCATAATGAGAAAATATTATATGAAAAAAATCTATTTTCAATAAAAATAGAGCAGTATGATTTTTGGTGGACTAACACAGGGAAAAGTTCATCTTACTGCATCAGATCAAGGACATTCACTATTAGTATGTTTTTTTTTTCCTTGCTGAGACAATTACCTAACCTAAAGTGGTATTTCTTACTGCAAATTCTATGTCTTATCTTCTCTTTCTCTATATTGCGACTTTTAGAATTCCATCACTGTGAAAAGAATAATCTCAAGAATGGAAAGCTATGCTCATTCAGGGAGAAAGAATTCTTCTGTAAGAGTTTTTCTTATCCCTTTTAAAGATGTAATTCACTTTGGGCTCATGTATGTTTCATACTGTAACTCTCCATAGTACTTTAAGTATTTAGCTTCTTCTCTTTTTCCATCGGTGGCCACTGGGTATCCTCCTACTTAATCATGCATTATCTGACATGTTGGATTGATTGTTGCTTACTTCTGAGTTTTTATTGACTTTGGGCAAGCAAAACATTCAGGATACTTTTACGCTGAATATTTTCTGTTTAGTTCTTGAGTCAACCATTTATCCAAGCAATGTTGATTCATTTGTAGGTGAAATTTGATTTTGAAAGGAAGGTTGGATACCATGCCAGTTGAATGTAATTCTGCTTGTCTAAACAAGCCAATTTATATTGAGTCACATGCAGTTTCAGCAGGTATTATATACACACTGTTAATGAAAATATCAGTTTATAGCAGTCTCTCCAATTGTAATCCATTAGCACATGACTCCTTTCTGTCTTCTTCCTTTTTCTTTCCTGAAATCTCTCCTGGAACATTCAAATGCTTAGCCTGCTATCAGCTTAACTATTTAGTTAAATTTGAAATATAGGTACTTGCATAGGTATGTATGTATGTTAAGCACTGCTTTCCTATAGTATATTGACTATATCTCTGTTTCACAATGCTCTTCAGTCTTCCAGACAGTATTCATTCTCAGATTTGTTAGGTCAGCCCCTTATTATTCTCCCACACTCTTCAGGATGTTTCCTGTGGCCAGATATAATAAGAAAGATTGTGTTCTCACATTTTGTGTCCTATCCTCCAGTTGAAAACTCCCTAAATATTTTTAAGTCATGTTACATTAAATTTTACTACTCATGTTGCAAGTTATGTGGATTTGAAAGACATTTAATGTCTTGCTATTTAGCCTGACACAATCCAACAAAACATATTTATGGCCCAGACAGTCTCTCGGGTCTCACACTGATCAGACTTCTCACATATTCCCAACCCTTAGCAGTCAACACTCTTTTCATGCCTTCATAGCTTTGTTTTGTTTTTTTTTTTTTTTGGAAAGTTATGTGATTGATATCACACAGGTGCAGCTATTTCATATTGGCTTCTTTAACTCAGCTTATGTGTCAAAGACAATTTTATGATATTTACATATTGATAGATCATATCTTCTTACAGACAAATGATAATGCACAAATTGACTGATATTCTGTTTTCATTCATCTGTTATAAAATATGATTTCTAGTCCTTGGTATTATACATACCACTTCTAAACACACACATTTACAAGATTCTGTATAGATCTGAGCTTTGATATAAAGTAGAAGTACAATGAGTTAATGGGAAAATAATATTGATTAGTTTTATAAGAATGTGAGAGTTTCAAGCTTACTTTCCCTTCCCTTTTTCCTCTGAGAGCTCTCTATCCTCTTATGGATATTCTTCTTTCTCCTCCTCATGTTTTAAATTATTATAAAGTATAATTTTATATCTGATTTATTTTCTTTGTATATTTGTCATCTACATAATGATTATGTTAGTATTTATCTATTCAAATCATCTGACCTTTAAAGGTCCTTTGTATTTCTTTGTTTTAGATAAAATTCTTTGTTTTACAATGAATCACATAGATTTGTTTTCTACAGTATTTAAATATATATTATCGGTCTTATCCTTTTTATATAGCTTAAGTGTGTTTTGTTAGCTAAAAATAATGGCTGCCATTATGAATGGAATGTGACAGAAGTACATCAAAACTGGTATCTTTGAAATACTGATTTCTGTTTACAGAATGTGTAACATTGTTTGTAGTTTCAAATACTTAATTTCCACTCTAGTGAGATATGTTAGCCTGAATACAACTTTGTATCTTGTGTCCTTGCATTTCTTTTTATTAGTTCTTGGAAATCATTGTTACTATTTTATTAACATTGTCTTGTAAATTATCTCTGTTGGAGATTCTTTGAAAATGGAAACCTCTCTAGCTCTTGCTTTCTAGTATGTGTTCTTCCCACTTCCTTTTCTTGGCTTGTTGTATGAGCTAAGAATTAAAGTGTAATGTTTAAAGAGAGTAGTGGCACAGGGTTCTTAATGCTCTCTCCATCTTAGTAATTTTGCTATGGTAAGAATAATTTTAACCTCAAAAAATCCAGTGCCAGGCAAGGGATACTTCCCTTGGACTTGCTGATCAGGGAGACCTACAAAACCTGATAAAGTTCAGGCTATTGCCCTTCCTTTTCACTGCTTGCCAATATTTGATAGAAAGATCCTATTACTAATAATATTACATACTTTAGTTGAACTCAGCAAAATCAAACTGTTAACTGACCTGAAAGCCTCCTAATTTGAGTGTATATTGTAGAGTCGGAAGGCTGTATACAAGCTTCTGAGAAAAATGCTGTCAACAATCTTACCCATCTGTAACTACTGCAAACTACAATAACATAGCAAGAATTCCCAGTGGCATAATAGTGGCACTTTATTCTTAAGACAATCAACAACTGTTTGATTAGTCTTAAAAACCAAGTCATTAGCAGAGGGCTCATGCCTGGTGCTGTAAATCTAGTCAAGAACCCATGGCTAGAGATGTCATATACCCTAGAAAAAGCCTACTGTTGCAAATTTGCTGAATTTATATAGTATCTGACTGCTGTTTAATATTAACCCTTAGACCTGTGCATCATCGAGGCTGTCATGTCGCATCTTTTACATCAGACAGGCTATTACAGAGGACCACAACTGTTGCAGGATATTTAATGACATTGTGTGAAGATGTGTCTCTGTCCTTCCTCACTTTCTAAAGTACCATCCGATAGGTTTAATGAAGAGCTTTATGGCCAAGAGCTAGAAAGAAGAGGATAGGTGGTATTTCTGGGCAGAGACAGGAACTTGGAAAAAGAATCTGGCAAAGGAGATTGGCCAGTCAGAAACAGAGGAAGTGGCACATAAGGTATGGAGAAGAGGTAACAAGTCATGTGGCAGAACATAGATTAGTATAAACAGATTAAGTTTTAAGAGCTCATTGGGAACAAGTCTAAGATAAGGCCAACATTTCATAATTAATAAGAAGTCTCAGTGTCATTATTTGGGAGCTGGTGGTCCAGACAAAATTCAACTACCTATAACTGGCCAAAGTGAAGAGAATAAATGACTATGGTATGCTCATATACAAATGGACGTGCATTATACTCAAGACTGAAGAAATTTCATGGAAGAAGGGGCAGAAAGATTGTAGGAGAATGACTTTAGGGACTGATGCAAAGTGGAGTCTTGAGACATGACAATAATGAACACTTAATAATAGAGATGCTTTCCCAAGACCACACCAATGGTCTTGCCAACACAGGTGGAAAAAGTTTATAAGACCCTACGCTTAATTAAATAGAGGCTGTCAGTGCCTACAAATAGAGTCAATTTTCTTCAGAGACAAGGAACCTGATTACTAAAGCCAAAGTGATCATCACCAAACCTATATACAAATCAACTAAATAAGATGAACTCAGAATTGCAGTATTGTTTGTGTATGTGTAAATAATATATATATAAATTATAATTGTAGAAGAGAATAATATTAACTTGATAGGAAGTTCTGGGGACCATAGAAATAGTTGAAAGAGAAATGATTTCTCATTGCAAAGAGGCCGCTAATTTAATCGCACTAGTTTTTTTCTTGCATATTGTGCATCCATTGTCACCATAGCAAAGGTAAATTTATTACAGTTTTGTTTTATTTAAAAGTTCTAGCATATGTATCCTGTAATTTATATAGTTTTCCTGTTACAGTCACTAATATATTATGTTATTTTAAATTCTAGGAGTGATGTGTAATTATAGACTATACATTTTCAAATATGATCTCGATTTGTTTTTTTTTTTTTTACCTTTTCCCTGTGTCTTTACCTTTTAATTTGTCATTCAAATTCCAGTCACATTTTAAGGGAGAATAGAAAATTTATAGTTAGCAACTCTGTCTATTTGATAGGTTAGAAACTATTTTCAAGCAAAATGAACTAGATATATGTCAAAAAGCAAGTTTGCATAAATAATGGAGTGTATCAGGGATAGAATAAAATAAAACAATTACAACTGCTTTCAATAATTCTAAACTGGTTATTATATAACAGTAATATTAGTTTTATATGAATAATGAAATGTCGTCTTGACAGCAAGACGAAGGTGTTGGTTATACCTCCAAAAGAGGTGAAGCAGTATAGAATTTAAATACATCAAATGCATTTGTAAAGACAATATCAAATACTAAATTTTCTATGGAATCTTAATACATGAGATATAGTCAATAATTCCTTAGGATAAGTTCATTGAGTAACTTGGCTGTTTTAACTATTTGTTGAAGCTATTGGTATCACAGACTCTATATTGCTAAAGCATCAAGCTTTGGTCCTTAATGCTTATGTAGAATTCCTAAGTACCACTCCACAGAGAAAGTCTGCATCTTTTCGCCCTTTTCATTAAAACCCACTACTGTTTTATTAGAACTTGTCAGTATGGTTGTATGGTATAGGATCTCTAATTCCCTACCTGGTATTAAATATTAGCCTTCTATATGTTATATTTTTCCTTGTGACCTTCACTTGTGTTTCTTCCTGCATAATACCTTGTGTCTTGGTTGATTCAGGAAGGATAGAAGGTGCTATAATGCTTGGTGTTCCCTTTACCAACAATTTTAAACAAGGATATGGAAAAGATTTTGCCTGGGGTCATATTTTGTTTATAGGTAAGACCAGGCATATTTTACAATGATTAGTCTTCTGCCTGCCCAAAACAGAAGAAGAGCAGCTTTTCCGCTTCTTTCACTGCTGATGACCAAGCAAAGTCTCTGGACATAATTTCCTGCAGCTATGGAGTCTCAGCTAAGACTAGAACCTTTATGTACTTATAGAATCTTCCATTCGAATGGCTGTCAACACTCAGCAATTTGTCAGATTACTTTTTTGTGTCCCTACATTTTTATTAATATGGGTTCAGAACATTTTTCTCCATGTAAGCAAACATCAACTCTAAGTCTCAAAATTCACCTTCACTTATTTGTAGCAGGTCTTTTACCCTGCGAGTTCCGTTCTCTAGCTGATTTAAGAAAAGGATTTGACTTTCTGTGTCTGGGTTACTTCACTTAGGATGTTTTTTTTTTTTTCCCAGTTCCATCCATTTGCCTGCAAATTTCATGATGTCGTTATTTTTTACAGCTGAGTAATACTCCATTGTGTAAATGCAACACATTTTCTTTATTCATTCTTCAGTTGAAGGGCATCTAGGTAGTTTCCGTGTTCTGGATATTAGGAATAATGCTGCTATGATCATTGTTTTCTCAAGTGTCCTATATACTTACTCATAAGTAAGATTAAATGTAAAGGAATACCAGACCTCAATCCACAACTCCAGGGAAGCTAGGTAACAAGGAAGACCCTAAGAGGGCACATGGATCACCATGCGAAGGAGAATTAGATGAAATTTTCTGGGTAAACTTGGGGTGAGAGGGTCAGTAAAGAGGAGGGGATAGGAGATGAGAACATGATGGCATGGGATGGTTGAGGGGGAAGAGGGACAGACAGAGTGGGAGAGCAATGAAAGAGATATTGAGAGTGAGAGCTACTATGTGTTTAGGGAGAAACTTGGTGGTAACAAATTTAACAAGAATCTGCAAGGTTGCCATGTGCCACCTTAATGCAGGGGGGAATGACTTGGTCCTGCCCCTACTTAATGTGCCAATTTGTTGACTTTCCATGGGAGCCTTTACGGGTTGGGAGGAGTGGATAGAGGTGTACTGGAGCTGGGGTGGGGAGAACTGTGGATAGAATGACAAGTGAAATTAAAAAAAAAATTTTTAAAGGAAATAAAATGATTTTATTTTCAGATTGTCTTCCAGCTTCTTTCTCTTACGGTGATGATTTGAGATAACAACTTTCAAGCTGTTAATTGTCTACTTTTATTTATTTGCAAATCTGGCTAGGCTCCTAGTATTGGTAAGAAATCAAAATGTTCGCGCCAACTAATTCTTTAGTTTGGGGGTGTAAAATGTGCACAACTTCATTCAACTAAGGTTGGGTAAAGGATAAAAGTTGGAGTATTTTTTAGTTTTTGAGGGTTTATTGATTGTTCTCTCAAACAATCCACTGTGTTCGCTGGGAACTGAAGAGCAGAAGCCATGGTTGGTGACATTAGATGTGAACTTGTTCTGGCACTTGTGCTATGCAAGTGTCTCCATTACGTAAAAACTGTGCTGTTAGATGAGGCATCAAAAACTGTGCAGGGTGATCCTTCCACAGAACAGAACCAGAAAAAAATATGTCTGCCATGTTTCCTGAACTGAATTTATCAGTAATAATAAACTCTTCTGGTATAGGATGCTAAAGAACATTAGAGCCAACACTTGACTGCCTACCACCAAGTGAGTGTCCTAAGTCATAAAGCTAGACAGGAAAGAATAGAGTAGTCTTGATCAGTAGTCCACCTGGTTCTCATTAGGTTTGATCACTGAAACTAAGAAAATGGTACAATTTCCTGACTACTACACCTCACTCAGAAAAACCTATCTGCTGTGAAAAGTTCAGAAAATACAGTCTGGCGAAGTGTGGCAGTATCCTCCATGTGTGGTAATAAGAAAGATGGAATTGCCTCATGAGTTGTAAACCTCCTTAGGACATTTCTTTAACATTGTAGAGTCTTGACTAGATGGCACAACCCCTAACCCAAGTTACAAGGTTATCTTACTGAGTTTGACATATTTTTGCTGAATTTTGTTAAACTGTTTTAAGATCTCTAAGCTATCTCTAGGAACTAAGAATGGCTGATTTTAGAATTTTTGAAATTTTCAAAATTTAGAAATTTTGAAACTAGTTAACATATCATAGACAATATTTCTCTGAGCTTCAATGACTTCTATTCCACGGGGTTTATGAACAATGACTTGAAAAGTCAAGTTACTGACACAAGGCCAAAAAATTAAGACCACATAACCTGAGATAACTATTTTTGAAAGACTTTTTCATAAGTTTCACTTAGGTTGCAATGTTAATATATTCTGAAAAAAATAGAGTAACACATTTCCAGAAATTTCGAGTACAAAATAAACCTTGTTTCTAGATAAGTGTTTCTCAACCGTCCTAATGCTGTGACCCTTTGATACAGTTCTTTGTGTTATGGTGACTCCCAACCATACAATTATTTCATTGCTATTTCATAATTGTAATTCTTCTACAGTTATAAACTGTAAAGTAAATGATATGCAGGATATCTGACATACAATCCCCAATGGGGTCACAACTCACAGGTTAAGAACTACTGATCTAGATCAATGAGAGTTTCTAAAAGGTAGATCACATCTTTAGAAATGTGATGTCTCAAGCACAACAATAGAGCCCATAATAGTGGATGCATTTAGCTTCCATGGACTTGAAATTGTGAGTTGCAAATCTTGATTAAGAACTGGATAATCCACCACTTGTGAAATGCACAACACAGCCTGTTGTAGCTATCAGTAGATTGATACATCATTTAAAAAAAAACTTTCAAAGTCAAGAAAAAATACCATATAAAATGTAAGGAAAAAAGTACAGAAATAATGATAATGAAAGACACCATTATGAGCTTTACCATTTCCCTGAGAAAAAAAGAGTTAACACAGAAAACTGTCAGCTGATGTCATTAATTCCAGCAGAAAAACTGCTTTTAGAAATAACTTCAGTAAGAAATTAGTTTATTTATAATTATTAGAGTTCAGCTATTGATTTTTCCCTAGATTATATTAAAAACTGGAGTAAGTGATAAGAAACAGGAATAACAAATTTTAATATGAGAATGTTCATAAAAGTGATATATGTGTGTGTCTGTACACATGAGCACACACATTAAGGTATACTTGCTAAAGTGTTTCTGATACTGGAACACAACCATAAAGATAACAATAGTAAATCAAATCCTACAACTTATGAGGGATGAAAATCTCATGAATATGAAAATGCTTAGTAACATATGACAAATGTAGTGAGAACTTTGTAAGTTACAAAGAAATCATAAGCGATGCCATGGTAGACAGTCACCTTGATTAAAATTTCAACTTCAAGATGCAAACAGTGACCAGCAATGTTTAGTTACAGTGAAAGACTGACAACTTTATGAATGAGATGTGAGTAAGATGTAGGTGGAAAAAGTGGAGAGGTCTTCAAATACACATTTCTTTAAGCCTGCAAAAAGTAAGAGTCACTGGGCTACTTAACATTGCATTAGGTACCCTTTTGATGCTGTAATAAAATCCCATGACTCAGAAGAATTTACAGAAAGAAGAGTTTCTTTGGCCTTACAATTCCAGAAGGAGAGTGTATAATTGTTGGAGAGCTGGGACAGCAGACAGCTAGGGCAGGAAACCTAACAAGCATAATTCCATCCACACTTTGGAAGCAGATCGAAAACTAGAAGTATCATGAGGCTATGGACTTTCTAAGCCAACTCCCATGATGTATATCTTGTCTAAGGGTTCACTCACTAAAGATTCTATAGCCCTCCCAAACAGCACCGCCAAATGGTTATGAGAGTTGGAAACCGTGACTCATTTCTCAGTCACAGCTTGACAATCATAAGTAGTATAATTACAATTATATAAATATCTGACACCAGGCAGAAAACTTGCAAGGAGATTAGAAGAAAATGAAGTCGAATTTGATAGTCAGTATACAGCAAGACTTGTGCCATGGAGCAGTGTGGTAACAGCAAATCTTTAAAGAGGCAAATGAACATGAGGGAGAGTTAAAAGGCACATTTTTGGAATGAGAATCAAGATGGAACAAATAATGACTCTGCTTGAGATAAAAAGGAAAACAAGCCATAATTTCTGAGAGTTCATATTAAAAAGATAGATTACATTTGTAAAAAAAATTAAATTTGGTTTGAGACAGTTTTAATTTGATTTATTTACATGTAAAAAAGTTCAGAAAGTGAAAGAACCAGAAGTCTATTTAGGTAGAAATTTGAAAAAAAGTTCAAAACCCAAGTAGCATATTTAATGTAATATTTGGGAAGGTAAACTGAACTTCTTTGTAATACACACACACACACACACTTATGTAGGTCATGCATATATATATGATTTATATGCAACTGTGAATATATGCAGATACATTATACTATATACTGGTGTTTATGTGTTTATATGTACACCTGAGAGAGGGAGATGGGCAGAGATATAAACAAAGGGAGAGAAAATGGAAAGAGGAGCAGCACATTAATGATTTCTAGTAGTTCGACATTTCAAGAACACATATGACACAAAGTAATAACTGAAATAGAAAAAGAGCCCAGCCCCCACAGTGCAAAAGGACAAGCATGAAATATGCATGACAGTGTAGAATATGAGTATTTTACACAGATAAAAATGAGAAGCCTTCTATAGCAATGGTTCTCAACCTTCCTAATGCTGTAACCCTTCCATATAGCTCCTCATGTTGTGGTGACCACAACTATAAAATTATTTTTGATGCATCATAATTGTATTTTTTCTACTATCATAAATCATAATGTAATTTTCTTTGTTTTCTGATAAGATTAAGCAGTTGCTATGAAAGGGACATTTGACCGTCCTCCCCAACAGTTCACAAACCCCAGGCTAAGAACTGCTGTTACTTCATTTAGCAATGTGTCCCTACGTAATAAGAGGATTAGAAACACCAAAGTTACCTTGTAACATCAAAGTCATCAATTTCCTAAAAAATAGGCCAATCTCCTATTAGCAAGAAATTTAAAATTTTAGTACTCATTTATTAAAATATCAATAAAAACAAAGCCTGACTGTCAAGACTGTTATGATTTCAGCACTTTCTAAATATTCTATGCTTTCCTTAGCACCTAACTTTATTACAATATAATTAAACCAAAGTTGATCTCATCCTACATTAGCTGATTTTACTTTAGCAGGTGATTAGTTTCAGGCTAAAGTAGAAATGAGAGGTCACAAAGGGCAAGCCACCTTCCCATTGAAGACCCCATGCAAAACCTGAAACACTTTGTTCTTCCCTCTTACTTACTCATAGATCAGACAATGAGGCAGACAAAATCCTTAGAAAGTCTTCTGTCAACACAACTCAGGCAGTCAGAATTCTTTATTACACTCTTGTAAAATGAGTCACACACAGTAAGAACAAAATGTAATTGTGCCAGCAATGCTTCTGGTATGGGAGGGCCTTCTGTCTATGTGTTTTATTGGCTAATGAATAAAGAACTGGCTTGGCCTATATCATGGGAGGAGGAAGGCAGTTTTGGAGAGAAGCCATGGAGATGCTGGAGATAGACGCTGGAACTTTAGCCAGTAAGCCACAGCCACGTGGCGATATACAGATTAATGGGGATGGGTTAAATTAAGATGAAAGAGTTAGCTAATGAGAAGCTAGAGCTAATGGTTCAAGCAGTGTTTTAAATAATATAGTTTCTGTGTGATTATATCAGGTCTAAGATATCTGGGCAGCCAGGAACCAACAAGCTACCCTTCTTGCTACATGTTTTGCAACATTAGACTCTTAAAATAGCCTGTATTATATCTGAGAATAAATCAGCTGCCATGCAGCATTATTGTCCTTATTTCCTCACTGGATAATAGACACTGCACTTATCCAGAACATGACATTAAGTTTCAATCTTAGGAGAGAAAAATGCTTTCCATATTTATCTGTTTGTTTTCTTATTTATTGATGTTTTAGACCCCAATCTGCAGGATTGCCTACATGAAAGTAATATGCTCAGAAATAATAATAATCATTGAGATACTGGGTTTGGTTAGGAAAGATGAACAGAGATACCCTACAAAAGTGATAGGAAATGCTGTGGAATGGTCTCATTCACTGTAGGGAGAAATTGCAAAAGAAAACCAAAAGGAAAAAAGAATGGAAAGGGGTGGAAAGGAGAAAGAGGAAGGAGGTTAGAAAGAAGAAAGTCAGAAAAAGCCTTGCAAAGAACTAGTAAGGACCTATGCTTTCTAAACTTGCACAGATTTATTATTCACTTGGACAGAGGTATCTTAGTATATTTATCTGCTGTGATAACATGCTAAACAAAATAAACTAGGGGAGGAAATAGTTTATCATTTTTTACTTGTTTTTTTTGTTTTTTTTTTTTTAATTGAAAGCATATTCTTTGCTCATGCACTATGTCCTGATTATAGTTTCACCTCCCACTACTTCTCCCAATTCCTCCCCACCTCCCCTCATTCCAGGTCTACTCCCTTTCTGTCTCATTAGAACATAACAGGCTTCTAAGAGATAACAACCAAAAATGATAAAACAAAATATAACAAGATGAAGCAAAAACTTTCATATCAAAGTTGGACACAGCAACCCAACAGGAGAGAAAAATAGTCCAAAGATCAGGCAATAGAGTAAGAGACCCACTCATTTTCATAGTCATGAGTCCCACAAAAATACTAAGCTAATAGTTATAACATATAAACAGAGGACCTGATACAGACCATGTAGGCTCTGTGCTTTCTGCTTCAGTCTCTGTGAATTCACCTGCACCTCGCTTAGTTGATGCAGAGGGGCATGTTCTTTTGGTGTCCTTCATCCCCTCTGACTATTAAAATAGTGCTGCTTCCTCTTCTGCAGGGTTCCTGAGCTCTGAGAGAAGGAATTTGATGGAGACCTCCAGTAGTGTCTGGTTGTAAGTCTCTGCATTGTCATTTGTTGCTGGTGGAAGCTTCTCTGAAGATGACAGGACACGGCACTGATCTGAGTACAGTAGAGTATCATTAGGATAGACCCCATCAGTTCAGAAGCCAAGATGAGAATGTGGAGGCAGGAACTAATGCAGAGGTCCTGAGAAATAAACTTAGTGGCTTGTTCAGTCTGCCAAAGTGCACTGGATTCTTCCACATCAATTATTAATCAAGGAAATGCCCCACAGACCAATCAGACAGAGACAATTTCTCAATTACGGGTCTCATTCCAGGTGGCTATAGTCTATGTCAATGTGACAAAAACTAACCTAGCACATCAGCGCACTTTAAAATCAACTAGCTCTCTTTATATTAGAAATAACATATGTCTTCCTATAAAATAACCCAAGAGAATTTATGTGAAACAACAAAATCATTTCAGGGTTTTCTAAAGAATACATTTAGCCCTGATCTTGTTCCCCACATACTAGGCAGGTAGACAACATGACACTGGGTGCAGACTGAAGGATAACAGAACTTACCTTTAAATGTTAGTGTATACTTAAAATGACAATGTTCAAATTAACAAAAATAAACTTAAAATATTTTGTTATATATACAAAGGATATTTTGTTCTTTTTAATATGTTTTCAAATCTTTTTAAACAAGTAATTAATATATAAATGCACACCTATTGGTTTTATTTCTATTTATATTCCCAGCTACAAGCTGTTTACTTATAAATTTGTCTTACTACCTATTTGCTATCTATTGTCCCTGTTTTCTATCTATATGTCCCTATTATCTATCCTCTATCTAGATATATATCTGCTTCATCAGCATTCCAATTATCATCATCATCTAACTAGGTGTCATTTATCAATCTGTCTACATAGTCTTCTATTTCTATTGCTGCCTATTCATAGCTTAGCTGATGGGCAACTTCAGGTTGATGTCTGTAAATCAGGATCATGGGAGTTCAAATGATTCTTTCTTTCTTGGCTGTCTGTGCCTTCTTTTTCAGAGACTCATAGACATTACTAACAACCTTCACTGTGCATTCACTTATCCATTCAATTATTATCATCTGTCTAACCATAAAAGAGAATTGTTGGTCTACCCCCATCAAAGCATCAGTACTTACAAGTGAATCTTGAATACAGTTTATGAAGTTCCTTTTGTTTTACAGAGTTTCCAAATAAATTACAATATAAAAAATAAACAAACTCTATTTTTTTATCCAGTCCTTTCAAGTCAGCAAGAAACACATCAGGAATATATTTAGATTATTTTGTCATACTTTTGCTCAATCCTAGGGTTCCTCACTTTCTCTTTTGTGTGTGTGTGTGTGTGTGTGTGTGTGTGTGTGTGTGTGTGTGTATGTGTGTGTAGATAGAGGGAAAGAGAGAGAGAGGGAGAGAGCTTAGTGGTGCCTATACATGCATTATTTTTCAATCTCTTTCTTGAGATGGGTATTCAATTCTTACTGCGAAGTTCTGGGCGTTTTCAAAAATGCCTACAGCTGTGTATTTTCCATCCGAATAAATACTCCACAGTTTCATCACACTGAGATATCCACATTTGCTTTGCAGCTCTGGATTCTATCATCCCTCATTTGGCAAACATTGGTCTATCATTGTATCCCTGTAGTTTTGACATTTTGTTAAAAGCGGCAGCAACATTAATTTCCAGAAAAATGTTAGGTTCATTTGTATGCTGTTTCAGTTCTCATCTCTCTCACAACTCAGGAAAGGACTTACAAAGTTTGATATTGATCAGAAAATTCTCACTCCTACTCACTAAGAGATATCCAATACTTCAGGTCAGATGTGAAAGCTGAAGGATTGGGAGGATAGCTCTATGACTCTATCCTCTGGATATGATATGACTTTTGCACACAAGACCTGAAAGCAGCTATGGTAATCTGCGCAATCCCTGTAAAAATCAAGCTAGTTAAGCAAGGTGGGCTGAGAGATTTCTAAGGCCCCTACCTAGTAGAGGAGCTAATGCTGCAAAACAATCCCACACCAGTTTGGAAATTATTATTAAAAGGGGTTATTTATTGGAGGGGGAAAAAACTTACAGATCAATGTTCCAAACCACAGTCCTCTCATCGCAAACAGGAAATAGAGAGTCTAGCAGTCTGAACGGGAGCCGAGGGCTGCCTCTGCTTTTTAAAATGAAAGAGCCCACACCACAGCGGGCTGGTATCTTAAAGGCTATTGGCTGAAGGAGCGGAAGGAGCTCCCGCAGCAAGGAGCTAATGGCAGTTAATAGCTGTTGAGGAGGGTATAGATCATTTTCTTTATGAGTGTGCCCAATGGTAGGTTTCCCATGAGTCACTGGGTGACTCCAAGCTTATATGCATACTGACAGTGAACTTAAACAAATAAAAAACATTTTAAGTGGCAATAGAAAAGAAAGGCTAAATCATTGATGTCTTTCCAGGGACCCCTGGTGGGGTTTGCCCGGCTTTGTTGCTTTGCCCTCTCAACATTTATGCATATTCTAATGCCTAACACTTAGTGAAGGGTTGTCTAACATTGCAAACATGGCACAGAAGGTGTTTCCCTCTCTCACTGGCTCTTCCATGCTAAACTTAGGTTCTCTTATTTAAGCACTTCCACATTCTTAAGGGCACCAAGGTCTATTCACTTATTTGTCCACCTCCTTAAACTAGACTCTTTCCTGAGATTGATCACAAGGTCCATCTATCATACCATCAAGGTCCAGTAATCAAAAATTCCTATTTGAGCCCAGAGGTGGTGGTGCCTGCCTTTGATCCCAGCACTCAGGGGTAGGCATGTCTCTGTGAGTTTCAGGCTAGCCTTGTCTATGAAGCTAGTTTCAGGACAGCCAGGGCTACACATAGAGACACCTTGTCTCAACTCCACCTACCCCTGCCAAAAAATTGCTATTTGACTACCCTGATTAACATAACCAATGAGAATTTACCAACCCATCTTAGTTCCTTCTAACACAGACCTTCCCTTTCTTAACTCTTAAAATTCCTGCAAAGATATTTGCTGCTGTTTCTGATTCAGTTCAGCCATATTTGCCTTGCTTTGTAAAGGATCCTTTGTGTTAGAAATTGTTTGTCTGAGGGCTGTGCCTAATTCAATGCCCAGGGGAGCAAGTAGGACTCAGATCCCTTTACTTAGATGAAAGGGTAAAAATCAAAAGAAACTTTTAGGCTACAGTGCTATTAACTTTTTCTTTTTTCCAGCTGTTTTGCAGTTTAGCTATCTGGGAAAATTATGTATTTAAGTTTCAGGAACAGACTATGAAGACTAGACATGGTAAAACTAACCGTGTGAAGACCAGACAGGTAGTATGAAAGTGATAGCAATGATGAAACTAATTAAAATAATCATACTTTCACATTATTTTCACTTAATTTTTCCTTGTGAGGAGAGCTGTTAAGAGCTACTCTCAGAGACTTTTATCCATAAAACATAATTTTCCTAATGAGGACTTATCCTGTACTGAGGAATATATTCATTTTATGACTAAAACTGTACACTGTGCAGCATTTTCCATCACACCCTTCCTGCTGGCTACCACTCTTTGCTCTGCCTCGACATTGTGAAAGACCCCCGGAGTGGGGAGACTCTCAGTCAAGTCCCAGGATAACACGACCCCCCAAGAACTCATGAGAGACCGTCCTTGCGGCAATCACATGAGGTTTAATGACAGGAACCAGCTGGGACCAAAACTCATATCCCACACAGGGGTAGCAGAGTTCGACCCTGAGTAGCTGGGAGAGGGGGTATTTAAGGGAAGAAATGAAACCACAACCTTAAGGGGGTAGGGAGGGCATCATTGGAAAATCCCGAAAATACCAGTGATAATCACAAGGGGGTAACTCCCCATTTCTCAAGATTATAATCTAACTTTATGGTCAGCTAGTTCCTGGAACAGAGTCACTGAACTGGCTAACCTAGATTTTTGGCTTTACTCTTCCTGCTAGAGGGTCTGGATTTTATCCTGGTGTTTCAATTGATGCTTGTGATTTTTCCAGATTAAATATCTATGTTATCTATGTGTTTGTCCTGTTGAGGTTAGATCATTACATGAATCATAATTTATTTCACAATAATTCATGCTGTTACAAGGATTTCCTCTTTTATAACCTAATACCTACCCATTTCTTTATCTCTCTCTCTCTCTCTCTCTCTCTCTCTCTCTCTCTCTCTCTCTCTCTCTCATGTATGTAAATAGAGAGACAGAGATTTCATTCCTATATCCATTTGTCTTTTGATGGACAGTTAGACTTAATACAATGACCTAAATAACTGAAATAACCTATTTTTATTACCTTGGCTATTGTTGAAATGAAGATAAGGATATGGGAATCTCCCATATGTTTTCTTAGCTCCTCTGAATAAATACTTAGAAATGAAATTGCTGGATCATATGATGATTATGTTGCAATGTAACTCTATTTTATCAAATGTTTGTACCAATTTATATTTCTGCCAGTGTGTGAGAATTCCCTTATATCCAAAACCTTAACAATATGTGATATGTATTTTCCTTCTAATAAAAGTTATTCTATTAGATATTGGATGTGTATTTTTGAATATTTTTATCAATGTTTATGAATCAGGGTTTCATTGTGCTATAATTTCTATTCAGGTTTTTCTTTGATATCAATAAACTGATTGTTTGCCTAATAGGTTTGGAAGTTCTTTTCCTACTACAGTCTTTGAAACAGTGTTTGAAAGATTGATAAAACTATTTTAATTCTATTTTTCTCTCCTCTGATCATAGATATTTGTTTTTTAGACACATTTATTATTGCTTCCTCCATAAAGGTTTCAGTACATTCATGTTTCAATTTCTACTTATTGTATTTTTCAAATAATTTTGTCATTTTTCTATTTTCAATTTAGTGACAAAAATTTGTTCATGGCAGCCTGTTCTGTATGTATTTTGATGCTTTTGAATTTGCAATATCTCCTCTTTTAGTTACAATATTGATTTTTTTTCTAATTTTCTTTTCCAAATGATCAATTCAGTACCATAAGGGTCTACAGCTAACATCAGTTAACGGTGTATTATAGGAGATGTAGGAACTTCAGGTTCCTCTCTTTCCCCTCAGCGGACAGTGGTTCCTATTTGCTCCACAGTAGACAGTCATAGAGGTGGAACATTGGCTGAGACAGTAGCTAAGGCCATGGTTGCCCACACTGACCACTGGTTGTTCTCAAAGTCTTTGGGATCTCTTGGAATTTTGAAAGATCCTATCTGTTATCTAAAGTTCCCAAAGAGGCACAATTATCTAAGAATTGCTAACAAGTTGATGTCATTGAAATATATGAGCAAGGACAACACCTATTCTGCCATCTGGCTAATTCTTTGTGGCTTCATTGTTATGGAACTGAGAAATTCAAAAGTAAAGACATTTAATAAATGGTCCAATACAACTCATCAAAGCAAATGTTCAGCTAGTAAGCCAACATTTCTTGTACAAAGGATTTGATACGTACATCACTTCTCTACTGTTAAATATAAGTAATACTCAGCTTTTACTGGGTTTAAATGACAGTGTATATTTGTCATCTCAAAGCTTCTATGCAAGAATTTGATGCCAGCCTGACACAGAAGTTATGGCTTTGAGGCAAATTGTCCTAAATTTCACTCAATATTCTGGAGCCTTAGTTAAGTGACTTGTGTATTAAAACCTAAACACAGAGATTAATGTTCTCCCTTGTATGTTGCTTCTGCTTTAACATAAGCTTGCCTGAAACCATCTGAGATTCTTCTGTTGAAAATTATCTGTTTAGATCTTTACCCCATTTTTAATTGAGTTATTTGGTATTTTGATGTCTAATTTCTTGAGTTCTTTATATATTTTGGAGATCAGTCCTCTGTCTGATATGGGGTTGGTGAAGATATTTTTCCACTCAGTAGGATGCTTTTTTGTCTTATTGACTGTGTCCTTTGATTTATAGAAGCTTCTCAGTTTCAGGAGGTCGAATTTATTTACTGTAGCTCTCAGTGTCTGTGCTACTGGGGTTATATTTAGGAAGTGGTCTCCTGTGCCCATGAATTGAAGGCTACTTCACATTTTTTTTCCTATCAGATTCAGGGTAGTCAGATTTATATTGAGGTCTTTAAACCATTTGAACTTGAGTTTTGTGCATGGGGATAGATGTGGATCTATTTTCATTCTTCTACATGTTGACATACAGTTCTGCCAGAAACATTTATTGAACATGTTTGCTTTTTTCCATTGTATAATTTTATCTTCTTTTCAAAAATAAGGTGTTCATAGGTTCATTGATTAATATCTGCGTCTTTGATTAGATTTCTTTGGTCAACCTGTCTGCTATAATCAAGGCGTTCTTAGAAACAATGCTTTTTCTGAGCATAATTAAAGCAGAACTCCATACCCTCTGGATTATGCAGAATATGTGGCAAAGGCAGACATTATGTTAATGAATGTAGATCAACAAGAGACATTCAAGGTAACACTTTGCCATTGGGAAGCTCCTTGAGGGGCCTCTTGCAGGTCCCTATGCCAAATCCAGTTCAGTCATTTCCTGTCATTATTGAGGAAACTATTTCTCAGAGCAATTTAAAACCTAATGCCTATTGTAAAAAACCATACTGCTCTGGGTTATAGAACCACTATAGAAGAGAGTACAAACACTCAGAAAAACCATAAAGTGAATATTTTGGCAAACTTCTATAAATGAACAAAGACTAAAATATGTGAATAAATGACATTGTCACTGAAGGTCTGGTAGACACAAGGGCAGATGTAAGAATAATTGCATCAGATTCTTGGCTCTAAATTGACCTCTTTAGAAGGTAAATGTCCAGCTCTTAGGGATCAAAACTTTATCTCAGGTAAAACAGAGCACAATATGGGACAAGCTTATTGATGCAGAAAGACAGAGAAGGAAATTAAAGCCATATGAGGCAAACACAACAATGAATTCATTTGGATGTGATTTGTTATGGCAATGGAGCACTAAGATTAACAGTCCTGCAATCTTAGGAATAAGCCAAAAGTTAACTTATGTTTCTGGGAAAAATATTAGAAAGTTTTATAAAGAACAGTCACTGATCATTCAGGTTGTATAAGAACAGGGCACAATAGCTGCTGATCTTCCAAAGGCACCAACAGCCCTACCTTTAAAATGTTAACAGACAAACTTGTATGGATTGCACAATGGGCTTTAACAGCAGAGAAGCTGCAGGTCTTAGAACCATTGGTGCCAGAGATACTAAATACTCAAAATAATGAAGAATCAACCAGCCCTTGAAATTCTTCTTTATTTGTTGTTAAAAAGAAATATGGAAAATGGAGAATGATAATATCTAAGAGCTGTAAATAAGATGATTCAGGCAATGGGCTCTCTACAGTCTGGAATTCCTTTGTATTCTTTATTGCCAAAATAAGGATGGTTCCCAACAAAGCGATTCCACCAGGACTACAATAACACCACCAAAGTGAAAAATTCCAGTTGGAGTACAAACTGTTCAGAACAATTTTAGATGGGTAGCTGAGATGGTCCAGCCTTACAGGCTACTCTACCTAAGACTTGAGACAAGCCTTGCAGTTTCCTATTATGCAGACTGGACATAGCTACCTCTCCCAGGACTTGATAAGTACCCCCAAAGTTCTCGTCCAGCATTTCCTAAGGATTCTGTTGCGCCCAGACAGCAGGAAGAAATTTAAGAACATGATGTACACATTCCCAAGAGGTGGGAAAGGTTGGATTTTGATCTTTCATTGGATTACAGATATTTGTCACTGTTGAGGGAGACAGGTTGCAAGTTGTTATTGGTAATGATTAGGAAAAGAGATAAACAAAGGAGATTAGATTCAGGATTACTTCTTTGAAAATGAAAAAGGAGGATAAAAGAGAAAAGATAGAATAAAAGTAGATTATTGAATCTACTCTGAAAAAAAGGTGGACGCAGATATGAAAGGATAAAAGTATAGATTATTAAATTTATTCCTAAAAGAATAATGGGAAGATATACATATGATAAGATAAAGAGGTGGATTATTGAATCTACTTTTCAAAAACAACTACTACTTTTAAATATTTTACATTGGATTGGACTTTTGTGTATATACAGATTTTGTATATTGATATAATTTTGAGATTATTTTGTTTAAACATACTGTACATGCATTTCTATTCTTATTCAAGGTATTGTACCTATACAATTCATTTAAGAATGTAATGCAAGTTTCTAGTTCTTGAAAGTTATTATTACCAACTATTTAGGATAATAAGGAAATGCAGTTTAGTTATTAGTCAGCTATTACAATCAAACTTGTAGTCATACTAGGCATGTTTTCAAGGTCAAACAGATATATTTTAGATAGACAGGTCATCTTCAAACACTTCAGAAATCTATAGAATATATCATTTAAGATGTGTTAATAATATAAATTCTTTTTTATGACAATGAGACATGTCTGCTCCTGGCAGCACCAATCTACTTCAGAGAAGAAGATGGGCATTGAAGAAACTCCACCATGCAGTTTATTTTTTTCTGACAAAGTAAGCCTCTGGACAAGTTCTTTTGACTTGATTGTTAATGGTATGATATCCAAATTGAACAACAGGACACAAAGGAAAGTGACTGACAAACTTTTTCAAGACAAGGAGAGACAGCCCTTCAAAATACCCTGCTTCACAGAAAAGCCTGTCAGATATACCAGACCTGTAGCCCAAAGATAGATGCTTCAATTCTGTGGAGGAACTTTGAGTTACTATGCAAGAAGCTAGATGTTTTGTCGTGTTTTACATTTTTTTTGGAAGTCACTTGCTTGAACTTTCTGCTACTCAGTTAATGCTATTTTCTTCTCTGGTCTCTGATGAAGTTCAAGACTAGATGTTACAGTTTTCCCTGTTTACCAGATTCAGAAAAGGAACTCATTAAAGAGGTATAAAGTGTATAAGTTTGAGAGATATCAAAAGCTAGTTTGGAATGGTAATGCAAGTTATGATAAATAGTAAATTAGGTACAAGACTTGGGACTCACAAAGACAGGATAGATAATAGATGATTTTCTCTGAATTTATCAAATGCAAATTGGACATTGTTGACATATTTATTGCCTATATATATTGTTTGTAGTTATTGTACTTATTTTATATAGTTGTCCTTATGTTAGTTATAGCTTTCTTTTTTATGTTAGACAAAAAAGAGGAAATATAGTAATATTTTGTTTGTGTTTTAGCAGTTAAAGCTTGCCTAAAGATCAAAGTGCGGAGCTAAGCCACTAGTGGTCAGGGAGTGGTGGCACAGATCTTTAATCCCAGTACTAGGGAGGTGGAGACAAGAGTGATATGGTTGGGTGGAAAGAAGAATATATGGGTAGAGGAGTTTTAAGAACATAGACTTTTCTTAACAGTGAGGCCTGTCTGCGTCTGGCAGTATCAATTACTTCAAGAGGATGATGGGCATTGAAGAAGTTCGTTATGGAATTTCTTTTAAATATGACAAGGCTAGCCATTTTGGCAGGAAATTGCTTTTGCCTAAACTACTTGATGGGATGCTATATTAACTGGGCACACAGGACCCACAAAAAATTACTGCTGAACTTGCTTAAAGAAGGTTAAGACAGTCCTTCAGGGTTTCTGGTTCATAAAAATATCTGCCAGACATTCTACATGACACAAAAGAAAGTATCTGACAAGCTGCCAATGTAGGCAAAACAGTCTTTCAAATTTCCTACTTCATGGAAAAATCTGCCACATACTGTGAGCCTGTAGGTTGAATATGTATGCCCCAAAGTTACAGAAGAACTTTGGGTTACTGTCCAGGCAGTGTGATGTCTCTGTCAATTCTAGAGTTTTGGAAGTTGCTTACAATGCACTTCCTGTTTACTTAGGTAATATATCTTTCTGGGGTGGAATTAAAAATTAGGTAATTTTAACTGTAGTTTACCTTAGTTATGACAAAAGATAAATTAGATATGAAACTTTAGACTCACAAAGATAAGATAGATGAAAGAATAGTTTCTTTAATCTTTCTCTCATACAAATAGACTAAATATTACAACTGTAACTCTTACTTGATAACTGTTTTGCTATATGGGAATTTTACTATGATAAAGTTAATACCTTCCTTTTTATTTAGACAGAAATGGGGAGATGATGTGGGATCTCCCTGTATGCTGTGAATATGTTTCATCACCACTGGCCCAAACAGCTTATTAACCACTGGTAATAAAACATATTCACAGCATACAAGGGGAATCTCACATCAAACCCCTATATCTGACTCTGTTTTTTTTTTTTTATTATTAAGACCAACTAGAATTCACAATATACTCCTTGATATGACTTGGTTTTTAGAAGAATTCAGGGAAAGCTGATGGTCAGGCAGCAACTTCAGTCTTGTGTTTTATATGTAATGTGCTAGTAGGTTTAAGACATCAATTTGAGTTCAGCCCTACGTTTCTAGTAAATATATTGTCAAACTGTTTAAATTATATGCAATTAAGTAACTATAGTAATAATCCTACACTGTCATATATTAAATGTTGCAACAAAACCTACCCCTTCAAATAATTCCTCAGGGAAATTTGTGTTTCCTATGGGCTAATCATGTTAATACCATATCAAAAAATCAAAATCTCCAGAGTGATTGGCTATAAATACAAATACAACCTAAAGCTTATCATTAAAATAAAATAATAGAGAATTCTAGAATCAATAAGTTTTGCACTAAACATAAGTGGGGCTAGATATTTTGATGTTATGGCAGTTTGTTTAAATTCTTTAGGGGAGAATCCAGGCATGCAAGTTGTCTCCCAAAAAGCAGAAAATGAAATCTGGTGTAATCAAGCTCCTCATGTCCAAGATCCTTGATACTTTGTGACTGTGTCAAAATAGAGTTTTCTCGAGGTGCTGCTGCATCCTTAATTTTGAGCACGTCAATGATTAAGACACATTGTTT
Organism: Ondatra zibethicus; assembly: GCA_004026605.1. Lineage (NCBI taxonomy): Eukaryota > Metazoa > Chordata > Mammalia > Rodentia > Cricetidae > Ondatra > Ondatra zibethicus. Next base: position 327,595 of record PVIU01000319.1, read on the forward strand.
TATGTTCTCTTCCCAAAAAGTTCAATGTGGACACTCTTATATTCTCATTCTGCTTATCTATTATCACCATCAATACTTCATTTTCTGCCTCACATATATTCAATATATCTATTAATGTCTCTTCATTTCTCTTCAGACAATTCTCCCTCACTTTCAGTTTACTTATTTGTTCTTTTTATTTGTTGTGACTCTGACAGCAAGACAGACCCCATTCTAGTTTTCTTTTGATTTCCTTGCAAACCCGATTTCCAGAGGCAGCTCTCCCATCTCAGGCTCTTTAAATTGCTTTTCTGTCCTTCGGGTTTGCAATAATTTCATGGTATTTTCACTAACTTGATTTAAGATATTGCCACAATTGCAACATAATAAGAGCTGCCATTTCTTTTTATTTGCTTTTTAATAAAATCTAGCCTTTCATGGCCAAACTCATGTTTGAATCTCAGTCATAATTCATACCTAGAATCCTCCTGAGTTCATGCATGACCCTGATTCTCTAGTCTGAAGACAAGACAATTTATCAAATGGGACCACTTCTTGTTTCCTTCCCAAAAATAAACATGAATACAGTTACTGGTAACATTTCTAATACTGCCTATGTATAGTCTCTAAAAGTTAAAGCTAGAAATCAAAGTAAGTGTTCTTTGTATTAATGCAGATCAACAGACTTGCCTGGAAAGAAAAAGTTTAATTCAACAGTGTATGGATATTACAAGCTGCTTAGAAATCTCTTGAAATACTAAGCATAGTTACATGACCACATTTAAATGTCAATATCTTGCAATTCAAAAGGCCAGCAGCAGTCAGAGTACTCTCTGGGTATTTGCATATGACCTAACAATGCATTCTACAATTTAAGGTTTAGATTTAATACTCATCTCCAAAGAGAAGCAGGGAGAGCCCTTATTAAATTTATTGCCTAAAGGAGGAAGCTCCTTCAAACATTCTTTAAGAGGTAGGTAGAAGAGGGCAAATATCTCTGGCTTTTTAAATGAAAATAAAAAGTCAAGAATGGATTGCTATGTTAATGAGTCAGAGCCTGAAAAATAAACATCAAATTGGTGCATCATATTTTAAGAATAGTTAAAGAAAATAAATTAAAGACAATTTCAGCAGATAAGAAGAATCACAATAAAGCATTGAATTCCTGACATGTAATGGATATTTTATACATTTTAGTTGTTTCAAAAGTGCATGAAAATGTTTTGCTCTTAATCCAGAGATATATAGATTAATTTATAAATATTATGTGACCTTGTCAATACTTGTTATCGGGCTAGGAACACAAAGGGGCCCATTTGCTCCAAGGTATTATTAAAATCTAAGCAAACCATTCATTGGAAACAATGCACTTTTGTTATTTTAGTTGCTCCAACCAATAAAATCTTACTTAAATTAAAAAGTGGAAAAATAGAATAAGATTCTCATAACCAAACACTCAACACTCAGGAGGTGGAGAAAGGAGGACCTCCATGAGATAGAATCCATGGTGAGGAATGTGAGTACTAGGCAAGCTAGGGCTACCTAGCAAGACAATACCTCACAGCAAATAACCATAATATGTAAATGTGTGTCATCTCTGGTTCTCTTTGTTTTTCTGCCATGTTTAATGATGTTTATCAATGAACTTAACTTTCCAAAGGTGCACTGTGAGGTAGCTGGTCGGATAGCCCTCAGAGGCAAACTCAGTGATGTAGTCCTAATTGCTAATTTCAATCTAAATAAACACTCGCCCTCTTCTTTGAAAAAAAATACCATGGAAAAATAGTATGATATCTAAACTGTGGTAGAATATAAAAAAATCACCCAAATTAAAAACAAAATAAAACAAAAACTTACTGCGTTCACTAATCCTATGTAAATACTAACACTTTCTTACCACCTCGAAAGGAAAATCCCAGTTAATACGAAGCATGTGAAACAGGGACTCTGAAGTTTGTCGTCTTGCGGCTGCTGTAACGTAACAAATATACTATGCTCAGTGCTTGAGAGTGAAGGAAAAGAAAGAGAAGGTGTGACTGCCTATACACATGGAAAATTATGTTCTGATACTTACACACTTTTGACTACTTATTTCCCCCTGGTGGATGAGAAAAGGAAAGAATTGGATTATAGTAAATGTTGATTATTATCTATGAGAATAAAATGAGGTTGAAAGCATTTTAACACCTTTTAGAGAACTAGGAAACAGTGCAGGAAGAACACATGATGTGGAGGTTAAGATGGTGTGCTCTGGAGAGTGTAGGAGTGGGTGTATTCACTCTGATGTACATATCTGCCCATGCATCACACTCTGTCAGAGGCCGCACCTAAATGGCAATAGTTCAGAGTTGATTTTTGTTGTATATACTTCTTTAATACAATATCATTGCTAATTATTATTATTAATTTTTTTGAAACAGGGTTCCTCTGTGTAACTCTGACTATCATGGAACTTTCTTTGTAGGCCAGACTGACCTGGAACTTACAGAAATCCGCTTACTTCCATCTCCCCAGTGTTAGGATTAAAGGTGTGTGCCACAACCACCAAGCACTATTATTTTTGCTGGTAGCCCATTATTATCCCATTTTCTACAGCAAAGATGTCAGGGAATTCATAAATAGGGATGGGTTTTGTTTCAGATGAGTCGATCTAGTTTTGATGAACTTTGCTCATGTATTATTGATTTCCAAAATATAATTTTCAGTGTATTGCCTTTTATTCCATCACTCTGCAAAATCAATGTCCTTGGTTTTGCAGAGGATTAGAGAAGGTTTACTGACAAATACGGTGTATTACTTTCTCTTAACATAGGGCCCTCTCACATTCTTCAAATACTCTAATACTCTTACTTTATATCAACACTAAAGTAGTGACAATTGTGTCTAGTATTCTTCCCCCTAAGACCTGGTCCATTCTTCTTTCTGATCCTTGGAAACCCCTCATGCTCCACATTAATTGTCAATATTAATCCTGTTATTTTTGCAGCAATGTTCTGGATTCTAGGCCATGTCCTATGGGGTGTATTTTAGGAGCCAATTATCAGTTTAATATGCTTGCTGGGTTAAAATAGAAGATAATTATTTTAGCTAGAGATAGTAGCTATGATTTATAAAGCATTTACTTTGTCAGGCATGATTTTTTTTTTTGAGACAGGTTTCAGCAACAATAACAAAAACTTCAGTGGAGAGTAAAACATGAAATTCAGAAGTTAAAACAAGTTACAGAACTTCATGGTCAGACAATAACAACATCAGGATGTGAACAGGTTTCAGGGACCACACATCTTTGAAATAGCCTTTTCTTATTCTTATGATTCATTAATGTGCACGGGTGTGTGAAATCATGTCTCTCTCTCACTCTCTGTCTCTCTGTCTCTCTGTCTCTCTGTCTCTCTCTCTCTCTCTCTCTCTCTCTCTCTCTCTCTCTCTGTGTGTGTGTGTGTGTGTGTAATACATGTAGACTGGCATGCCCATGAAGGTCAGAGAATAACTTTGTAGAGTTAGTTCATTCCTTCTACTCATTTGTGTTTTAGGAAATGGATTGGGCCATTATACTTACATAAGTGTCTCTATCCTATGAATTATCCCATCAGTCTTTGGTCTGTATTTAAAAGTGCTTTTTCCTTATTCATATATATATATATATATATATATATATATATATATATAGTATATATATATAGTATATATATATAGTATATATATATAGTATATATATATATATAGTCTTTAGAACAGAAAAATAACTAAATTTAACTCAACAGTATTTATTTGATTCACACATGAAAGCGAGAAATATAGTAAGTGAACCACATTTTTAAAACCTTTTTATGGTGCAGTTCTTTTATTTGAAGTATGAAATCATTTGGCTGAATGAGAAACTCCTACTATGTTGCCATAGTTGGCAAGGAAAGGATCTTTGCCAATAGAATTTTTTTAATTGTTTATTTTTTTTCAAAAGTAGGTTCAGCTACATAATGTGTGGACTTTGCTACAAAATCAGACTACAAAGATTTCACAAGGGCTGGGGAGATGGCTCAAAGTTTCAAGACAGTGTCATGCAAATATGATGACAGGAATTCATAGACACCAAATCTTCATCGTTTTGGAGGTGGGAATAGGAACCCATCTGTCATTCCAGCCTGTGAAGAAGGGATGTATGTGATCCCAAGAGCATGATTACTAGAGAGACTAGTCATAGAAAAGAACTCTGGGTTTGATTGAGAAGTCCTGCTTCAATGAAGAGAAATCTGGCTTCCATATGTAAATATGTCCATATGCATACATACTCACACACAAGTGGGCCCACACATGCAACCGCAAACACACACACACACACACACACACACACACACACACACACACACACACCAGGGAAACGAAACAAATCTCCTACAAGAGGAATGGTTGTCACATTCACGTGGACTGTTTCCAAATGCAATATTATGAACACCTGAGTCTGAACTATTCTTGCACATACTGTCTAAGGCTTTATCTGCAAATATAAAAATTTAGGAAATTCAAAAATGATGCTGGAGAATGATAAACTCATGTATGGAATATTTGGTGTACTGGGTACTATAAAACTGGTCATATTCCATATTCTTTCTTTTTGATTTTTTTCTTTTTACTGAAAAAATATTTTTTCTTATATAATATATACTGAGTATGATTTCACCCCCTCTACATTTCTAAGAGCCTCCCATGCAGAGGACCAAGCTTAGACCCACACAGCATCCATATTTGTTGCTTCAGTCTCTATGAGCCCTGCTTACTGATTCTGTGGGCCATGTCTTCATTGTGTCCTTAATCCCTGTCCTCTCTGGCTTCTATAATCTGTCCTCCTCCTCCTCTCTGTATCTGCTTCCATCAGTTGCTGAATGATACTTTTTGATAACAATTGGACTAGGCACAGATCTATAAGTATATCAGAATATCATTAGGAATCATTCCATTGAATTCCATTGAAGCCATGTTTGGTTCTATTTTGGGTCTCAGAGAGGCTCTACCTCTGGTTCCTGGCACTGTCAGAAGTTAGCTCCCATTCCTGGCATGGGCCTCAAGTTGGACCAGCATGGTTTGGCCACTCCCACAAATTCTAAGTCACCTTGCCCCAGTACTTCTTCCAGGCAGGAAAGATTGCAGGTGAAAGGTTTTGTGGTTAGTTTTATGACCCAGTCTCAATGTTACAAGCCTTGCATGGGTTAGAATATGGCTAAATGGGGCTCTGTATCTCCCATTACTAGCAAACTTTGCTAGCGTCACTGTTGTAGATCCAGGGAGTTTCCACTACACTAGGCTTCCACATTTCTTCGCAAATGTTCCCTAATTCCATTTGTCCTTCTCAGTACTGTTTCTCACTCCCTGTCTTTTCCATTCCCACCAGACTGCTCTGGTTCTCATCCCACCTGTCCCCAATTCATCCGTAAAATCTATTTTATTTCTAATTTATTTCCCTTTCCCAGGAACATTCATGTGTCTTCCCTTGAGCTCTCCTTATTGCTTAGCCTCTCTGGGTCTGTGGACTATAGTATAATTGACCTTTACTTAACAACTAATGTCAAGTTACAAGGGAATGCATACAATATTTTTGTTTCTGGGTTTGGGTTACCTCACTCAGGATGGTTTTGTCTAGTTCCATCCATTTGCCTGAAATTTTCATGATGTCATTATTTTGAACAGCTGAGTAATACTCTATTGTGTAAATGTCCCACATTTTCTTTATCTATTCTATAGTTGAATAACATATAGGTTGTCCAGTTTCTGGCTATTATGAATAAAACTACAAGTTACATGGTTGAGAAAGTGTCTTTGTGGTAGGATGGAGCATCCTTTGTATATGCTAAAGAATGGTATAGCTAGGTCTTGAGGTAAATTTATTCCCAATTTTCTGAGGAACTGCCATATTGATTTTCTTGGTGGCTATATTAGTTTACATTCCTACAAGCAGTAGAGGACTGTTCCCCTTGATCCACATCATCAGAAGCATGATCTTTTGTTGGAGGAGGCCACTTGTTTCATTTCTGGCTACTCAGACCCAAAATAATCACACAGAAACTGTGTTAATTTAATCACTGCTTGGCCAATTACTTAAGCATATTGCTAGCAAACTTTTATATCTAGAATTAACCCATCTCCATTATTATATATTTTACCACAAGGTTGTATAAGACAGGTATAAGATGAAATCTCAAAATAGTTTTCATTTTAACTTCCTAATGACTAAGAATGTTGAACATTTCCTTACATTTTTTCTCAGTAATTTGAATTTCCTCTTTTGAGAATTCTCATTCCATTTTTAAATTGGGTTATTATTTTCTTGATATCTAGATTATTGTTTCTTTAATATTTTGGATATTACCCATGTACTGGATGCACAGTTGGTAAAAATTTCTTTCCCATTAAATAGGCTACCTCATTCCAAGGACCATCATATGATGGCCTTTGTTGTGCAATTGCTTTTCAGTTTCATAAAGTCCCGTTTATGATTTGTTAATCTAAGTGCCTGTGCTAATACTGTTCTAATCCAAAAGCCTTTTCCTGTGTCAATGACTTTAAGGCTATTCCCTATTTTGTATTCTATCAGATTCAGTATTTTTGGTTTTATGTTAGGGTTTTTGAACCACTTGGAGTTGTTTTGTGTGTGGTGATAAGTACATATCTATTTGAATTTTTTTTACTTGCAGCCAACTAGTTTTATTGGTACCATTAGTTGAAAATGCAGTTGTTGAAAATACATGCTTTTTCAGCATGTATTTCTGGATCCTTTATCATAAATCAGGTGTCCAGATTTATGTATTTGTCTTTAATTCAATTCCATTGATCACTGTGCCTGTTTTAGTGCTGATATGATCTGTTTTTCTTACTACAATTATGTAGTACAATTTGAGGTCTGTGGTGATATCTCTAGCTGTTCTCTTATTTTTCAGAATTGTTTCAGCTTTCCTGGATCTGTTTCTTTGCTTCCACATGAAGCTGAAATTTGTTCTTTCAAGGTTTAAAAAACAAAAAATCCATGAGCAGGGAAGATCTTTCCTCCTTATGCCATGAATTTCTTACTTCATTGCCTTAAAGTTTGGCCCTGCAACTCTTTCACTTGCATGGTTCCAGTTTTCCTAAGGTTTTCTGTTTATTTTTGTTTAATTTGAGGCTACTATGAATGTTTCGTTTTCCTGATTTTTTTCTTAGACCATTTGTCATTTGTATATAGGAAGCCTAAAAATTTTGTGAATTAATTTGGAATACTGTTGCTAGGCTTAAAGTGTTTGTCAACTGTAGGCGTGTCCTAGTAGAGTATTTGGGTCACTTTTGTTTACTATCATATCATCTGAAAATAAATACTTTGACTTATTCTCTTCCAATTGTCTTATTGTTTCAGCTAAGTGTAAAAATACTATATTGAATAATTATGAGGAGAAGTGATAACCTAAACTTGTTCATGATTTTAGTGTGGTATCTTTGAGTTTTTCTCCATTTAAGTTGATATTGGTTATAGTTTTGCAATGCACTTCCTTTATTTTGTGACAGTATGTTGCTTGTATTCCTAATCTCTCCAGGACTTTTATCATGAAAGGCCTTTTATGCCTCTGAGAATTATCTAATGAGATGACCATTGTCAGATAGGATACATTGTGTTATTTCAAAATTTTATATCTCTTGAGAATTTTTTTGTGTCTGATTATATGATCAGTTTTGGAGAAAGGTCCGTGGGTGCTGAGAATATTTTATGTTCTTTTGTGTTTGTGTGAAATGTTCTGTAAATAACTGTTAATTTTATTTCATTAATAACAATAGTTAATTGTTAAATTGCTGAGAGCTGTGGAAGTAATAACTAGTGTTCAGATGTCAATCAACCAGAGAAATGATTTTCTGATGGAGAAGAATCCCATCCAGGAAGGGCTTGCAGGACCAACTCTGGAAACTGCTGTTCCTCTCAGTAATTTCACATTTGCTAAAGCAGCTATGATGTCTCCCCAATACCTACACTGTAGTGTGTAATTTTATATGAGCTGTATATGTATTCTAGTGATTGAATTTCAATCTTATTGGGGCATATGTCCATGGATAGTCAAGAAGTATGATTTTGACATATGGAAAATATACTAGGATGTGATTTATAACTAGATTATCCCATGAGGACTACAAGACACTGAAAAGCCTACTTTGATCCTTTCACAAAAACTACCCATAATTAGCTCATTTTTACCTCAGAACAAGTTCAAATATTCATAGAGTGAATATTTCTATAAATGGATCATAAGTTAAAAATTAACGGTTAAGCACTAGGTCAGAGTCACTGATGTCCATCCAAGGTTATTAAAACAAAGCATCCTAAAATTCTATGCCAGTTTCCCTAACTAAACTTGGCTGATGACACAGGCCAGTGGTCACTCACTACTATATTCCTTAGCAATTAACAGTCTACACAACTTCCAATTTCAGTTTATCATATAAAACTCAAAGTTCAGCTAACTAATTATTACTTAGGTCACAAATAACAATTAATCAATTAACCAAGTTCAAAGAAAATTGGTCTTATGTCCAGCTACTGAAGATAAAATTTTACAATTAGCCAAGGCTGCAAAGAACGGTCTGATCTTGCAGACAAGGTTACAAGGTTCCCCCTTTTTTATGTTCTGGAGATTCAAACATGATAAAGCATATAGTTTTAGGGTTAAGACATTTTAAATGCCACTGATTTGGAAAGTGCCAGACACCATGTTCCTGCCTATGGGTTGCCATGGTAAATGGCTCAGCTCCTTATCATTTTCCCAAAGAATGTGCAATGACCAATGAGATGTAATTTTTGCAACATTTTTTTCTTATTTCCTAAGACTACTGCAGAAAATATATTTAAGCCAATGTACAAGAAAACAAGGGAGAACTGGAACAGAGAATTGAAACAAAGGAGAATGAGAAACTGTATAGGTAGAATTAGAGCTACAGAACAATAAAGAACATGCCCCTCAGCATGTATGTGAGCCTATAGTCCTTAGAAAAGATAAGTTCAGTTTCACTTCTTTCTCAAACCCTGGCTGTAGCCTTGAAAGCAGGTTCTTCAAAGCTATTAATACAAAATTTCTCTATTTTTTGTCTCAAATACCTGCCTATTGGCGAAAGTGGGGTACTGAAATCTTCCACTGTCAGTATGTGATTTAAGTTGGCATAGCTTTTCTTTTGTGAACTTTGGGACCCTTTTGTGCAAAGAAACAAATAGAGTGGACCAGAAAAGATATTCACCTTGGCACATAATAAAACACTAAACATATAGAACAAGAAATAGATATTAAAAACTGCAGTGGAAAAAGGCCAACTAACATTAGAATAAATCTTGGCTTCTCTATGGAGACTCAAACTCAGAAGGGACACATGGACAGATGTTCTACAGACTCAGAGAGAACAAATCCTAGCCCAAACTACTATCAACAAAATTTCTATCACAAATAGATGAAAAAATAAGTCATTTCTTGATTAAATCATTTTCAGCAATATCTACAAATTTAGCCCTATAGACAGTTCTAGGAGAAACCAATTTAAAGAGTATAACCACATAATCCCAGCCAGGAAAACATAAATAATAAATAATTCAAAACCTGCAATCAATACAGAAGCAAACACACACACACACACACACACACACACACACACACACACACTTACATCACCACCACCTTCATCTCTATAACCACCAACACTATCACTAACACCATAAGCATCACCACCACCACCACCACAACAACAACAAAAAACAATAAAAGGAAGTAGCAGTGCTTACTGATATTATTCAACAACTGTCTCAATTCTCCAATGAAAAGGCACAGAATAACAGAATAGATGAAGACTATTATCCATCCTTCTGCTGCAACTAAGAAACATAACCTCAACATTGGTGAGAGACAGTATCTCATGGTAAAAGGAAAAAAGATGTCTCAAGCAAATGAACCCAAGAAGCTATTTTCTGCATCCATTTTAAAATGTGACGAAATAGATCAAAGTGAAACTCATCAGAACAGATAGGGAAAGGATACTACATACCCATCAAAGGAAAAATCCACCGAGAGGACATTGCAATTCTGAACAACTATGCACCAAACTGGTCATATTTCTAGATACCAGACCTGATTAGGAAGATTTATCAATATTCTGAGTTCTGATACATTGGGGGAATTATAATGCTTTTTTAAACTTTCACAACTTCTTGTTTGGAAGATGAGGGGATCTATATATTTCTCTAAAATAAGTTCACTTGAGCACTGATGTGAAGATTTCTAAGTGGGCCTTGAAACTTAACATTAAGATAGCAATTGAAATGGGAACAATGAAGCATAGACAGGTGATTGACAGATTTAATGAACTACAATGGTAGTCTAGTTCAAGCAGTTGATAAAATACCCAAAGGAAAATGTTTAAGTTGTATTTTGAAAAAAAATCAAAGACAGAAGTTTATCTATGCCATACTTAAAAATCAACTTAAAATACATTTAAAAACTTAGGCCTGAAAATATAAAACTCTTTGAAGAAAATACTGGAGAATGGTTTCTTAATATCCATGTAGACAGGTAATGCATTCTTTGTATACCACCAACAGCATAGAGCAGAAAAATTATGTCATAGGTAAGAATTATCCTTTTTAGGGATATTTTACAGAGTCTTATGGGCACAGAAAACTTTGTGAATAGTAGAGATACTTCATGTAAATCTACTTATCATAAAAAAATCAACAAAAGGCAAGAACTTGAATATGATGACTGTACATATTTCCTTCCTTTCCATGGTTTCAGTTTCTATTCACATGCCCAACTCATCTATATCAATACATTAAATAATGCATTTTGTAAATTTCAATTATAACTTGATGGCTATTTTAAAAGGGAAAACTTATTTTATACAGCAAAAAATAATAAAAAGAGAAAGTTAGATTAGACTACAAAAGGTTTAACTTTATTTGGAAAAATACTGAAAACTCAAAAATGATCCATTAAAGAATAAATTATAATTTGATTTTATTGACTAATACAAATTTTAGATTTCATGTAAAATTTGAATTATTAGAATATATAAATATTTTAAAGATCCAATAACATTAAAGTAAATTGTGAATCAATAAATAAGCTAATGACCCAATATGTAGCTTTCCAAAGAAGAAACACATATGACCAAAACTGTGTGTCATCTTCATAGGATCTGGGTAGTAATGAATATCAAGCCAAGGGGATTCTAGAGCATACTAACTAAAATGTAAACCAGACACTAGTCAGCCCAAAATTACCAATGGAAAATAGTAAATGGAAAGATTTGGAACTGGTCTTAGGGAATAATGATACACATTTATCTACAAACCTGGAAGACAGCCTGGGTGTCTCTTGCCAACCCTTACTGTAAAACTGGGAACCCACTGGGTCTGACAAAGAGATTCTGTGAAAGGAGATCAGGCCCCTCCTTCTACTGTGCTATCAAGAAGAGAAAAAAATGAAGGAAAGTCCAGAGAAAACAATAAAAATCAAATGCTGCTGCCCACTGCAACCATATGTATGGTTGTATATTAAATTGTAACATGTAGAAACATAGGCAGATTTATCCATAGAGAGATGTTTTTATTGGATATCCTCATTTGATGGTAAAATTCATTCATTTCAAAATTAGAGCTTTCTGGCAACTTCACAGACATGAAGATAATCAAGCAAATGGGAAATTGTATTCTTCCATAGTGGTTATATTGAACACATCTTCATGGTAGTCCTGGAATACAATCAAACAAGAGCAACATCGAATGTCAAGCATAAGTCCTATATGGCAACTGTGTCAGATGAAAATGAACATCAATATACATATACCTGGAAGATCAACTATCTGAATTTGATAATAGGTTACATTGATAACTATATTTACAGATAAACAAAGATCTGTAAGATAGAACCATCTTTATATCCCTATCATTTATTGGACAGAGCTAGTACTGGGAACAAGTAGCTAATCTCCATATTTCCATTGCCTGGCTTCACATTCATTTGGAGTAAATATCTATTTGTATTTGCCATGCTAAACAAAACACTGAATTATAATTTCAGGAGAATGTAAGAAAGATATTTTCTAATAGTGAAAAATATTTAAAACCAATAGTGAGCTCTTTGGAAGGATGAAGCACTCCATAACACTGAGCATGTTTACTGGGAGCCCCAGGAACACTCAAGGGAAATATGTTTGAGATGATAGAGGTTAAACCTGGATCAATACTTCCATGATCCTACATACATCATTTGACTTTTTAATGTGTTTTATTTGAGCCTGGATCCTTCTATAAATAGTCATGACCTTATTTCCATCTCCAATCAACAATAACACTTTATAGTGTTCCCATGTTGTTAATTTAGCTTCATTTAGCTATAGGCTAAAATGCATCATTTCCTTGGTTGTTACCAAAACCCTTTCTTTAGAAACTGTTTTTTCATGATTTGCCATAAAATTACCATGTGGTAATTATGGGAGCTATTTCTTTTTTATACTCAATAACTGAAAAATCTTAAGAGTTAGTATTTTGAGATTTGTAACAGTAATTTATGAAGAGTCTCATCACCTGAAGATGTTACATTTTTAGCTAAGGAGAAAACTGCTGTATAGTTTTCATAGTCTAGACCCATGGCTTTCAGACTTCCCTAAACACAATCCTTTAATACATTATCCCATGCTGTAGCTATACCAGTGGCTCTCCACTTTCCTAATGCTGCAACCCTTTAATATATTTCCTCATGCTATGGTGACCAGTGATCATAGAATTGTTTTATTGCTACTTCAATATTGTAATTTTGCTACTGCTCTGAATAATAATGTAAATATATGATAAACAGAATATCTAAAGTGTGCCCACTGTGAAAGGGTCAATGAGCTCCCCAAGTGGGTCACAAACCAGAAGTTGACAATCACTGGTCCACATCATACTTCCCATCAAGTTTTAATCTCAGATAATTTTTATTTTATATTGACTTAAACTCCAAATTAAAAACAAAATTTCTATTTGAGGGCTTTTAAGAAGAGAAGCTGTAAAAATTATTATGATGGATTATGAAAAAAATTACAAGTTTTGAAACTGCACAAACACACACTCACTTATGCATACACCACACACACACTGCAGTATCACCTATTTATTCAGAAGATAACAATTAGCAACTGTTTAAACAGCAAACTTCAAAGTTTCAGTGTTATCCTGTACTAAACTGGATACTATGTATAAATATTATTACAACAATGGAAGCTGTAAATGGAAGTTACACTTCCTTAGAAGTCAGTACATCTTTTTGGAGACCATAACTACTGATATATGAAATATTATGGTTCCTCCACCCAGTACATTTACTAATAAGCACCTCTCCAATGGTTATTAAAATAGACCTAAAGGTATATGGTGCAAAATAATAAAGCATTGTACAAAATCGGGGATTGTACCCATTTTCCTCATGATTGGTAATTATTCTCCCTATATTTAAAGGAAATTCTCCAAATTTCATGAGATATTTCTCCATAATTTGATAAAGATATATGTTGCAAAATTTTTGAATCCCCCTCAACTTGCTGCTTAAAGAATTGGCACTGCATAAAAATACTACAAACAGATGTGAAACTTGAACATAATTTTGGATGTTTATGTGCCTTAGGTTGGTGAGTTTCAGGAGATAAACTTTTTTGCATGTGTGTATCTCATAAACGCTGTAAAACATAAGTGCATAAACCCAGAGTAATGGCTTTAGATTCTCCCCACATCTTGTGAAACTGAGTCCTTTTACAACAGCACTAGGGTCTGGATCCTCTTAGGCATTTTTCTGTGCCCCATTTTCCAAAATTGGTCAGCTTCTCTTGGCCTCTATATTTTTGCCACTCTGCACCCTTCATCTAGTTTGAAGTGCCATTACAGAATTACTGTCTCCTCTTTTCTGAAACAGCTAAGTTCCCCTACCCTGAAGCAGCAAAGTTCAGTTATGAGTTACTTGGTCATTAAACCTCTGTTCTAGGAGTGAAATACATTTGATATGCAACTATTTTATGTGTCCTTGTATTTGGGAAACACGTACCAAAATAATGTTAAATCAAATCAAATGAGAAACAATTACACAAATAGGAAAATGCAGAATGAATTATGTGCTGTCCTCATAGTGCAAAACAAATGTATAGAAAACCAAACCAATAATCTCTTTGTATGACAAGCTGGATGTGTTGATGTTAACTGAAAATCTAATAGGGAGACCCCCAGGAGATTCTTCTGTGAAGAGTTAGAACACTCTTCTGATTGGAAGCACACAGCCTCATAACTACACTGGCATTTTGAATGGTATCCTACTTTAGTATTACTTTCTAATTCACTGAAAACCATTCTGTTATTGATACCTTTATGAACGACTTTCACAAGTCCCAGTATCCGTAATAGTAGTTGATTAGAATATAACACTATGCTTTCTGCACAGCAAGATTACAAATGAACACAAGCTTCTTGTTTTCTGGGTTAGCTGGTTTCTAAATTATATAGGTTGGTTCATTCACTCCAGAAATTTGAGATAACTTACACTGTCTTTAAATTGCACTTGAACTTCAAATATAAATTATATTTTTATTTGGAATTATAAAATATTATAAATATAAAAATGAAGTCTTATTCATAAATCAAATAAATGCTTTCTATATTATAATTTCATTGACTATAATTAATTATCCTTAAACTGTTAATATTAATATATTTTTCTGAATTTTAAATAGTTTTAGTGGGGGAATTTTTTGTATTTTAGTGTGATATACACTCTAAAGTTCTGAAGTTCTTTTTAATAGCCTCAAATGCATGATATTCACTCTGAGAAGGTAACCAAGAAGTATCAATAGCATCTATTTAAATATATTAGCATTGTTTAATTATTTAAATAATTAAATATTTTAAATATATTAAATGCTTTAATTTGACTACCTTCCTTTTTTAAATGAATTTCATTATTATTATTTTTTTTCCATTCCAACAAGTTTTCCCTCTCCTCTCTGCTCCAAGTCCCTCTCTCCCACTTCCTCTCTGTCTTCCAATCCACTATCCTCCAGCTCTATTCAGAAAAGGGCAGGTGTCCCATGGATAGCAACCAAAAACAGGGCGTATCAAATTCTAGAAGACTAGGTCCCTTCCCTCATGTTAAGACCTGGCAAGGCAACAGAGTATGATGAGTAGGGTCCCAAAAATCAGGAAAAGTATCAGAGTTAGGTTCAATTTTTTAATTTGACTGTTTTCCTATTTTTAGGTGTGATTTTTTTCTAATTTTTATTGGGGAATAGTATAAACTTCTTGAAACATCTTCTTGATCACAGTATATGCTGATCTAAAATATGAAAATATTTTACTATCAACTGTAATCCTTTTGTAATTTAATAACTACTGTATAGCATAAAGTATAAGCAATACAGATATAAAAATATAGGATAATTATATAGATTAATTTTTCTTTCTTTGTGTTATGTATTTTCTGGTAGAATGCACTTATTCTCTTTTGTGAAATATTATTATATTAACTTTTCAAAATGCCTAAAATTAAGCAACTCAGCCCCTCTCATAAATAGAAGATACATTCTGAGAGCTAGGAATAAAAATTTAGATACAGGAATATCTCTGCTATTTCTAGTTCTACTAGTATATTCAGACAGATATTTATGGAAAAAGTCTGTGACCGTTTCTCACTCTCAATAGGCTTACAAATTAATTGCAGTCATAATACAAATATCTCATAGGATTCCCATGGAAAGAAGTTCATCATACTAAATTCCTTCCCATAGCATTGATACTGAGCCACAATTTCAATTCCACACAACTGAACTGATAGTCTTTTACAGACATTTCAACTCCCCTCAGCAATCAATACATATTTTACAAAGACTGAAAGGATATTTTAGTAAGATTTGGATAACAGTGAGCAAAAGTCAGGAAAGACATTGGTAATAAGCTAACCTTGATCAGTAAATACAGTTAAATTCATTACATACCATAGATTTTGAATAAAACTTTACATCTCTCCTGCCAGGGTTCTGCTGTACTTCTCAAATGATGTTATTAATTTCTGTTGTTGTTGCTTCTTGTTTGTAGAGCTGGTGATATCTCTTTTATTTTAGTGTCCTCTTTTATCCCCATTCTTTGAACAATAGAATGTTATTGGGGCATGATTAATGTTTATAACTAGGGATGACCTCAGACTCAGTGTTAATACAAGAAAAGGTAAGCCTTTTTGTTTTAATTTATTCTTCTCTCATTCCTTATCTCCCAACTACATTATATCCTCCCTCTACTCCTCCCAGTCCCACTCCCCACCACCTCCCATCTTCCCGGATCCACTCCTCTTCCTTTTCCCTTTAGAAAAGAGATTGCAAGGTCATTAAAGGCTAGGCTACAACCAAACACACAAGTTAAGCTTTAAATGCAACTTCCTTTCTAAATTAGAACAGACTGTCCCGGCTGTCATAACCATGGACCCCCTTTTCTAAACAATATTTTTATTTTCTAATGTTCCCTAATGCTCACATTAATGTTGACTAATGTTGATGTACTATAATAATTTTAATTTTAAGAAAACAAATTAGTTATGAGACATGATTAAAACATTTAAAAGAGATACTTTATTTCAATTGCATTCTACTTCATAAATTTAATAAATATGCCACACAATCATGATATTGGCAAGTCACTGTAAGTATAAGATATAGATTAACAAACACAATGCATATGAATATATATTTCAAATTAAGGGCACTACACTACAGCATATAGGTGAGTGATTAATTTTTTTAAAAATATCTACAAAAGTTACAAAAGTGCCAATGCAAGAAGTAATGTATTTGATTTCACATGAACACATACATATAAATGTATGGTTACATACATATACTAGGGATTATGTTTTTATTTTTGTTATAATCACAAGTTAGTAAAATATAATTTAAACTTAAGTTAAAACACAACAGATATTTTGCTTCATAATTAAGCAGGTAAATTAACCACTTAGCATGCTCTCACGTGTATGTATATGTTAAGTGGTTAATAGTGTGTGTGTGTGTGTGTGTGTGTGTGTGTGTGTGTGTGTGTGTGTGTGTGCGTGTGTGCATGTGTAGTATGCTTGAGTCTGTGTTTGGTGAATACATTTAAATATTCTCTCTCAGTAGTACTTATCAGAGTTACTATGCAGATAAGTAGGTCTAAATAGATATTTGCTACCTTGGCCAAATTTTCTATTCCTTTGTCTGATACCCTCCATCATTTGCATTCTCTTCTGAGTTATAGATTCTTTTCATAGAAGGAAGATAATGAAGATTTATTTTTTGTAATATTGCATTATCTATGTCCATGTGTCTGTATGTACACATAAATGCAAGAATTCAAGGACTAAAGAAGATGATATTAGATCCCCTTGGCCCAAAATTTCAATCAGCTGTGTGCTTCAAGAGCTCTGTACTAAGAAACAAACTCAGGTCCTTTTCTGATGTACTAATTTAAAAGTGTCATGGTATTAGCTCAGAAGGGCAATTTTTAGATCATCTATTAAGGAACTCAAAAAATGATGGCTAGTCTGAGACATGTCAGTGCTTGCACGTAATTCTAGTACTTGGGGTTACTCATTAAGGTCATAGGAATGAAGACAGCCTGGACTGCAGGACAATTCCTCTCAAATTAATTAATCATACAAACAGGAATCAAAGAACAAAACACAAAACAATGAAATCTTTAGCAAAAGGATCACAGCTGTGTTTACTCTAATACCCAAATTTATACATTATTAAAAACCTATAATAATTAAAATGGCATGATATTTGTATAATAATGGACACATGAAGTCATAGGAAAGATTAGGGGAGCAGAAGCAAACCTTTGTAATATTGTTTAATAGCTTTTATAGAAATTTGGCAAAAGTACAATAGAAAAAACATGATTATTTCAATAAAAATAATTGGGAGAACTACATATTGTTGTGCCAGAGAGTAAAACTGGACACATATAATACATAAAATCAAATTAAATTAGATGAATAGGAAAAAATAGACAAGAATTGACTCAAGTCTTTAAATTCTCAAAACCCAACCCTGGTGGCATGCTTCCTCCAGAAAATACACATCTCCTAAACCTCCAAATCAGCACCATAAATTGGGGGCAACTATTCAAATACAGATCCCTCTGAGGAAAATTATCATTCAAACCAACATTGGACCCACCAGAATACTGAATGCAGAGTTTGCAATACAGTTGCACAGTCAACAATCATTTATGTCAATGCCATAGGTATACAAAAACAAAAAATCACCTTTTTAATAAACTGTTAGACAAACTGGAGATCCATATGCACAAGAGAGGAATCAGATCATTTTCTCAATTCATTTATACATATAAACTTAAGTGAATGAAAGACTTAAATTTAGGGCCTGAAACTTTAAAATCATAATAAGAAAAAGCAAAAGGAACATTTAGAACAAGCAAAATGTAAAATCTTCCAGAGAATACCTGATGAGAAAACACCAAGCTCGAGCAAGGAAGTACCAGTACATCCTAATCTGGATGAACAAAATATAGCAAACTGACAGCAGTGAACAATGGCAGAGTGCTACAGGATAATAAACTTGTACACTGTAAAGAATTGTCACTCATATTACTTTAAGAAAGTGCTGATTGGCCAGTAGCCAGGCAGGAAGTAAAAGCGAGATGACCAGACTGAAAGAATTCTGGGAAGAGGAAAGGCAGAGAGGCAGTCACCAGCCAGACACAGAGGAAGAAAGATGAGACTACCTTACTAAGAAAAGGTCGCAAGTCATGTGACTAAACATAGACAAGAATTATGGGTTATTTTTAGTTGTAAGAGTTAGTTAATAATGAGCCTGAGCTAATAGGGCAAACAGTTTATAATTAATGTAAGCCTTTATGTGTTCTTTGGGACTGAACAACTGCGGGACTGGACAGGTCAGAAACTTCTGTCTACAGTAGTGTGGTGATAACAAAATGCTATAAGTACAAAATGTTATAAGCTCTTTCGAAGTTTGGCAGTTTCTAATGTAAGCATATTAGAATAGACATATATGAATATAAGGGTATATGTTTACCTTCACAATAAATCTTAACAGAAAATTTTGAATAGCTATATATTTGTTGTATTAGGAACTACCAAATCGTAGAAATAATCAGGGCATTGTTGAGCAGTTATAAATAATCTATTGCTTGTTAAGATATATTATTATTTTTCAGTCTAAAATGAAATGTATTATCAGCCCATGAAGAAAAGACAAGAAAGAAACTTAAACATCTGTTGCTTTATTGTCTGTAAAGGCTGTAAGATGCATAATTCTAACTATGTGGCATTTCGGAAAAGCCAAAAATAATAAGATGATATTAATGGTTTCCTAAGGATAGAGTGGAAAGAAGGATGAATGGATGGAAAACAGTGTTTGTAAAACTGCTTCTATACTCACAGAAAATGCCATTACAAGTTTTTCAAAATACATAAAATATACATAGTACAGAAATGAAAACTATGAATGCTGGTAAAATGATTTGTTAGTGAGGACTCATGAATTATTATAACAAAGGTACCACTCTGAAAGGAAATGCTGGAAATATGGGACTCAATGCATGTCCAACTGGCTGGAAGCACCCAAGAAGCTTTTGTTCTTCCTGCTCTGTTTTGCTATTAACATAAAACTTACATAATTAATCCATTTAAATGAACCGAGAAAGACTATTTAGAAGGTATTGACAATGCAAATGTCTAGTGCATTACCTTCTGGATAAAGAATAAGTGTGTATGTTACTATCATAAGATGAGGTATTGTCAAATATAGAACTAAAGCAATGTGCCAAATGCATGATGCAGAAAAGCAATAATGGTGCCATGTGAATGTCTAGAATGTGTTTCTGAGACAATCAATGAAAGACCTTATAAGTGAGAGGAAATGTTTATGCAATATGTAACATTAATAGATTACAAACATTGGGCCTAAATTGACATGGTGGTGGTGTGGGTTTAGTATGGGATTTCTCTCACAGGTTTATGTGCTGAAAACTGAGCCCTTAGCTGGTAGTACAAGTTTGAAGACTGTATAACTTCAAGAGTTGAAGTAATAATTAAAGGAAGTAGGTTACTGGGACACGCCTTGAGTTTCCATAGCCTAGCCTGACTTCGTTCCCTTCTCTGCTTTCTTACTACAGACTCAGTGCGACTAGTCACTTCACACCTCTGCCAGTCATGCCTTTAAGTCACAGGACAAAATAAACACTTCCCCAATTGCTTTTGTAAAATGTTTTCTCACAATAACAATAAAAGGAATGGATCCAGGCAGTTTCTGCCTGGAGAACAGGATGCATGCGGAGTGCTGTTGAGGGACGGTCCAAAGAACTTTACCTGTGTTTAGAAGACTTTGAGAGCGCCAGGCAAAATCTAATGTTTTATTGAACTGTGAGTGTGGAAACATCAGAAATGTGGAACTGACAAACTTAAATTTTCTCGATATAGAGCAGCAATTAGAATGAAGGAAGCATAGGAAGGATGAGTTAAGAGCTTCAGAAGAGGCCCTGACCTAGGATTGCAGCATCAAGATTTGGGAAGCAATGATCTGTGGTACAGATATCATGTGTTCTTTTGTGGTACTTTTAGTTTGAAGGTGCCTGGTGACAACCAATAGACTGTCTTAAACATCTTCATTTGTGACTTTGGACATGAATGAAGTCAGTACTGGGTTAAAATATAGGATTAACTGACATAAAGCTTCAAGAGTAGATGTAATAACAGAAATGATATGGGTGGAAAAGTAAAGGTGCTGAGACAAAGTCACCCAGCTGCTGAATTTGACTATATAGAGAGTTTTGATAGCCTTTTTGCATGTTTAAAAAGAGAGATGGCATGATTTCTTCTACTAGAACATGAGTTTGTAACTTTAATGTCACAATCTCTGTGTACCAAAAAGATTTGCATATCTCTTAACCTTTAAATGGACATTTTAAAATAATCCATTTGTTTGATGATAGTCATGTATTTCTTATAACTAGAAGATCCAAATATCATAAAATAAAAATCTAAAATAAAAGTTACAGAGTTGAGTATAAGAACCTTAAGTATCAAGTTTAATCTAGAAGTTGGTTAAATTATATTAAACCCAGTTTGGATTAAAATAACACAAAACTAACTTACCAAGAATGTCTATCAGGAATTACAAGTGGTTCAATCTTGTGGTCACTTCAAACTCAGATGGTCCTGCAAACTCAAGGTGTTCTTTGTCTTCTTCCTAGAATGATGGTCCTTTCCTATCATCTTTTAAAACAGTTTTTCCATTCCTGCCTTCTTTACTCACTCCCTTCCTCCTCTGTGTTTTCTTCTTAAAATCATCTTGGGAAGTTATTCAAATCAAACTCTATTTTCTAAGCATTGATTTTCTCGGCCATCTCAGTTCTTTAATTGTACAAACTCAACTTAGAATTACATCATTAAATCTAGAGACAGCATCAAGCCTTCTTGGAGTTTCATTCTTTTTTAATTTTTTTAGCAAAGTCCTTACTGAATACTGGTATTTTTGTTTGTTTCTCTATCTATATTTTCTAGACTCTTATTTGCATATTCTTGAATGTCTCTAGTGATTTTACTTTTAAAACTCTGAAGCTATGATTTTAGAATAGGTATCTTCCACGTCATTCAATGAATCCTATGTATTTTTCTTAGTCCTTCTTTTGTTTTTTAACACTCTGGCTATATTTTCATTTCACATTGTGTTTTCTCTTCTCTAAAAATTATTTGATTAATTTACTGCACTCTTCTTCTATCTCATGGGCTCATTCTAAGACTACTAAGGTGGGTTCACTGAATATACTTTGGAGTTCTACGTACAGTTTGAGCTCTCATCCAAGACCTACTTTCCCTTCTTCTCTTTCTTTGCCTTCTTTTCCTCCTTCTTTGATTCAGCGGAATCGCCGCCAGACTCTTTCTTGTCTTTTTTCTTGTCTTTCTTGTCTTTCTTACCATCCTCCTTTGAATCTCCTGCCTTCTT
This sequence comes from Ondatra zibethicus, assembly GCA_004026605.1. NCBI lineage: Eukaryota > Metazoa > Chordata > Mammalia > Rodentia > Cricetidae > Ondatra > Ondatra zibethicus. The sequence goes on from PVIU01000319.1 coordinate 349,600, forward strand.
CTCCTTTTTATTTTCCTTCTTCTTGCCTTCTTTCTTGCCCTCTTTCTTTAAATCTCCCTTCTCACTTTCAGAATCTATAGGTGTATCTTTGATCTTTGAACCCTTTTTAGTAATTTTGTTTCCTTTCTTTTCAGCAGGCTTGTCAGCTTCTGAATCTGCAGGTGTATCCTTGGAACCCTTTGGCTCCTTCTTACCTTTCTTGGATTCTTTCTTCGCACCAGGCTTTTCACTTTTAGATTCTGAGGCTGCTTTCTCCTTTTCCTTTGTCCCCTTTTTATCTTTTTTGGAATCTTTCTTCTCGCCAGCCTTTTCAGCTTCAGATTCTGAGACTGACCCTTTAACCTTTGGTTCCTTTTTACCTTTCTTGGCATCTTTCTTCTCGCCAGGTTTCTCACCTTCGGACTCTGAGACTAACACTTTATCCTTTGACCCCTTCTTACCTTTTTTGGCCTCTTTCTTCTCACCAGCCTTTTCACCTTCAGACTCTGAGATTGATCCTTTGTCCTTTGGTTCCTTCTTACCTTTTTTGGCTTCTTTCTTTTTATTAGCCTTTTCACCTTCAGATTCTGAAGCTGACCCCTTATCCTTCTGGGATTCCTTTGAACTTTTCTTGTCAACTTGTTTGAGACTTTGTTCCTTGGTTATCTTTAACACTGCCTTCTCTTTTGCTTCAGGTTCACCTTTTTTCATTTTATCTTCTTTCTTTGTTTTTTCTGAAGACAAAGGTTTGGATGGGCCTGCTTCTTTAGACTCTCCCTTGCCAGAACAAGTTGGTTTCAGTGGAAGATCCTTCCTGGCAGCTAAATAAACAGATGGTCTCTCAGAAATTCTCATCAGAGAACGGTGCATCCATAATGGTGGTCTGTGAATTCCTAATTTTTGTTCATCAATTACCTCAATATTGGTAAGAATAATAAGAAAAAAACATGTTACATAGCCTTTAACAGTAAGATACTACATACATATTATAATTTCAAATGGAAATATTTTTGAGCATATTTTTGAATATTTTCAAAATATGTTTTGAAAAACAGTGGATTAATTATGGATTTTAAAGTCTATTCCAATTTGAATTCCATTATAATTTAAAGTAATGAGCAATTATGTCCCTACTTGTGGTCTGCTTTCAATTTAGAAGGACCACAATTTTTCTTTAAGATTTAACATTAAAATGTGTTAGAGACCTCCAGTGATGCATAACACATCAGAACCTCTCTTCATTTTTAGGGGAGGCTATAATGACCCTATTGTGAGTGTTTATATCTGGGGGACATTTCCTAGCTATTCATAGTAACTGTGAATTAAAGTATCTTGAGATTTTTTAACTCTGTAAACAACATATTATTGGTGCGAGTACTGAATGAACAGTTAGCATACAATAAGCTATGATCAATAATGAAAGAGGGGTGTAATTATGTAAAATATGTCCACCATGACAGGACTCATGTTAGCCCTCACCCACACAGGGCAGTTAGCAATGTATTTATGACTTTGCAAGATTATTGTTCCTAAGTAGTTATTATTAATATATACATGATATTTTCATATACTCACAGGAGCTGTATTGTTACGTAACTGGGAAGGTAGTGATCTCCGTTTCTTTCCTGGTCTTGGTGGTTTGGGAAATGCCAGGGAAAAGTATTGCTGATTCCATGACTTTTTGCTTAATTCACTGACTAAAATAAGAAAGATAACATATGCCTTGCTATAAATAGATTATTATCTGAACTGAAGTGCCCCTGAGAGTATATACCATACAAATAAATAATGATGCAAATTACAGCTTCATTTATTTGATAGTTTAAAATTTTCAGTGATCAAAATGAGAAACTTTTATTTTCTACACTGACCAATTTTAAAACAAATAACTAATCAGTAACTACATAGAGTACCCATAATGATATCAGTGTGGCCTATAACATAAAGGAGGAAAAAGAGTATTACTGCTCCCATTTCAATATTGCTGTCTTTTCCAGTTTAGATTCTAAACATGTGTTCTTTTCCTTTGAATATAATCTAGGTCAGAAAGATAATGTGGTAAAGTCTTCTGTAGCCACCAAAGAACTTAGCACACTGTGTTACATAACATATGCAGAAAATACATGCTTGAATTTACAGGTTTAAAATCCTATCTGTTAACAGTCCATTTCTCAGCTGTAAGAGGACATGTAGTATACTAAAAGATATGCTGTTATAGAAGGTTAGTTTTATAAAGAAAAAGAAAAATGCAAAACAAATACAAAATGAGACTGAGACAGTGATATTACCAGAAATAGCAGTAGAAATTATTCAGGTGTTTCAGTGACAACTGAGGTCAATGAAGAACACAATCACTGTCATAGTGCACGTGAAATATTCAAATTTTAGAGAAAAGACTTGCTATTTTCCAAAGGACATTAGGATCAGTGCTCAAATGTGCAGAATGAATGTCATATTGAAGTTTAATTGAAGAGAGAAAACAAGCTGCTACTAAAAGCTATTCAATATTAAACAGATTTTCCTTGTCTATTATTGATGTGAGCTAAATATAAACAACCTGGATTACAGTAAAAGATTCTTGGTTAAAAGTATTCATTCAATTTCTTCATCGCATTTCAAATTCAAGACCCAATGTTATATTATTTCTAAAATGAAAGTATTTCAGAAGATTTAAAACTATATCTATACAATATTTACCTATGTGAAATGTGTTCCCTGTACCCATGAGAAAGGTTCTTTGGCAAATAAACATAGCATATTAATTAGAGACCACGGCAGCTTATATGACTTTAAACTGAAGATAATAAACACATGTCTAAAATTAATCAGGCAAAGCTTGTAGGAATAATGATCCAATAACTGAGTGCCCCAGTCCATGAGGTAGAACCCATACCCAACTTTGCTTGGTGACTAAGATCCAGAGACTAGAAGGCCCAAAGAGCTAAGATGAAACCAAATATTATTGTTCTTAAAAAGAAAAGGAAGAAAAACAATAATAAAAAGGAAGAAAAACAGTGATAAAATGACTACTGATGATATTCTGCTATATTCATAGATCAGTGCCTTGTTCAGCAATCATTAGAGAAGCTTCTTCCCACAGACGGAAACAAATACAAAGATGCACACACACACACACACACACACACACACACACAAAGAGAGAGAGAGAGAGAGAGAGAGAGAGAGAGAGAGAGAGAGAGAGAGAGAAAGAGAGAGAAAAACACACAGATTTCAATGGGATGTGTGTGTCAACTTCCTCTCCGCAAGGCTCAGGAAACTCATGGAAAATGAAGTGGAAAAGTGGAAAAGTCAGAAGGGATGAAGGTCACCAAGATATCAAATCCATCTTCACAAAGGTCATATGAACTCATAGAGACTAAATCAGCAATCACAAAGCCTGCACAGGTCTGTGTCAGGTCCTTGACTGTATGCTACACTTGTAGTTTAGAGATTTTAATCGAACTACTGGGTGTGTGAATGAGTGGGTCTCTAACTCTTGGGCCTTAATATGCGCTCTTTTGCTTTTGTTGATATGCCTTATCCAACTTGGATGTGGTGGTTTTTGTCTTGTTACTATATTTTATTTTGTTAGGTTTTATATTTTTCTCTTAGAAGTCTGTTTTTTTCTAGTGAGAGACATAAAGGGACTAGATCATGATGAGGGGGAGTGGAGGGAAGGAAGTAGGAGGAATAGAAGGAAGGAAAAGTGTAATCAGGAAAAGAGAAAATTATTTATTCTCAATAGAAAGGAAAAATATTTAAAAACAAAATCTTGCATTCAAAAAATAAATATTGAACTTAATCTTACCTGGAATATAATTATCATATGGTCCATATGTTACTTTTAGGCTATTGAAATAAAAGAGAAAATTTAAATATTTTTAGACAAGTATCATATATCAAATGATCATTATTGTATGTAAAAAATCACCACCTATTAGACAATTACTGAATTCTCCTTATTATGCAAGTCGATTTCATCTACAGGAGAGTAGGGATGAACAAATTACTCCAACCTTAACAAAACTAAGTTAGGATGAGAAGAATATGCATGTGTGAGAGAAAGATACATATACACTTACCTACCTTCTTGTCACATCCAAATTTTAGAGTCTTTTAAAATTAATTTGTAAAACACTGATCAAGTTATTTTTCTAAGTCATAACACAACTCCTCTTGTAATTGACATTTAGCTAAGATATCACTTTATAACCCATGTTTAACTAGATCAAATAATATCTTCTCATAATTTAACAAAATCTAGGTCATTAAATAATATATGTATGTGTGCATGTGTATGTGTCAGGATTGTCATTGTGCACTCTAAGTATTGAAAAAGGATTACATTGTGTACATAACCTAGAAAAATAAAACAAATAATAAGGTATTTTGTAAACAGATTTCCATTAATAATTTCTAACTTGCCTTATTTAATCATAGGGAAATATTTGTTAGAAGGAAGGAATATTTTATTTACTTTTTCATTTGTTTAAACCAATGGTAATATGCATTAGTATGATTGTCCTATAATGTTCTACTATGTAACAAAAGGATATCTATTGTTGATCTGACTGAATCTGAGTATTAATTAGATACTTATGTAAACCTAGTATCTCAGTTTTCAATTTATTAGTTGGATATGTATGTATATGTTGCATGCATGTGTATGCATGTCTATATTATGTGCAGGTAAAAGTGTATGTTGATGCATGTGCATGTGTGTATATATACATTAGAAAGTCAAACTCAATGATTCTCTTCAATATGTATTAAATCATGGTATCTCACTTGATCCCAGAGCTCACTGATTCAGTGAGTCTAACTAGCTTTCTCTGGCAGTTCTGTCTTTGCCTTCCATGCCCTGTGATTATAACAAAAGCATTCATGCACTAAAGACAACTACCTGTATTCTGGTTAGACTTCTGTCCTTATGCTCGGACGACAACAACTTCATACAATAAACAACCTCTTTATTGCCTATATTTTACTTATTTTGACGATGTATAAAGTTAGAATTAATGTTCACACTTTGTCCCAATGGAAGAGCAATTTTCTGGTAGATGAATATACAGAACTGAGCAATTTTGATTGTCCTGATTTAATGTTAATGAAGACTTATTTTTACAAAGTTAAGAATTAAATGCAAAATGATGTTTCAAAATAATAGGACATTAAAATAGTTTGCAAAGCAGAACCTACAGATTTAATATCTCATTATGCAAAGCAATTGTTTAAAATCACTGCTTTGAATTTTTGCATAAAATTAGTAAAACAATATAAAGAAAATGGGAGGGGAGGAAAAAGTTTGAATCTTTCTTTGGGTCAATATTAACATACCCCAAGCTTCCAAGATTATTATTAAAATTAGTATTATAGAAAAATACTCAGTAATAATCAAATCCATAATACTTTAAATTTAAGCATATTCAACTAAAAAATAAAATGATGGACCAAATAATATTATGACTGAGGTTTGTACTCAATATTATAATTTAGTTAAAAATAAGATCAACTGGCATATTCATCCTAAATGAAAATAATATAAAGTTAATGTGATCAACTCAGTATATGTTGAACCAATTATGAAAACAATAATATACAATTATATTTCATTGATTTATTGGAAAAATGGACCTAGAAAATATCTTCTAAATTTCAATAAGATCAGTCTAGAAACTATATGCTGTTAACATTAAAATCAGTAAATTCAGATAATCTTTCTCCTATAATCTGAAAGCAAAACACTCACTACTATGAACACTGAAGCTAGTATCCATTTCATGCCCAAAGGCAATAGAAGCAAGGAGAGGGTAAAGAACAGTCAATATATCTCTATTCATAGTGGAGCTGAGTGGGTAAATAAAATAGTTAATAGACTCCATAAAAGCAATGCTTTTTAAAGGAGTATACTAAAGTCACAGATTTTAATTGTTTGTATGATGGTAAGTTTTAATTGTTGATTACAGTGTAGGATCACTGGAGGGAAAGTGTCTCTAAGAATGGATGTTCGAATGGCCAAAAGATACTTAAGGTCATGTTCAACTTCCTTAGCAATCAGGGAAATGCAGATCAAAACAACTTTGAGATACCATCTTACACCTGTCAGAATGGCCAAAATCAAAAACATCAACGATTCCCTATGCTGGAGAGGATGTGGAGTAAGGGGAACTCTCATCCATTGCTGGTGGGAATGCAAACTTGTGCAACCTCTTTGGAAATCAGTGTGGTGGTTTCTCAGGAAATTGGGAATCAACCTACCTCAGGATCCAGCAATACCACTCTTGGGAATATACCCAAGAGAAGTTCAATCATACTACAAAAGCATT